>LR812530.1:27051977-27651977 GCA_903798195.1 Danio kyathit | reverse complement strand
TGTAGTATTTGTACAGTCTGTGTTTTGTCTGTTATCATCTCAACGCTGTCATTTTTAGTCTTTGGAAAACCAATATGCCGCCACACCTCT
Source organism: Danio kyathit (assembly GCA_903798195.1). Taxonomy (NCBI): domain Eukaryota; kingdom Metazoa; phylum Chordata; class Actinopteri; order Cypriniformes; family Danionidae; genus Danio; species Danio kyathit. The sequence goes on along the minus strand of LR812530.1, from coordinate 27,651,887 downwards.
GATTTAAATGAAGAGGGGGCTTCTTCAATATCCACACCTGTCGCCATACTTGAAACCGTTTGCTACAACTTGCACACCAATGATGTACATGTAAACAGAGTCGCAGCGCAACACAGCCCCACTTCTGTTCAAAACATGTATCATAATTCGTTCAATATTTTTACTTATTTGAATCATCTTGTTTGAATGGATTTTTAACCAGCTCACGGTAAATTGTTACATCTGTAGTGAAACCAGAACAATGCTGCAGGTGCACCAGGAATAAAAGCACTGATACTGCAACTAATGTGCCCAGCATCCTAATGCAGAGTTCAGACTGCATGATTTTAGCCTGATTTTGACTCGCCGACAGGTTTTGAGAAAACGCGACAAATGCCTAAAATTACAGGCAAATCGGTGCTCGTTCACGCGAGTAACAATCACACAGTGTGAACTATCAATGACACAATCTGAGAGAATCGCAGATGAGTCTCTGACGCCTGTGAGATATTTGGCATGCTAAATATCTGGATCTTTCGGCGATTCAAGATCATGCCGTGTGAAATGTGTTCTGATTGGAAATAACGTCGGAAATCATCTACAGCCAATGAGAGAGTAGCATCCACTATGGGTATCTGCAGGCCAGCGGGAGGTTGGGGGACAAGTTAAAAGTGCTTCTTTTCAGTCTTATTTGGACCCAAGAAATGGAGGAATAACTAGTGTAAATTAGGCAGGCGCACCCGTGTCCGTTTGACGTGCAATATCACAACCGAGTCGATAAAGAAAAAAAGTTGAGGTGAAATTGACCCAGGTGAGCAAAATAAGTACATTTTCTACCCCACTAAAGGCTTCTTTCTCGTTATGTAATTAATGACAAAAGATATACTACGTGACCTCGCGTTGTTTCCATGTCACTTCTCGCATGTGTTTGGTTGTGAGAGACGTAGTTTGCGGATCGAGACAAAGTTGTTGGCGATTCTTCTTATTCTATGTAGTGTAAACACCCTGTTGCTGATGCATCTCGCAGTGTAAACAAAGCAGCGCAAAATGCTACCCCAGCTAGTCATGCAGTGTGAAAACATTTGTGATGTGACTACTTTGAAAATCGTGCAGTCTAGGGTTGGGCCGATAGATGATGCCATCGTCCATAGCCGATGGCCGATAGACATCACGATGCTGAGCCGGCATCGCCTGAGCTTTGAGCTCCAGAGAACAGTGTACGTCGGACAGTTCATCAAGGATTTATCGCTGGATTGCGTCTCACTATAGTTGTTAAACGTGATATTTAATTAATCTAGTCTCTAACAACTCTTTGGTCTTTTGAATCTATCAGGTAATGTTTCAGCGTCAGAACAGTGCTTCAATTTTTCTCTTTCACGCTTCTACTTAGTAATTTTAGCAAAACCCTCAGATACTGTTGGTTGTGCACCTTTTTTACCAACCAAGTTTGTCAACGCCATTATAATAACACAGATCAGCTCTGCCTATTCATGCCAGAGTCCCACGGAAAAAGTGATTGACAGGTGGTAATTTGTGTGTAACTTATCTTTATTTATTTATGATTTGGTTATGGGTAAAACAAAGACCATGCGGGTCAGGTAGTATAAATGGGAGGCTACAAATAATTAATTCCTTATGAATTAATTAATTATTCATAAATAATTAATTCACCTCCGCCTATGATGACGATGCCATCGTCCACCGCGATGTTTCATATTAGACATCGTACGATGGCAAATTGGTCAACATCGCCCAACCCTAGTGCAGTCTGAATTCGGCATTAGCCTGCTTAAACCACACACTTTTTTAGATCAGCCTCCATGCAGACAGCAACCAGTAGATAGAGCCAAGTTCACAACCCTAAAATTGTGTTTGCATTTATTTACTTTATTTGACAAGTTGTCATTTAATACGCTTCACATTGGGGGTTTTATTACTCTTTAATTTGCAACAATATATCTGACTCTGCATTAACCATTCTTTTAAAAGCCATACTCATTTGGGATAATTATTTTGATGTTTTCTGAAAGTTTATTTATAAATGTTGACTAAAGCAGTGTCAACACTGCATTTTCTTTCACGACAGTAATAATATTATTCAGTTCTGAGCTGACAAGAAATCCTAAGGAAAGAAATTAAAGTAGAAAGAGCTCGAATGAAACCTGAAAAATCAATATTTCTTTGCCAAATTGATTCCTCTCCTGACGAGATTAGATATCCCACTGAGAAACTGCTTCACGGCACCGTATATTCACTCCAGTAAACAGGATATAAACCACAATAATGACACTCAGCCTTGCGATGTATGCATGTACTGCTGCTCAACAGACAAACTTGTAAGCTTGTGCTAACACACTTGGCCTTCGTCACAAAACGCATCTGGTTGATGCAGATAGAGCGATCAGAATGGATATGTCACACATTTTCCATGAGCTGTGACCAGTGAGTGAACCTTGCTTGCTGGCTATTTATTCCTGGCAGAGAGAGCGGTGCGGTGAGTGGAATAGTGTGGTATAGTTTGTTCTGATTTATGTCTCTTGGAGAGAAGACAGTAACTGCGAGACAGCGCGGCTGCAGGCTGAGTGTAAACGTTCGGCAAAACAACACCTGTGACAAAGCCGTTTACAGCTTAGACCCGATTCGCTGCAACCCGCAGGTGCAGGAAATGAGATGATGACAAAGTACAGCAGGGAATTATGGATGGCGACCTCTGCTCAAACATCTGTTTTTAGAAATGGAGTGTGGAAGGAGGACACTTTGAGGATCTGTAACATCGTTTATCAGAGACCTTTCAGCTTCGGTCAACATATTGTATTTCTGTGCTTATTAGAAAGATTTGGTTTGTCATGGATTTGCTATCCTTGCCCTACACATATATGACTGCTGCATGAGCCACTAGCGCCTGTAACTAAGCCAGCTAAAGGAATCCAGATTGGGTTAACCTTTGCGCTTCATTTTTCATGTCGAAAATGGTTTGTGCAGTTGACTGCGTAGCCAAGATGCGCCTGCTGCGTGGAGAAATGGGAAAAGCAGTATGTGCTACGCTAGCATGCTTGTTGGCCTTTTCTGAAAGTACACCTCAACAAAATTTGCTTGGTTTGGCTCTTCAGCAAACACAAAATCAAATAATATGGATCCATGGGTACGATGATCAAAAATACAGACATTTGGATATGTAATTGAATGGATAAATCAGGGAAAATTTCAAAGATACCGATGACAGGTTTAGGTGTAATGACCTATTTAAAAACTAATCTAAGCAGGGAGCTCCCTCTGTGGCAAAAAGAAAATTAAAATACTATATTTACAGCACATAAACAGGGTAAAGGATTTAATATGGTTTAATGAGATATTAATGCCTGTTTAAAGAGGCAAAGTCAGATTACGTAAACTTACATAAACTCAGCACACACTACGATCACTTTGATAAATGAGCACAATCAACAGTGCAGCTCAGGTAACGGCGCATCGTAATAACAAAACGATAAAAGCTTTTTCAAGATAATCTGAGTTCCTGTTCGAACCAGCTGCGACGAGTGGTGAACGCCACTTTATTTTGTCAGTCCTCGTATACTCTTCCTACACCATAGTGCCGCATTATTAAACATCAAACATGGATAAGCCTAGGAGAGGTTGTTTTTGGAAGCTGAGAAACATCGGATATGACAAATCCCTCAAGATCCACGAGGAACACTATAAAATGCATGCTGCCTGAAGAAGCATCATGGAAGTGCTGAAAACACAAGATGTGTTCTAGGTTTTACGCTCTTCAGCTAAGCCACGCTGTTCTGACTGGATGGAGTTTTGTGTTGAATTTTAAGCATTCTCTGTGGGCAGGAAAATTACTTGTCACTGAAATCTGGTTTCGCATGACATGGTGGAAACATTATTTCTCAGATTGTTTTCATTTTTCTGGTGCACTGTGTTCTCTTCAGAAAGATGATGCCATTTGGTATTTTAAACTATTTGTTCACATGAAAAACGATCTGCTGATTATTACCTCAAGCTACAGTGATCAGACATTACACATGGATTTCCTCTCTTTTAACTTTTTCATGCACTGGTTTCAAAAAGAAGGATGCGAAAATGTAGAACACACATGGACAGTAATAATATAAAAGAAAGATGACTAACCTAACCCACCTGAACTTGGGTCGCAAGGGTCAATGTCCTCATCATCGCTGGGGCATTCTGCAGACGCTACGAGAAGATCGTCCTGTAGCAGAGAGACAGAAGAGATGGAGGGTTAGTCAAAAACACATTGTGGCATCATTACAGTTTTATAGGGCTGCTGTGTCATCTAAGGCCTCACGCTGTGAAAGACAAGGAAATGTCCTTTCCACTGCCACTCTGACAGGTCCTCTGAGCTTTGACTCACAGGTGTGATCAAAGTTGTCCTGACCGTCAAAGGTCACAACTTTTCCACAAAAATGAACCTTTCGGTGGATTATAACATGCCAAATCGCCTTAGAGTACAGTCTGGAGAGAGTTCCACATCAAGGCAGTTGGAAATATCGATCAGAACAGCACAAACACATAGACAAAGACTTCACAAATCCCCTGACGAATACTATTTTGCCGGCAGTTGCTTTCTAAAGACAGCCACGCAGGAACATGTGGAGTAAGGAGCATCAATTCCCCTCACATGCTTCCGTCCCGCTGGAAACAATCTCATCAAATGTGCTTTTTAATCTGACCATAAAACCATAGGAAGCAAATCTACAGACAAGCCCTATCAATGACAGCACACAGCGCCAAGATGCGCGCAACAACACATACTGAAGGAATCTTGCCTCTGTTCCAGTGATGGTTCCGAAGGGAAAGAAAGCCATGTTGAGATTCACGGTTTTGAATTCCAAAGATGCTATCCGACTGCGGTTTAATAGCTCAGAACGTCTCTCCGTGCAGGAATTCTCCATCAACTATGCAAAAAGGCAGCGAGCTCGATGTTCCTCTCAGCACCACGGAAGAAAATTCCATCTGACGACGTCGCTTTGGTGGCATCCATTTAGTGCCAGTCTTCACACTTCTCTCTCTCTCTCTGCAATTAGCCAGAGTGTGTATACATTTGCCAGCTGGCCAAACGTGTACATGCATGTGTGTTTGTCCCAACAGAAATGCAGGGCTGGGTGAGTGAGTGTGTGCGTGCACGCAGGGAGGAAAGACATCGATTTGTCTCTGAGCTCACACAGTCTGCCCACAGGCTGCGGGGCAATGCCCACGCCAATCAGGACCTTTCACCATCATCACAGCCACGCAGACCACACGGAACAAGGAAAGAGAGAGAGAGATAGAAGAAAGGGAGAGGAAAGTGGGAGGGTATCCTGCACAGTTGTTTCAAAGTGCTTGCCATAATCACATGGTTGCCATTTTCCTTGCAGCAATATCTGTTCAACTCCCAGCTCTCAAACACCCTGCAAGTAGGTCAGTGCGGGTGAATAATTTAGATCCCTGACGTTACAGAGCTGGTTTGTGTGCTGCTGCTGCTGCTGCCACTGGAAAGCTGGGAGACATGGAGGTAATGTGTTGCAGCAGGAGTGCACAACACAGCCCTTGCTAAAGGCCGGCAGCGGCATCTGTCTGCTCAACTCTAGAGAGAGGAGGAATAATAACAAGGAGATCCTGGAAGACATGGGCCGCTGGTAAAGTAATCCATGCTGCTTCATCTCACATTCTGTAAGCTGACATGTAATGTATAAATGTCACAACTATCATGGACATTGAGATAAGCAGTCCACCAAAATGTGATAAAAAGCACGGGGGACAGGTACACATGCTTAATAATGCAAAGGATTACGCTCCATGTTCCTTCTCTTTGACATGGCCACTGAGAGAAGAGGGATGCAGGATTAGTGGCTAAAGATCTGGAGAAGAAACAATGCTTGTCTATTCGAACCCCAAAAGTGGAGATACATGAACTAACACCACTGTTCCTCAATCTTTCTAACTTGCGAAAGGAAATTGTTGGTATTACAGATAAAAATGTCAACCAGTCAAAAGTTTGGGGAACATTTTTAAAAGAAAATACACCATATCATCCAAACTTAAGCACAGTCCATTTGACTGTAGGGTGTTGTGGTGATTCATAAAATGCAATTGGTGACCTTGTTTATTTGAATCAATTGTTTTATCTCACTTAGTGGGTCAAATCCTCCACAGTAGCCTAGTATTTCTGATATTGTTTTTAATACTGCATCTGTGTAGGCCTGTCGCGATAGTCGATATATTGACTTATTGCGTGATATATGAAAATGAGGGTGGTTAATTTTGGAGGCGTGATATATCATCTATTTTATATAAGAAGAATTTAAGATGATGATGATTGATGATTCGGCCAAAAAATATAACAAGCTTAGTTTTTTGTCAAACGCGCTGCATTCTGCTTTCTGTGGAAGGCGAGGCTAGGCAGCATCTCCATGCACGCTGCGCACGCGCACACACACTCAAACAGAGAGAAAGCGGATAGTGGAGGTGAAGAAGGCAAGACGTGAATCCACTGATTTGTGTTTAGGAACTACAGTCAGTTAGGATAAACAAGTCGCGATGGACTTGGTTTCAAAGTCACAGTCTTTAGCTCCGATGTGGGGACATTTAAGCCCATTAATGTGAACGAGCCGATATGTCGAATTTGTTTTAGAACACTGCAATGAAAAAGGCAACGCAACTAACCTTAAATCACACCTAAAGCATAACCACCCTACCCATTTTTTCAACATGGAAACAACAACCGCAGTTGGTACTGGAGAGTGGTCTTTCAGATAGTTAACTGTAATGGAGTTATTTACCTGCAAGTGCAAATGTACTGTAAACGTGACAGCGCAAAATGGCACACACTCACAGACAGGTACCATTAGTTAGATAAAAGGATAGTTAGCTTAAAAAGGTAAAACCCAGCATTAAAAAATGCTGCAAACCTTTAACAAACAGTCCTGTCTTGACATCTACCTGATTAATAAAAATGGTGCCTGAGATGCTTTACATCTATTTATTATTACTTATTTGTTTTAAGATATTTTTTCATGTTTCAATTTCAAACGTCTAAATATTCTTAAAAATAAATGTCTTTGAAACTGTGTACCTCAATTATTACAGTATTATGTTGTAAAAATGTATATTTTTTTTTTATTAGTGATATAAGTTAAAAAGTGTCAATAATATGTTTATATCGCCAATTAATCGGGGTGCAATATATCGCCCAGCAAAAAATAGATATCGTGACTGCCCTACATCTGGGACATTGGCCAATAGAAGCTTTTCTGCAGGAAGTAAGTGAGACAATAGTACTTGTGCTGCTAGGTTGGGGATGGGCAAACTTGGTCCTGGAGAGCCGATGTCCTGCAGAGGACATCTGCAGGACAGATTGATCTCTGTCCAACACAAATCAAACACACCTGAACATGCTAATCAGTGTCTTCAAGATCACTAGAAAGCTATAGAATGGAATTTGTGTGTTTGATTTGGGTTGGATCAAAACTCTGCAGGACACCCGCCCTCCAGGACCAAGTTTGCCCATACCTGGAATTGTGCGATAGAGAAAAGATTCACAAAGCTACGGCGACTTTGATGTTTTTCAGTGGACAAGAAATCAGTACAAAACATTCTGCTTTAGTAGCCATTGCTATTTATGCTCATATTCCTGTAAGTCTGTCTGCAGATTCACCATCTTGACATCTTGCACTTTGTTAAAGATGGTAAATAGTTCTTGAGGAAGCAACAAGTCTGACGTTTCTTGTCCTGAACAACAACATTTTACATAATCTGACAGACATCAGTAACACATGTAGCCCATTCTTTTGCTTACCAAAGTACAGTAAAACTATTGTAAAAACACAATTCTTGAAGCAATCGTGCCATTACAACAGGGTTAAGACCCTTAAAGGTATAAAAAGAGTCTTAATTGCGATTTTACGAGGTCTTAATTTTTGTTCAAGCGTTGTCTAATGTGTTTGACTCCAAAAACAAATATATTTATTTTCCTCCTAATTTAACAATGGTGCTCAATCTATGCAATTGGTTCGGCCGGGGTGCATCCGGCCAAGCTCCTCTATCCGGGTGATGTCACGTAATTTGCGACAAACACGCGAAGGTGAAGTGACTCTCTCCACATGTAGTGAAACCATAGAGGGGAAACAGATGGCAGAATGGGAAAATGTAGTTTGTGTACTCCTGGTTGGAGAAAGTGAGTTTAAACAATGGCTGAAGCCTGTCGCTGAAAACAACCGCGCAATTTATTCTTTCAAGCTTTGTTTTCTTCCGAGGTTATCTGAGTTCTGTTGCATGGTTGTGCTCCATTGATTTATTTAACTACAACTGTTTATTAACAACTGAAGTTAAAGGTTTGATACTGATTAGAACTTAAGTGGCGATGAGGTCTTCAGATATTCTGAGAAGGTCTTTAAAAAGTCTTTAAAAGGTATTGAAATAACCTTTAGGATTCCTGCATATACCCTGTAAAAGCTTAAATATTTGAACTGTGGCAAATTTCCAATGATTATTTTAGTATAAATATATATACACTTCTAATTTGCATATTATTTGACTTGTTTGTTCTTTGGCCTTGTTCAAATTAAACCGTTTTAATATATTTCTAAATTATGTATCATTCAAAACCAGATTAGAGCTGGCAATTACGTTCACAAAAATCTAAAATGGCCAAGGCATGTTTATTGAATTAGATTCAGACTTTTACTCATTAGTTGAAACTAAGATATATAAAACAAATATAATTGTAGCGGAGAAAAGAATCTGCTAAATGACTAGATGTCATTGCGACTGGCGGCTTTATATGAAGATGCTCCACCCAAACCTTGTTAAGATCTCTATTGAATTCGGCTCACACAGCTGAACGCCAGAAACCATCCATTCTCTCCCCTTTCCTCTTTTGGAAACACTGCCCCTCAGCAAAGTGTCAAACTCAACTCTAAGTCCTCAGATGTGGCGTTACACAAGCGCTTGAGCATGAGGCTGTTTTCTGCAGAAAAGTCACGTATGACTAAGACCGAGCCTTCAGCATCCATCTGCCTGAGCTCGCCGTTCTCCTCCATCCACTGCCCACTCAACAGCTGCTGAGGCGGATGAGGGGCACAGCGGCCTACATTAAATGACTGTCCGTTTTCCTCCTGTGCAACATGTTAGAGACGTGGGTATGCCATAAGAGCATCATTTGCACACAGACACCACATGCACAGTATTAGACTCCCTGTTTTGTTTGTGCTTAATTACTGCCCTGCCAACAGGCACAATAAGGGATGGTGACACGCGCCCGAGGGAGGGAGAGAAGACGTCGCTCAGTTCACCTGCGAACACAGAAGGGGAAGCAGCTGTGCCCTAATGAGGAAGGAGGTACCTCTCAACACTCCACACACTCACACAAGCTCCACCTCCATTTAGCCCTCTACAATTACCTCGCAGCTGCCAGACTGATCTATAGAGACACGGATTAAAATAGGACCTGTACATGGCCTGAATAAGAAAGGAATGAGACATGGCTGGATCTGTCCTACTGACCTCTCCAACTCTAAACCGTAATACTGTGCTTATGCAGGACCTCTTTATACCTGTTATCATTTACTCACCCTCTTGTTTGAGTTTGTTGAACACAATTTAAGATGCGTTAAGAATGCTGGAAACAAGCAATCGACTTGCATTGTATTTTCTTGACCATTCTAGTAATTCTTTACCTAGTATGTCAATGGCTACCAGTCTCCAACCTTCTTCAAAATGCTGTTCTTGTTCAATAGAAAAAAGACTCAAGTTTGAAATCATTTGAGGGTGAGTAAATTAATTTCTGGGTGAACTATGGACCCTTTTCACACTTCCTTGTTTCTCAGTAGCGGAAGTCATCATAGCTGGGTAAACTTAGAGCGCAGTGAATGGAAGAGTACAACGAATATTTATTTGGAATCCTATTTGCTGAAATAATAGTAGAAAACTCCACGATGGTGTTATCAAGCCTTTCAGAAAAGAGATTGGGATCAGTGCTTTTTATCTGTTTATTTTTTCTATACATTTTAGACACACAACCTTATTCAGTTCAAAGTATAACACAGACTTCGCTATTTTAAAACAAAGCTTAGTAACTATCCCCTTTTTTCTTTCACATGCGACAAGGGGAAAGGCTGATTATACCAGTATGCTCGGGCATTTGGTTTAAATAGGGAAACATTTGCCAAAATTCTCCAAAACTACTTGCCAAGCTTACAATCAAATTTCATATTACGAACAACCCATAAATTAAACAACAACTATCTATTTAGTTTCATTTCTAAATGTTCGCATCACGCAAAATCTGCAAAAACTCACGTCTGGTTCGAGCCCCTCCCCTGGAGAATTGTCATTCTATAGTGATCGCTGATTGGCTACTGTACTAGAAGGTGGGCTTTATTCACCATATAGAGATCTCTGATTGGCTGCTGTTCTAGAAGGCGGGCTTCAATTGCCATATTGACAGTTTCACTTTTGCCCATTCAAAAGTATACGAGTGACATGTCTTGTGTATTCTATAGTCTTTGTTTATACTTCTGCATCAAGCGCACGTATGGTCTGACCATATGGTCGCGCGCTCACATACAGTAGCCCTCGCCGACACCGACCGCACCTCTCAAAAAATGCAACTACATGTCGCAAGGACGCATAGCGCAAGCTCTGTGATTGGTCGGCTTGGTAGCATGTGACGAGTGTGGGTGGTGCTGAGAGCCACGAACCCGATGGAGCGAGTGTTTACAAGTGTCGAGTCCCATGAAGGAGCTCCAGATGGAAACATTTGTTTTCTGTTGACCTTCTGATTAAAGTTGCTGCACGTTCGCTGATTCCCGCTACTGAATGAGCACGTTTTAGCTACTTGTACATTAAGGTAGCGTTCAGAAAAAAACGCTAGTGTTTCAGAAGTGTTACTGCAAAGTAGCACAAACAGCAAGCAGAAGTGTACAGTTGAAGTCAGAATTAGCCCCCCTGTTTATTTTTTTTCCCCAATTTCTATTTATCGGAGAAGATTTTTTCAACACATTTCTAAACATTAATAGTTTTAATAACTATTTCTAATAACTTATTTTTTATCTTTGCCAAGATGACTGTAGATAATATTTTACTATTTTCAAGACACTTCTATACAGCTTAGTGACATTTAAAGGCTTCACTAGATTAATTAGGTCAATTAGGCAGGTTAGGGTAATTAGGCAAGTCATTGTATAATGATGGTTTGTTCTGTAGACTACAAAAAAAAATAGCTTAAAGGGGCTAACAATTTTGACCATAAAATGTTTTTAAAAAAAAATAAAAACTACTTTTATTCTAGGCGAAATAAAACAAATAAGACATTCTCAGAGAAATATTATCAGACATACTGTGAAAATTTCCTTGCTCTGTTAAACATATTTGGGAAATATTAAAAAAAGAAAAAATTCAAAGGGGGGCTAATATTCTGACTTCAACTGTAAATGAATGGCTAGGCGCAAGGCAGTCGCCGTGCACAGCGAACACTGGACGCAGAAGTATAAACCAGCCTTTAAACAGCCAAGGTTACCTAAGCACATCTTATTTGGTCCTGTATTCAAATGTAATTTTTGGTTCGAAATACTGTATTTCAGTTCTTTGCTAAGGTTTATGATGTGTTTTACTCCCTGACACAATGATAGCAATTTTTGGTTGGTCAGGTTTTCTGGAGACTCTCAACTGAAATGTAGTGTTACCTGTTCAGTATGGCATGATCATAGCTAAGAAAGTTATCCTTGTTTTGGAAAGAAAAATGTTAGGCCTCCTTTTTCTAATTGGATTCTTGGGCTTACCTCTACTTTAAATTTGGAAAGAATTAGATATGCTGCCTCTGGGAACTCGAATCAAAATTTGATAAAATGTGGAATCTAGTCTTTTTTTCTAACACAACATAAATCTCTTTAGAAATTAAACAACTTATTAGACTTCGTTTTTTCTCTGTCTTTACATCCATTGCTGTGTCTGTTTGTAGGTCATATACGTCTTGTATGCTGCCATTTTCCCTTGTTTTATGCTTCATTTTACATTCTGCACAGATTATTATTACATGATAGGTTTGTCTGGAAGAAAAAGAAGAAAATTGTGTGAGACTGATAACGGCAGCCAGAAGAGAACGTCACATTTACTGTCCTGCCCCAGAGATGCTGCATCAAAAAAGCCTCGCACAAGTGGTAATTGTTTTTTGTAATTTGATGCAAATATAATACAATACATACATGAAAACATATGAATGTTTATACCTTTTCTTTTCAAAATATTAAAACTTTCAAAGATTTAAGATGCTGATGACTGTTAAACGAGTCTTATGAATAGGGTCAATTGTCAAAACAGTCACTAGTGGACAATGCTTTTACAGGTGTAAATAGAGACTAAAGAAAATGTTGTGCTCTTGTTCGTTTTCAATCACTTCTAGAGGCAAGGATTTATTTTTTGTAGCGTAAACTTATGTTTTAATACATTGTGACGATTTCAATCAGTTTAAATGATGCAGGCCATCAACTGCTTGACGTAGTCTCTAGACACAAGTCATATTTTCCTAAAATTCAAGATGTTCAGCGATTTAATGCCTCATATGAGTTTTTTTTTTGCTCATATTTATATTGAATAATACAAGTAACACGAAATTTATCACACAATGCTGCATGTGACGTGTTTAGAGTAAGATGTTCATTAGTGTTTTGTTTATGAACTACTGATAATGGGTCTTGAAACATTGTTTTAACATCTAAAGTATTTGTAAAAAAAATGCACACTTTCAAACTTGTTTGCATATGTCGAATTTGTGTGTGTGTGTGTGTTATATATATATATTATATTATATTACAGTTGAAGTCAGAATTATTAGCCCCCCTGAATTATTACCCCTGTTTATTTTTTTCCCAATTTCGTTTAACGGAGAGATTTTTTTCAACAGATTGTAAACAATAATTTTAATAACTCATTTCTAATAACTGATTTATTTTATCTTTGCCATGATGACAGTAAATAATATTTTACTAGATATTTTTCAAGACACTTCTATACAGCTTAAAGTGACATTTAAAGGCTTCACTAGGTAATTAGGCAAGTCATTCTATAATGATGGTGTGTTCTGTAGACTGTTGAAACAAAAAATAGCTTAAATGGGCTAATAATTGTCCTAAAAATGTTTTTTAAAAATTAAAAACTGCCTTTATTCAAGTTAAAATGAAACAAATAAGACTTTCTCCAGAAGAAAAAATATTATCAGACATACTGTGAAAATTCCTTGCTCTGTTAAACATCATTTGAGAAATATTTAAAAAAGAAACAAAAATTCAAAGGGGGCTAATAATTCTGACTTCAACTGTATTATATATATCTATATATAATATATATATATATATATATATATATATTATATATATATATATATATATATATATATTATACATATTTTTATACCTATAATTGTCATTTTCTGCAAACACATGCTCTAGATGATATAATCCTTATTTGAGATTTCGAGGACAAGCTTGTAAACAAAACTAATAACATTTTGCACAACATGTACCCGTTAATGGCAATTCTTATTTCTCTCTGGAGTTTTATATATTTGTTTATCTCCGCATAAGATGGATATTTATTCCTGTTTTGTACATAGATATTATATAATCTTCCAGTCACCTAGTAAGTCACACTATTTTGTACTATTCTTTGGCTTTTGCTCTTAATTTGGCATATAAAAATACAGACTCTCAAGACCTGTCCATAAAATGGTTTCCCTCAATCTAATATATCACATTTCTCAAGTCCTTGTTCTATAACAATAATAATACACTCAAAACAAAACAAACAAACAATATGAATTTTACAGCCGATCTGAGATGGCGAGGCTCAGCCACTCACATTCACCTCCATCTCTCCATCTCTATTTCTTTCAGTCATGAAGATGCTCGTATTCCACCACGAATACGATATCTCAGAACAGTGCACCGTCTGTTGTTGTTGCCATGGTGACATGAAGATTCCCTGTTCAAAATGATAGGAAATAAAAACCGAATCGCCTCGGTGGCTCAGCTGGGACCTGCAAAGCAACCATTGATTTCTCACTAGCTGTTTTTCTTATTTTTCCCCCGTATTCCTTTTCCTTCAGCCAGAGTAAGAGAAAGAAAAAGAGCGAGAGAAAGCACAAGTACATCAAAGTCTGCCAGCTAACTTAGCAGCCTGCTAATGAAGTGTGAATATTCATAGAGATGTCCTGGTGCTAAATGCAGCCTCCCTTTGCTGAGAGTTGTGTGTTTAAAATACCAGAGCTCATACAATGAATAAAAAATGGCCACTGATGCACTGCAGTATTCTTTAACAAGAACAGATGAAAGAAAAAAAATACCACAGGAAACACAATGGAGATTTGCCTGTTAGTACATGGCTATCATGCACAGAAAAATATAGAGCTGGCCCACAGGGCCTCCACTTGCACTCACTGACATCATGTACGGATTCAACATCGTGGAAGTCAAAAAAAACAAAAAAACACATGTGAGTGCAGGCTGAATTTCTTTTTCATTTTCTCTAATGCTGTACTAAGATGACTAATAGAGAGCAAAATCCTTCATAGAAGATGGAAATTCACATCTCAGCCAAGAAAGCTTCTCATTCAGGTATTTGATTGTCATCACATTTCAAAAGCTTTACTTATAATTAGTAAGCTATAATATCTCATTTAGAATCTATGAATTTGAATAAAAATGTTGGATTATAATAAATAAAAATCAGTTTTTAATGCTTTGTTAAGCACGTTCGTTAAAGCTTTTGGCTATTTATCATTCTAGGTTTATAACCACTAACATGTTGCGATGAAAATTCAGATTATGAAATCAAATCACATCTTTTTCGTCTAGTGGGGCAACTTCTTACACCTAAAAATATGGCAAATAGTCCATTTTAAATAGTTTACAATTTAAAAAAAATCCTGGATAAAAGGATTTTAATTATCCAAATAAATAAATATTTAAAAAAATGTTCTGTTTTCCAATGGATTCTGACAGTAAAAGTTCCCAAAGTACTTTTGACTCACTCTGAGAAGACATGTGAGTCCAAGTAGCCATTACAAACTCCCAGGGGTCATCCAAGTGGGCATAAATAAATCTGATCATACACGCTGCCCACAGAGTACACGCCATTACAGACTGAAGCGGCAAACCTCAGACATCCCGTATCACAGCACACACTTGTCACAGCACACCGAGTTAAACTTACTCGAGACAGTACTTGATCTGCAACCACTTTTAATTGGGGGAGAAAAAAAAAGAGATGCAAATCAGAAAAAGATGACAAAATGACACATCGTTGGGCATTTGAAACCACTGTAGGAAGCATCTAGTTAAGGATATGAAGAATCTGGCATGCTACAAATTACTCTGGAAATGCAAACTCGGTAAAACATGTAGACGTCGGCAACATGGACGCCGATCCACAAAAGCATCGCACTTTTCTTTTCTTTCCAGACTCCCTCCCTGCTGCCCCCAATCTCTCTTCTTTTTCTCTCTCTCTCTCTCTCTCTCTCGCTCGCTCGCTCTACGTGCAGAGCGCTGCAGACAAATGGTGCATGCCTCTTTCGCTGCATGGATATGACAACATCAAAGACTCTGCATGCGATGATGGCTGGATGGAGAAGGACCGTGAAAAGAGAGACTACCTGGGATGAGGAACATGCCACACCTCGCATCCATGATGGCAGCCTGGCTACAACTGTCTGCTTTCTGTTTAGGTGAGAGTTTGTCCTCTCTCCCTCTCTGATCTCCCCGTTCCCTGCTCCTAGCAATAAAAAAAAATAAAAAAAAGCCCCACACCAGTAAAATAAAGTCCGCTCTGTCAGATCAAAAGTGATGACTGGAGAAGTCCTACTTTGGTAAGCAGATAGGATGATAAATTGTCTCTCTGCATCTGTGAGGCTCCAGTATCTCTCAGCATTAAGATGGATTTGCCAAGAGAGTCATTGCGAAGGGAAACAGTGCCATTGAAAAGGAAAGGTTCATAACCTGCATTTAGGATGGAACTGGTATTAGGAACTGAAACAGACTGAGCAAAAGCCACACCCTTTGATTTTGCAGTAGCATTCTTCTGCTTCCAGGCTTTGCAATCAGTAATCAGATGACTTGAATCAAGACAGTAGAAACATACACGCTTGTTACCAGAGCGTTTTACTTCTGCTTTACGACCCTTCTCTGGTATATCTCTTACAATATTAGAGACCTCTCTCCCGAGTCAGGATCAAAGAACTGCCGTCTAGACTGACGTGAAGATGGAAAAACAGTCTTATGGGTCAACACAAATTCATCAGCCAACACCGCTGCTTCAGAGAGTGTACTCACTTTCTGCTCATTCAGATGAACAACAAGAGATTCAGATGCACAATTTTTAAATTCCTCCAATAAAATGAGCTCCTGAAATTCCTCAAGGTTCGTAACCTTACTAGAAAGACACCATTTTTCAAATAGAGTCCTCTTTTCTCGTGCAAACTCTACATAAGTATGTCTGGCTGATTTCATTAAGGTTCGAAAGCGTTGTCATATGCTTCTGGCACCAATTCATAAGCTCTTAACACAGCTGCTTTTACATGCTCATAATCAAGAGACTGTTCAATAGGAAGTGACGAGCATACTTCTTGTGCTTTACCTACAAATTACATTGGAGAAGCAATCCCCACATATCTTTTGGCCATCCCAACTTTGTAGCAATACGTTCAAAGGCAGTAAAATAGAGTCTACCTCGGCTTCTCTAAAAGGTGGAACAAGCTTAACATACTTTGCAACATCAAAAGTGGCTTGGGTATCACTACCTGAATCAAAATTAACAGTGCTAGATTGCAACTGTGAACTACCCAGCATTGGTGTTGAGGGAGCTCTAGTACGGGGAGGAGGAACAGGCTTAAGGCGTAAAGCTTCTAACTCAAGTGTTTTCAACTTAATGTCTCGGTCAGCTTCAACTTCAATTGTACGCAGCTGCACTACCTTGATATCATGTTCTTGTCTTTTTAACTCTAAATCAAGCTCTTTCAATTTGATAGCAATCATCGGATCTAAATCAGATTCAGCAGACAAGACAGCTTCTGAAGCAAAGATTTCACCCGCATCTACCCCTTCACCAAACACAACTGCCTGTGATTCATCTGGCAAAATACCTGCAGTGATTAGTTCATTATACAGCTCCTCTTTTATCAATTGCTTGGTAGCTTCTCGGTTCACTGAAATATTAAAGAAATCAGCAATCATTAACAGATCTTTTTTTCTGCATCGATTAAAAACTTCTGTTGATGGAGCAAGTGTAAATTCTAACAAATCAAATTCCATTGTGTGTCTCCACACACACACACACTCTTCCACACCAAAAAAAAAAAGCAGCCAAAAGCCTTTCAATTAACACCGTATGAGAGATACAAAAATACAAATAGTGTTAGAATGGGAGTTTCCCTCAATCAAACGGTTTCACAAGAGAAAACAAATACTTAAGTCCAAAAATACCTAAAGCAACAAGTTCTCAAGAAAAGAAATATTTAGTCAAAAAATCTAATCAACTATTGCAACAACCAAATAAGCATCATGGGTCCAAAAAGAAAATTTGAGTGAACGAGCCCCCAATAATATGTTACGTCCTGCACAAGTCTAGGGGAACACAATGAACGTAACTATATTGAATTAATTTTAAAGAGCACTAAACTGGGACCAGTCACAACACAACAAAGAGTAGATTTCAAAGATTTATTTACAAACTCAAAAGTCACACACAAAGTAGGTTTCAAGGAAGCTCTAGCTTCAGGAGGGGAATAATGCCAAAATAACAAACAAAACAGGGTTCTGTCTGGGAGTAAAGCCTCTAAATAAACTACAAGAAAACAATGATGAAAATTAACAACAAAACTACACTGACTCCCTGACTGACCTCAAAACAGGAGAAAAAGTCCAACAAAAAGAAATGGCCGTCCACCTCCTTACTGCTTCCTGGGGGGGGAAAAGCAAAAGAAAGAAATCAAAGTTTAAATTGTGGTACTGCTCTTAGCCACAACAGATAAGTACCAATCATTAACAAGTCAGAGTTTTGATCACAACAGTTCAATTTCCAACAGTTCACAACAACTTTAAATTTACTGAAACCCAGCTAGTGCTCTGGAGAAAGGTTCCTCTCTAGCTCCTTTCTCAACAGTCAAGTGTTTCGCCTGTGTTTATATCCCCTCTCCCCTCTCACTCCTCCATGGTGAGTGGACCAGCTGTGGAGAGTAATCAGCAACCTGCTTGAAACTCAGGAGGGGAGGAGTCAAGGCAAGAGAAAGGAAGAAAGACATTTGACAACATAAACACACAATAACTTTAAACAACGTCTCTAAACGTAACACATTATATTGAAACATCTGTTTATATTTTTCAAACCACTAACCACAGAGTTATGGGAGCAGAAAAATATCAATTTAAACGTTTTTTATATTTTAAATGAGGAAAATAAACATGCATTATGGATGTGACACCTCTCTGTTAAGGATGTGACAGATGTGAAATTGGCACTTATGTGACTTTGGTAATAAAAAATAATTGTTTTAAAACATTGACAGAAACATTTAAGTATTTTTACAGTACTGTCATACAAGCCTACACAAATACCTAGAAAGGGTTTTGCTATTTTGGTGAATTTTTTTATTTATTTATTTATTTTTATGGCAACGTTTACATTTGCATGGAATTGCTCTGATTCTTTTACGTTAAACTTTATATGAAGTAGTCATTGTTTTAAATTGATTTGTTTAAAATGATTTATATATAGAAATAAACACTTGCAGTATTGCTCTGGGATCAACATGACTTCGTTTGAACAGTTTTTATTGGCAACTTAACAAGAAAAAAAACAGACAATAATGTGTTAAATTTAACTCTTAGAATATTAATTTCTGCTTTTTTTTTTACTGAAATCGTAATCATTTGAATTACAGAGGTATTCGTACTAAGGTATAATAATATTCAAACTGAACGTGAAAAACCCACCCAAAAAAACGGGGTACACTCCTCGTGCTTTCAAAGCGTAGCAAGGTACCCCTCCCAAAATACTGCTGTCAAATTCATCAAAAGGTCACCTGGTCAGTACTTGTGAACACAGACAATTAGAGTAAATTAAAATTAATGTTTGGCAGCCTTTATCAATGCGAGAGATCTTAAAGCATAGGTCTCAACTCAATTCCTGGAGGGCCGCAGCTCTGCACAGTTTTGCTCTAACCCCAATCAAACACACCTGATCCAACTAGTCAAGTTGGTTAAGACTAGGAACTATTAAGCATTTGAGCTGGAGCTGGTTGAAGCTAAACTCTGCAGAGCTGTGGCCCTCCAGGAATTGAGTTTGAGACCGTTCTCTTAAAGGAATAGTTCACCCAAAAATAAACATTGTCATCGTTTACTTGTTGCAAACCTGTTTCTTTCTTTTTTTATTATTGTATTGTATGAATTGTGTATTTATATAGCGCATGTATCGTGTATGTCTATACACCCAAAGCGATTCACAATCATGAGGGGGTGTGCAGCATCCACTTGGATGATGTGACGGCAGCCACAGGACACGGCGCCAGTGCCCTCGCCACACACCAGCTATAGGGGGAGAGGAGAGACAGTGATAGAGCCAATTTAGCGGATGGGGATGATTTTGAGGCCATGATGGTTAAGGGCAGAGAGGGAATTTATCCAGGACACCGAGGTTACACCTCTACTCTTTACAAAAGCACCATGGGATTTTTAATGACCACAGAGAGTCAGGACCTCGGTTTAACGTCTCATCCGAAGACGGATTTTACACAAAAGAGGATAATTTGTGGAAAGCAGGAAACATGTAACCATTGCCACCCATAGTTCACCTCATAAAGGATTGAAACCACTTGAGTGCAAGTAAATAGTTAATTTTGGGTGAACTGTCCCTTTAATATTTATACCACTATTAATCATACTGTGCACACACATATAAACTCTCAAAATATTATACGTATTGATACATCTTTGTATGCATGTATTGGTTTCTACTTTTCTATATTCTATGATGAATAAAAAAAGATTTCATACCACTAGAACTATGCATAGATTAGGTTCCTAATTTTAAAAAGAAAATGCACAGTTAAAAAATGTAGAAACGCTTTCTGATAAATGACCAAACTCTCAGTCCAGAATGATATTGACTTTCTAAATTGATTTCCAGAGACCTTTTTACCCAGTGTAAGTGAATTTTTCTACCTTTTATTAAATGTCAAAATTCTCCCATTTAAACATTCATTTAAGCATTAGTTTAATTAGGCCTTATTAGAGAAGTTTTGAATAAAATATTATAGTGATTAAATTTATACATTAAAAAATGGCTTGTTCATTTAGAAATGAAGTAATTTCTTATAAAAAAGTGACTGAATCATTTACTCACCCGATTTGTAAAAAAAAAAAGCCTATTCATTACCGAAATACTGTTTGCTCGGAGATGCACAACCACTCAGCTGTGACTTTAAACCATTTCCACTGTTGACATTCACCTTATTTTTCAATGCTGATGTAAGCTGAATTGTGTGTCCTCTGGTTCATTAGCTTTCCACAGAGAATACGAGAAGATGTGCAGTAAATGGTAATCTGTTTGGGTGGTCATCAGTTAGACAATATGTTAAAATAACATTGTAAGAAATACTAGAAACATTATAGTATGAAGCAGCATAAACAGCTCTTTTACAAAGCTAAAAATAACTGGAAGTGGATTAGACTGAAAGCCAGACGCACACAATTTACTGTACAAATGGCCACAGCCGCACTTAGTGCTTTGGGCAGTTGTAGTATTAATTCAAATTGGATTATACAAATACAGTTGCTGGCACCCAAATATTTTTCACAGTCACGGGGAGTAATTTTCAGAAATGGGTGGCACTGTGGAGCTTTGACACATATAAATGGGCAGACCTAGCCTGCCTGAGATTGTGTTCGCAAGCGAGTATAAAGAATGACCTATAAAAGTGTAGTGATTCCCTCGGACCCATAACGCTCCCACTATTCCCGGCAGTCCCTCAGGTGAAAGCCTGCCGCAGGCGCTGTATCCAATTAACTAAAATCATGTTAAATTAGGGCTATGATCAACTGTGGTTTTGCTGAATTCCCATGTTAGCTATTTGCTCCTGTTCTGACAGTATGAGGTGATGAAATGCTGACTCACTGGTGGCACCAAATGGAAATGTTAAATTTGTTTCCGAGTAGATCTTTTGAAGAGACTTAATGCATCTTCTGCCCTGTCCTGTCTGCCATTGTTTGGACTAAAAGGTTGTCCTGCCCCAAATGCACACTATATGAGGATGAGTTTAACATTTGATTTGAACTCAGAATAGAGCCAGGTATAGGATCAAGGGAAGATTTTAGTATTTATGGATTAAAAGACGAATGGGAGAATGGGCAGTGCATTTCCACATAAAATATGAAAGAAGATCATGGCTAAACTGACATACTGCATTGTGATGTATCGCAGGCATTACCCGGGGGTTGCAGTGATGTAGTGCTCTGAACACAGGCAGCAGTGGGTGGATTTGGAACACTGTGTAATGAAATGACGTCAGCTCAGCGCTACGACAGTGGTGTGATGAGACTTGTAATCACTGCTTTTTAGGGCTTATGGGAATTATTTTTGAGAGAAAGAGATGGTTAAGAATATTTGCATATTTTCAGGCATGTATCATAATTGTTGACTTTTTAAACCTTGTAGAAGAAAGGTTTAATGAATGTAGTCACATTATTTACTTTGCAAATTCTATGACAATGTATTAGTGATGTAAATGATATGATTTGTAAACAGAGTCAAGTTTTAAACAAGATGTACTGAAATGGCTGTGCAATACGACAATATATATGGACAAAATAAAAAGTATTGTTTCATGATATGCCCTATCGTTTATATCATGGTGTCCCAAAATACATTGTTTATGGTAGATATTGTTTCAATAATTTAATGAGTGCATTATGGGGATGCAGACAGAAACATGAATAACAGCATTGTGAGAAAGATGCAATCTTATAAAGTACATGAACTGTTAGCATTTAGCGTCTTATGGCAATATTTTTTTAATCATTAGTTTTTAAAAATATTTATTTTATCAGGATCTCTGCGGGGTCTTAAATCTCAAAACTAAATTTTAGACCTTTAAAAGTTTTAAATATACTGAAATATTGTGTTGTAGGTCTTAATTTCTTAGTTCATGTATACCATTCTGGCCATTAACACTCGCTTTAATAAATATTTATTGGATACATATATACAATAAAAAAAATAATAATAATAATAATAATTATTATTATTATTATTATTATTATTGTATTGTTAATGTATTAAATTCTAATAATTTTTTAGGGCAAGTTAAAATCTTTTCTGACTGGGATATTAAAAAACATCCTTAGCCTTTAGCCCTGTATAAGTCTAAAATGTCTTAAAGTCTTAAATTTAACTTGGTGAAACCTGCAGAAACCCTGTTTTTTCATTCATTCATTCATTTTCTTTTCAGTTTAGTCCCTTTATTAATCTGGGGTCGACACAGCAGAATGAACCGCCAACTTATCCAGCATAGTTTTACGCAGCGGATGCCCTTCCAGCTGCAACCCATCACTGGGAAACACCCATACACTCTCATTCACACACATACACTACATACAATTTTAGCTTACCCCAATTCACCTGTACCGCATGTCTTTGGACTTGTGGGGGAAACTGGAGCACCCGGAGGAAACCCACGCGAATGCGGGAAAAAACATCAAACACAGAACTCCACACAGAAATGCAACTGACCCAGCCGAGGCTCGAACCAGCGACCTTCTTGCGTTGATTGCTAACCCTGTTTATATTATACATTCTTAATCAAATTTTTGCCCGGACATTTTATATAAAGTGAAGAAATATGATCACCTAATTTCAGTAATACTTAGATACTTAGTTCTTTTCGTGTGGTCAGTGTATATATTATTAGTTGGTTGAATTTAAATATAAGGTTTATCAATTTATGTGATGACTTGTATCGTGATTTGTCATATCACCCAGCTCTACTGATAATTCACCCAAAGCTCTAAATTTGGTCCTGTGCTCATGCTATGTTTTTTCAAACCTTTAAGACCTTCTTTCATCTTCCGAACAAAGTAAAGATATTTTTTTATGAACCATTAGAAATTTTGCTTGTGTTTGAAGTTAATTAGTTGATTGTATTGATAATTATCATGATATAGGTCATCTGTTTCTTTCAAGGTGAAAAGAAAATTGTTGCTCGTAAAAGTTGTAACTAGACAGTTTATTTAAAAATATTGTCTGAATGTGACAGACATAGGGCTAGGCGATTTAGGCCTAAATCAAATCTCGATTAATTGAGCATTTAACTTGATTATGATAATGAACGATTTATTTTTTTCGCCCTCAGAGTTCACTGACAGGTTTTGTACAGTAAATATTCTCACATATTACGAGGGAGAGATTTTAGAATGAAAGGTGCATTACTTGATTTAAAATAATTGAAGGAAACACACATCTACTATCTATGATTATTTATTGAACATCAACGTTGAACAGCTGAAATTAAAACACACATTGCCTAAAACCAACAGTCACTTTTCTGTAATAAAAAAGTGAAAATAAATAACTTGCACTTTTGCAAACAAAATAAAATATCAATATTTTCAATATTTTTCATATTAAAAGTAGAAAATAAGCAGCATCTCCTCTAAATGTAGTGCAAAGTAAGGCTCAAGAAAAGGTCCATCACCCTACTTGACCAAAGATCAGATGTGGCTACAAAGTGGGCACCGAAAGTATAAACCAGCCTCAGGAGGGTAGGAAAAGTAGTTGAAAAAAAATCGTCCGGGAAAAAATTGATAAATTATACGTTCTTAATGTTGGTTTCGATTTACCCTAGACAGACATCAACCAGACAGACATTTCATAAATCTGAGGTACAATATTACTAATGAGAAATATTTATGAAAAATGTATCGAAAAAAAAACTTAAAATGGTCAAGGTAACTTTTTTTTTTTTTTTTTTTTTATTAATGTCTTCCTCCATGTTCTAAAAGATTTTATTTATTTATTATTTATTTTTGACTTTGTGGGGGACAATGCAGTTTAAATTTTGTCCAGTAATAAAATGAGATCTGTAAAATTGAATTGTTAAATGTAATATTATTAAAATGAAGCATTGTCAATGTCATCAGTACTTTTGGATATTTAAGTCATCATAATCATAGTAAAACTATATAAAAAAAAAATGTACAGTATAACGCCACTTTACTATGTTAAATATGTCTTTTTTTTTTATTGGATAATTGTTAGGGATGCGGCAATGCAGTGGCGCAGTAGGTAGTGCTGTTGCCTCACAGCAAGAACGTCGCTGGGGTCGCAGGTTCAAACCTCGGCTGGGCTGGGTCAGTTGGCGTTTCTGTGTGGAGTTTGCATGTTCTCCCTGGTTTGCGTGGGTTTCCTCCGGGTGCTCCGGTTTCCCCCACAGTCCAAAAGACATGCAGTACAGGTGAATTGGGTAAGCTAAATTGTCCATAGTGTATGAGTGTGAATGTGTGTGTAGAAGTTCCCAGAGATGGGTTGCAGCTGGAAGGGCATCCGCTGCGTAAAATCGTGCTGGATAAGTTGGCGGTTCATTCCGCTGTGGCGACCCCGCAAGGGACAAAGCCGACAAGAAAATGAATGAATGAATGTTAGGGATGCTTCAAACTGAAACAAATTTGGCATTCAACAAAAATACTACTGTAATATTTATTAATTATATTATTTTAATAAAGAAGTTCTTGTAAGGCTTTTTAAAATGACCCCCAAATTTTATTTAACTTTATTTAAGAAAAATACAAGCCAATAAAAACAAACACATTTATTGATTTTATTGGAACATTATTATGAGTATTGTATAAATGAGCAACTCTGGTTTAATTCTGCTTTTTCAAAATTGTATTGAATTTAAACCTTATTATTTTATCAATATATTATCGATGTAATTATTATTTTATCATATATCTCTATCTCCATACAACTAAAGCTGAAATGATCCCTAAAAACTGTATCGGAAATATTTGAATAGTCAAATCCAGATTTTTGTGAGGAGATTTTATGAGAGATTACAATGCACATAGCCAACTGAACATGGATGTTCAGATGAATGCATGGATACTCGAGAACAGCATTTAGAGTGAGTAAACCGTGAAAGAGTTTACAATTTTGAACAAACTAACCGTTTAAAGTTTGTGAAGAGTCATTTTGACAGTCTTTATGATTATAAATGTGATTGATTTCACTGATTAGCTGAAGCGCTGGAGCAGCACTGCTCAAAGTAAAAGTGCAAACATCATTTCATTTTTGTAGTATGATTATTCTCAACATTTTAAATGGTTTATTCTAATCGTGGAAGTGCATTAATAGCGAGTTGATTGATAGTCTGTGTATGTTTGGCTGTGATCTATTCAGTGACCGTACTGCATTAAACTACAGTTAAGAACATTGTATGTTTAACAATGCTGGAGGCAATCTGATAATGCCAAATATTCGATTTTACTATTAATAAGGGTGCTTTTTATACAGTATGTAGCAAGTAGATGTCTTAACAAAATTAATTTCAGAAACAGAATGACGAATATTCGTATTACAGTGTATATAAAGGAATGAGAGAAGGGAAGTTCAAAACTTTTTAAGACCTTTTTTTAAGACACTTATACATTTTAAGACCTCATCACTTTTTTAAGGTTTCAACCAGTAACATTGGTGATATTTTAACTTTAAAGTATATTTACTAAATACTGATTGGAATAAACTAATCCTAAGCTAAAACGCTATTCATATACTAAATAAAACTACTAATCCAACATGTGGCACCTAAAACAGCGGGAATAATGGTGTTTCCTTGGTTACTGCAGTAAACAAAACAGCATGATCTCAACTCTAGCAGGATTTTATCGATTTCGTAAACTACACAGCATCTCAATATTTGCAGATTTAATTCAGGCTAGCTTTAGCATGCTCATACAACATTTAATGCCTTGTAAAATAGCTTTTTATTCATTTTTAAGGGCCTTAAATTTCTCTAAATTGATTTATAAACTCTTAATACTTTTAAAGACCCTGTGGACACCCTGTATGGGCTCATGGGATTGCTGGAATATCATGGAATTTTAAAAGATTTATTCCAGAAAGTCAGAGAAATATTTTTTGTCCGTGGATATACGAGACTTTTGTTTGTTACTTTAAATGTCATTTTATTCTCTACTGGACCATGTTTTTAATAATGTTGCTTCACATGTTTTGCCTATTGTTATGATTAGGCTGTTTTTCAGTGCCATTTTATTCCGTTACCACTCATCAAATGGCAGTCACAAAGCTCTGCACTTAAACTAAAGCAAACGTGGCAGGAAAATGTACATTTCAAGAACTTTGTTTGCTAAATGATCACTTCAAAGACTGGGCTTTAGACTGTGCGCTTGCTGCATTTTTTTTTTCAAATCTGAGGTAATTATCCATTGTCGCTCTGATAATGGCTAGTGAACTCATCAAAAATCATTTTCAAGCTCAGACAGCTTTATTATTATGCAAATCACCTTGTTTTTCTGTTCAAGAGATGGAAATTCATTTTTTTTATCAGTGAAAGTGAGGAAGAGTCTATGAATTTGATATTTGGCTTTTTTTTGTGAGTCTTGAGTTTGGTGTTTGAATATTGACTTGTGTATTTGTCCTGTATTGAAGTCCTGTTGGCAAATGATTGATTGCAGATCACAGATACAGTGTTAGAAGTACAGTACCTGTAAAAGAGCAAGTACAATTCAAGGTGCGGTTTGTGAATTTTTCAGCGTTCTGGGAAATTTGCCGGCTCACAGATCGGGAGGAATAAAGATCCATCTGTTATATAAGTCCATCATCTGGTTTATTAAAAATTGATGTGTGTATTCTGAAGAATGCCTTTATTAGAATATGAACTGCATGAAGAAGCTTTTGCCTTTGCTCAACTACTTTTTCAGCCATTTTCACACACCAATTGTTTTTCTTCAGACATAATTTTTAGTATTTTTTAAGAATATTATAATTATGCTAAAATATTCTTAAAGTCATGCATTTATTTAATTTGATGTTTTAGAATGTTTAGTTTTGTGTTATTTGAAGAAATACATTTTACAAAGAAGAAACACCATTTTTGTCAGAAAAAATTATAAAAATAAACATTTATACATTTATAATTTGTCTTGGGTTTCATATTGCAAAAAAGCATCAAAAACAAGTATGAATTCTATTGAGTCAATGGTTATTTACCTACATTTGTGTAACTAATGAATGTTACAACAAATATTAAAATACCATACTGTTAATACAGATAAATACAATGTTGTTTTATCGCCTAGCCCAAGTTTCAGCTTTAGAAAGAGATCAATAAAACACTCGCAAACAGTGACATGTAGCATTACATTCACCTCAGGCAAGGCATTTAGTGTCCATAGATTTAGTTCTCTAGCACAGTATAGCCTTCATTAGATTCACAGTATTTGTGTTCTTAGTGATGTGTGTGTGTGTGTGTGTGTGTGTAAATTATCTGTTTTCAAGAGTGTAATTATTATAGTTAACAGAATTAAAGTACAAATGTGATTTTTTTTTTTTTTTATCTAATGTAGATGATAAAAATACCATATAATTAGCAACATGTCAATTGTACATGTTGCTATATCTAAAAATGAACAGCAGTTCATAATAGTTTTTTTGTTGTCTGTTTTTACTTGTAGCCAATTGACCTACAGCAAGAATTTTACAAAATAATTATATCAGAAATAAGTAATTTAGTTTTTGCAGTTTAATTTTCTTCCTTGCGCTGTTTTAATTTGTTTGCTGCATGGTAAAAAAAAAGACATCAGCTTTGAGAGGCACGAATCCTTAACAAATCCACTAGAATTAATTACATTGTTTATTTTAATTTTTTTTACCAGTTTTCAGAATAAAACAAGAATAAACATTTTTGAGTGCCATTCACTATAAACAACACAATTGTCAAGACAACCAAAACAAAACTGAAACCCGTGTGTCTTGAATGAATCTTTCATTCTTCACAAATACAAATGTTTCCAAATTTGGTTGCTAATATTTTTGAGAGGCCTGTGCTTCACTTGTCTTCCAGTGTGCATTACATCATTCGTTAAGCTCAAAACTTCACCATTTTGCAATATTTTTGGTTTATTTGACTGGCATTTAATTTGATGGCAACAGGTTTGATGTCCACTCATCAATGGCGGGTTTTGTGTTTGAAAGGCTCTAGCATGAAAATTTAGTCTTTTATAATAACAGACAATTTGGTCATACAAATTCGGGCTGCACGATATTGGAAAAATCTGGCATTGCGATATTGTGTTTTTCAGCGATTTTTTTTTTTTTTTTTTTTTTTTTTTTTTTTTTTTTTTTTTTTTTTTTTTTTTTTTTTTTTTTTTTTTTTAATATATTGCGATATAAAAACAATTTGACCAGATGGCTTGAATAAGCACTTTTTGGAAAGATCTCATTAATTTAGATT
This sequence comes from Danio kyathit, assembly GCA_903798195.1. Taxonomy (NCBI): domain Eukaryota; kingdom Metazoa; phylum Chordata; class Actinopteri; order Cypriniformes; family Danionidae; genus Danio; species Danio kyathit. The sequence continues at coordinate 27,623,395 of LR812530.1, read as the reverse complement.
GACTGGGATAATTTTGTAAGGGTGAATATTATATAAAAAAATAAGCAAAAATAATTACAATAGAGCAAAGAAAAAAGTACATTATTAATAAACAAGTATTCAGCTACAGAAATTGAGTAATTAAATGTGAAATTTAAAAAACACTGTGTAGTCGTTCTTGTGTTAATAATTCAGTAACCTTATTCTTCATTAAAGTTACAAATGTTGTACTTTTTGTGCCCAGATGCTCTTTAAATGCCCTTAAAAACACATGCAAATGATACACTTTCACTCTGTTATAATTTGGTGGTGCTGATCAATAATAATCCCAACTCAACATTGCATATCCTGCGATGTGACATTGCAGACCCACAGATCGCCATATTGATGCTGAAACGATATATTGTGCAGCCCTAATACAAATAGCAACAAACTAGCATATAAAAACTGTAAAGTGTTCACACATTTTTAAAACAAACCCTTTTGAGCTAGTGCACAGGCTCAGGAATGGGCCACATCCATTCTATTTTAAAGAGATAGCTCACCCAAAACTGAAAATTCTGTTATTTACTCAACCTTCACTCAATTTATTGGAGTTTTTTTGTTGTTGTTGTTGAATTTAAAACGTTAATTTGGAAGTCAGTGGTTACAAGTATCCAAGATTTTTCATAGTATTTGTTTTTCCTGTTATGAAAGTTAAAGGTTTTTAACATTCTGCAAAATAATTTGCTTTTTGTTCAACAGAAAAAGAAACTCAAGGTGTGGAATCCCTCGAGGGTGAGTAATGGTGAAACCGTAATTTTATTGGAAATGTAATTTGTGTACTGTTAAACCACTAAAGACATTTTGTACAGTACAGAAAAACACTTTTCCCTGAATGTTGCACATGAATTACCGCATATTATGCTAAAACTGTAAATTTATTATTAGGACTGGGCGAAAATCAGTATTGATATTTATTGACCGAACACTATTGTCAATAACGATAAAAAAAGTTTGGTATGTAGTTTCAGTAGGAAGCGCTTTAGTTTTAGTAAAATGTGGCTGCTGAGCGTGTGCCTTGAAATCAATGCCAATAAGCTTAGAGTGTAAGTTTGCCATTTCCAATCGAGGCGCGCGACTTGCACAACGTGCGTATGCGAGCGACGCGCACATGCGGGTGCATTTTCCATTCGCACTTCTTTGAAAACATCTCAACTTTTCCGAATGCCCAAGTGAGGAGATTGTAAATAAAATGTCGCCAGCGTGGCTTTTTGGTTTCTTTTCTTGTGCATCCCAGCCACTAGCTCCCCACCTGAAAGAGTTTTTAGCATACTGTAGTGGTAATGTAGTCATTCAACTTCACGATTTGTAATGTTGCAGTATGTATTTGAATATTGATGGTTGGTTATTTTACTTGAGAGCTTATATTTGATTCTCATAATTAGTTTTGTTTACAGGATTGAGGTTTACTGTATTATTATTATTCACGCCTTAAAGATGTTGACTTTAACGTTTGCTTTGATTGTTCAGTACGCTTTACCATTGCACACACTTTGTAACATTTTATTTATCAAGTTTAAGAGCCTGTTTAACACTTATGTTTATTTTATTATTAAGAGATCAGATATTTTGTTTAAATATTTTAGTTTTTAACTGTTAAAACTATTTGCCTTAGCAATGTTGGTAAATTTTAAAATAAAGTGGTTAAACACAAAATTCTAACAATACCTAAATGTATTGTTTCTATATTATATTGTAGTATTAGTATTATATCGAATGTTATGAAACATGATTTTGTGATCATTTTTTTTGCAATATCGCCCAGCCCTATCTATTATATTTGTGATATAAATGCACAGAGTTTACCAAAACCGCTTGTTTAAGCACCTAATGGCAATTAGTTTCAAGAACGCAAGTTAAGTCATTTTTCATGACGTTATTTTTGCCTACTTCATGGAAATGAGAAACTTGTTCAAGTCCATTTCTTGAAGTGAAAACGTATGTGGAAACTGTCTCCATATCTGGGTTTAATTAAATATATTTTTAGACCCAGGTAATGAGAGCCATTCATTAAACTAAATCTGCCACAGAAAAGATTTTTTTTCTTTTCTTTTTTTTTTATAAAGCCACCATTTACAGAATAGTAATGAATGCAGAACTGCGTACTTCATGTTCATAAGCCAGGTCGATTTTACAGAGTGAGAAAAACATCAAGTTGAGGACCACAGAAAACAGGGTGTTAAATTCAAGGCGCTATGTCACGAAATCAATCATATAGCACCTTCAAGGTGAAGCTCATGATGAATGATGTTAGTACAGAAAGACACGCAGGCTTTTCATCCTGTCCTGAAAAATGAATGCAATAATTTAATAAACCTACAGTGAAAACCGTTTTATTAACCCAGGGCTGCATATAATAACTATCAAGGCTTTGAATGGCAGAATTTTGCCCATATACATGTTCTTTAAAGTTTCGGCTTTTTCTGTGATGATTGTGACGACTAAATAAAAAAAACATCACAGGTTTTCTCAAGGCCGGCCGTGACAAACCTTCAGCCCAGCTGCCCCTCCCTCCCACACTCCCTCCGCAAAGTGTGTTGAAATGAGGCCTGATGAAAAGTCTATGGCGGGTGTGAATAATTCATGAATCATAAATTACAGCGCATGCCTCCCTGTAGGGGTAGTTATTTCACACCAGCTGTTCCGTAGCCTCCTCCTGTGCAGAAAATTAAAGAGGCGCTATCCTGAACCGTCCACCGCCCTGACCGAGTCTCAGCACTGTCCACCTCTGCCAGAGCTTTTATCATGACATCTTGTTCTTTGCGAAAGGAACAGAATGGTGTGTTTTCTTTGTCATGATAGATCGATGGCTTCATTCAATATCTGCGCACATCGTGACGGGGTCCCTTAAGGCTCCCTAGGAGATTTTTTTTGTTTGAGGAAACCATAAAGCAGCACATTTTTGTTTTATTACCATGAAGTAAAGAACAAGATGAATAAAAAAAAAAAAAATAGCTGATGCCGAGAGAGTCATATTTCAGATGTCACACTGACATGGCGATTTAAAGGGACTCAGCAAAGTTTTTTTGTATTGTAATCTGAAAACTGTGAGATCGATTAGTAACAAGAACACCAAAGCATTCCCCTCAAATAAGAAGAAAAAGAACAAATGCATTCATAGGTCTTAATATTTTATTTATTCATTTGATTTTTCAAAACTATTTTTTTCATAATAAATCTTCACTTTGAGGTCATCAAAGAATTGTCACAATAAAAACAAAAGAAGGTATTATAGAAAAATTGTACACAAATAAAAAAACACACAAAAACAAAAAGCAACATTTTATTCAGAATGTCATATATTTTATACCTCTTGTACATTCCACACAGTACAAGATAGCAGAGAGAAGGATCTTTGCAAACACTTTGGAGGGGTCGTTTTCTCGATCTTTGTGCTTTTTTAGCTTTAATCCAATACTAAGATTTTTTTTTGGGAGGGCTGAATTCATTTGTTACCTTTTTGAGATTATGATATTGTCTCTCGGTAGACTCGGAGTCCTAAATACCATGCATAATTTGTTTGGTCACTAAGACAAGCAAGAGGATATTGCTTAAACAGTCCAAAATCGTATATGTTCCACATTTCTGTTGACTTTCCAAAACCTATACTCCATACTCTTTAATGTTGACACACCAAAAGAAAAAACTAAAGTAAAACAAAAAAGGAGAAGGAGGAGTATGTCAAAAAGAACAGATGCTGGAGATGCACATAAAGGAGGGAAAATCAAATCTGTATAGCTAATGGCAGAACTGTTCTATCGCTATAGCAACACATCGACATTTAGTTTTCGGTTTTTCATTTTGTTTTCGCCTTGGTTTTTTTCTAAAAAAAAATAAAATAATAATAATAAAATAAAGAAACAAAAGGAATTTGAAGAGCAGGTATACTGTAGTTGGCATCATCTATATAACAGGCTATAAAACACCACTTCAGCCACAGTCCAGAGAGCACACAGATAGTCTTTGCACCGTATATAAACATGTAATAAGATACTTTACGTGCATGGAGTTTTTCCTCAATCTATCCCGAATGGCCCCGGTATTCCTCTTCGTCGTCGTCATCAGCGTCGTCTGTCATTGTTTTGACACATACAAACAGAAGAAAATCCAACAACCTTTACACTTGGTTTGATTTTTAAGGCCTCCACAATTCTCTTTGACACCAAGGGTTTTATCCACCGAATGGAAATCAGTTTGGATCCTACAGGAAGAGCTGTCCTTTCTCGTCCAAACATATGCGCAATACTGCCATCAGAAAAGGGAGTCAAATACTTTGGCTGATTTAACAATCATAGGTAGCATCTCAAGTTCCTTTTCCATCCGTTCCCATCGGTGAATGTCCGTTTGGATTGCTGCAGATGGTTTGTCTGGCTTTAGAGGGGAAAAATGTTCCGGCAACACATATACAGGCAACATAATATGAAATACACTTAATTCTAACCAGCGGCCTTGTCTCTCAGCGATCCACATTTGGATTGACTGTGTGGAGTCTTCTTGTGCTGTTCCGTTTCGTTTTTGTACACACTTGCCAGCTTTAGTAAAGTTCTGGTGTGCTTGGTTATAAAGTATGTTTTTCTTGTTGTTAGTAAGAGTATATTGTGTCTTAGCTCAAACTAAGACCCGTTTGTCTTTTTCAAATTTTTTTTCTCAATTACTATACACAGGTGGATCTCCCCTCCCCCTTCGCGTGTGAGTTCGGAGCACAGGATCTGTGGGTGGGTTGTAAGAAGGGGGGAGAAAGTCTGTGAGATCAGACGTAGTACTCCTTGTCCTTGTTCTTTTTATCTTTTTTATTTTTGGGCACGCCGATGGGTTTTTCTTTGACGGCAGCTCCATTGGGCTGCGTGGCAGAATTACTAATGTAGTTACGACTCTCGTCCACGTGGTAAGACCCTTCGTCGCGGTTTCTGTATTTGTACATGGCGTAGAGCAGGATTAGGATGCAGAGAGCGGCGGCTGCGACGATGCCTACGACCATGCCCGTGGTGCTGCTGGACTCCCGAATCACCTCTGGGCTCGGGTAACCCTTGGCTTCGGGAAGTGGAGGGTGAGCTGTAGACAAGAAGGGAGAAAGAGAGAGACCGTTCATTCAAGCCACAGAGATGATGGTTTACTTCTGTTATTGCAATCTCTGATCGGTACTCGTGGCATTTAGCAGTCAGATCTCTTAAAATAGAGATCGGGCTACTGAAACTGCCATGGCTATGTCACTCTTATCACACATAATTGCATTCTTTTTTGTTCTAAAGGCAAATGGCACCATCTTGTGTCCCAATTATCAAATTGTAGTGGAAAGGAAATGAGTTGACTGCATTAACAGTAAAGTTCACTCTGTATTTTCTTCAAGAAAATATGTCTTCAAGATCTTTTGGATGTTTCATTTTTATTTGGCTTTGACTTTGTCATTTGACAGGAAGATTAAATGATCACATTGTGTAAAAACAGACTTCTCTGTAGTGACTTTTCAAATCAGGGGTGTCTAATCCTGCACCCGAATGGCCATTTTGGTTCATCCAGGTCAAATCAATATCTTGAGACTCAAAGTTTTTGGTCATTCTGCAGCCATCAATAAACTGGTGGAGGATGTGGCCCTCCAGGAAGTTTGAACCCCTGATTTAGGGTTCCTTTACACTGGCATTTTAGTTTGAAACCGTGTGCAGTTCACATGAAGATCACAGATAATGTGAAAGTCATCATGCAACCCCAGGAGTGCAAACCCAGAGACTACCTGGAGTAGTCTGGTTGCATTTGAACTGTGGCTCAATCAAAGCGACCGTGAAAGCAACTTGGTCTTGGGTATTGACTTGTTTTGGAAGTAATTTGTGCATATGTTTTTAGCCAATGGGGGTGTCAACAGAATGCATGCAAGGGATGAGAGTTTGATCATTTATCTCTTGAGAGCGAGTAGACAATTAAACTGTAGGCTTGCTCTCAGAGTACCTGATGAATGGCTTGCGATCAGCTTTTCATTTGAAAGCAGCTTTCATGCATTTATTGCATGAGTGTCCCAAGTGACGTAATTTTGCTGCACTAAATAATAAAAAAACAATATAGTCACCTGCATAATGCGCAGGGCATGTTGGTGATTTGACAGGTGATGAATGAAAAATAAACAAGGGTTTCAATACAATTGTCATGATTTTTTGTTGAAACTAATTTAAGGTGAACAAGATCCCATTCGTTTTTTTTTTTTTCTCAAATTTCTCAATTTATTTCTAAAATACAAAATAAAATCTTTTCTGCCATAAAAAAAAAATATATAAATATTTGTAAACACAAACTAAACAAGACTTTAATATAAACCAGGGGTGTCCAAACTCTGTCCTCAGCTTGGATTTTATTTCATTTTTACATAAAAAAAAAGAAATATCAGCATAGCGGTTTTCTGGCATAAGCTGAGATCTTTGCATATTTACAATATCCCCTGCTGATGAAAAAAATATTTTACTGGGGACTGAAGTGGCTGGTGTGTAGGTAAACTTTTGCTAAACCAGAGAGCAGTGGGTACAGAGGTGGTCAAGAGACCCTTCCACTGTTGTGGGATCTTATTCATATCCTGCACAGTTATAGCAAGAATAAAAATACTAATTCTATAGTACGATAGAGATGGGAGTTTACATGGTTATAAATAGGGCTGCACGATATTGGAAAAAACTGACATTGCAATATTTTCATGCCCTGTGATTTTTGCGATATAAATGCAATTTTAGCAGATGACTTGAATAGCTTATAGAGAATTCATAATTTTAGATCAGTTGAGATGAATCTGTAGGGGAGTGTATCAGCATTAAATATCATTTCAAAAATGACAAGCAAAGTTAAATACAACAGAGAAAAGATGTAAATAAACAATGATTTATGATTTTCTGGCCAGTCAAACAGTTTAGCAGAAATTAAATAACCAATGTATAATAATAATCATAATAATAATAATACTAATAACACTATTGTTTTAATTGAGTAAATAATTATATAATGTACAATTAATCTTTAAGCTACAAACATTTGTGCCCAAATGGCTTAAATTTGCTTCAAATTCTTTAAAAAAAGTAAAAAAAAAAAAAAAATGAATTTACTCCACTATGTTGTTAGCTGTAATGTCTGGTCTACTATAATCCCAACTACATTGCAGATCCCTGCGATGTGACTATTGCAGACTCGCACATTGCGATATCGATGCTGAAACGATATATTGTGCAGCCCTAGTTATAAAGGTAAATAATTGACATTACTTGTATAATAATAATAATAATAATCATTTTTATTTATATAGCGCCTTTCCAGAGCTCAAGGACACTTTACAAAAAATGCAACAAGAAGATACACAAACATAAAGGAAGTGAAATATAACAAACTGGAAATGCTAAAACAAGACCTAGGAGACAAATAAACAGAGTGCAGGTGGATCAGTTGAAGTGGTCAGTTTGTCAGATCAGAAGTGAAGCATTCAGAAAATAAGTGAGTTTTGAGTAAAGATTTGAATTCCGAGATATTATTAGCAGAACGGAGTGAGCGTGGTAGAGTGTTCCAGAGTTTGGGTGCATTAACACTGAATGATCTGCGCCCCCCCCCACCCCCCACCCCCCATTGAAAGAAGGCGGTACCGAGGGACTGCGAAAAGGCCAGAGTCAGCGGAACGTAATGAGCGACTTGGGGTGTAGGGGACAAGCATGTTGCAAAAATAAGAGGGAGCTAGGCTATTTTAGGGATCTAAATGCAAGGAGGAGAATTTTGAATTTAATGCGATATGCAACTGGGAGCCAATGGAGGTCGTACAAGATTGGGGATATATGAGCAGAATGTTTGGTATGAGTGAGTATTCTAGCCGCAGAGTTTTGAATATATTGTAATCTGGAGATGAGGCTGGCAGGCAGACCAATGAAAAGGGCATTACAGTAGTCAATGCGTGAAGAGACAGAAGTTTTTGACAGAAGTAAATGTTTTAATGTGAAAGCCAGCAATCTCACAGGAGAAACTGGTCAAAATATTGCTGGTAAGTGCTGGGGTGCCAATGAAAATAATCTCAGTTTTGTCCATGTTGAGTTTCAGAGAATTTGAGGTAAGCCAATCATTAATGTTCTTCACACAAGCAGAGATTTTATCAATTAGGGCAGTTGAAGTAGGTGTACAGTAATAGTAATTAGTAATAGAATCATTGCGATTACACTTACAAGGAATAAACGAACATATTTGAATATTCAATAATAACCAAATTATTAAAAGATGCATAAATTTAAAAAAGAGGGTATGAAAGAAATCGATGCAAGCGGAGCTGCAAATCTTCTGGTGAATGTGCTTTGGCCAAATAATAGCTTTTTGCGAGCAGACATCTGTGACATGTTTTTCACTGTGGTGACTGTTTATGTGCTGGATCATATTCATTGTGCTGTTAGTGTGAGTAAACGTCTTTTTGTAGTATTTGTACAGTCTGTGTTTTGTCTGTTATCATCTCAACGTTGTCATTTTTAGTCTTTGGAAAACCAATATGCCGCCACACCTCTGATTTAAATAAGGAGGGGGCTTCTTCAATATCCACACCTGTCGCCATACTTGAAACCGTTTGCTACAACTTGCACACCGATGATGTACATGTAAACAGAGTCGCAGCGCAACACAGCCCCACTTCTGTTCAAAACATGTATCATAATTCGTTCAATATTTTTACTTATTTGAATCATCACGTTTGAATGGATTTTTAACCGGCTCACGGTAAATTGTTACATCTGTAGTGAAACCAGAACAATGCTGCAGGTGCACCAGGAATAAAAGCACTGATACTGCAACTAATGTGCCCAGCATCCTAATGCAGAGTTCAGACTGCATGATTTTAGCCTGATTTTGACTCGCCGACAGGTTTTGAGAAAACGCGACAAATGCCTAAAATTACAGGCAAATCGGTGCTCGTTCACGCGAGTAACAATCACACAGTGAGAACTATCAATGACACAATCTGAGAGAATCGCAGATGAGTCTCTGACTCCTGTGAGATATTTGGCATGCTAAATATCTGGATCTTTCGGCGATTCAAGATCATGCCGTGTGAAATGTGTTCTGATTGGAAATAACGTCGGAAATCATCTACAGCCAATGAGAGAGTAGCATCCACTATGGGTATCTGCAGGCCAGCGGGAGGTTGGGGGACAAGTTAAAAGTGCTTCTTTTCAGTCTTATTTGGACCCAAGAAATGGAGGAATAACTAGTGTAAATTAGGCAGGCGCACCCGTGTCCGTTTGACGTGCAATATTACAACCGAGTCGATAAAGAAAAAAAGTTGAGGTGAAATTGACCCAGGTGAGCAAAATAAGTACATTTTCTACCCCACTAAAGGCTTCTTTCTCGTTATGTAATTAATGACAAAAGATATACTACGTGACCTCGCGTTGTTTCCATGTCACTTCTCGCATGTGTTTGGTTGTGAGAGACGTAGTTTGCGGATCGAGACAGAGTTGTTGGCGATTCTTCTTATTCTATGTAGTGTAAACACCCTGTTGCTGATGCATCTCGCAGTGTAAACAAAGCAGCGCGAAATGCTACCCCAGCTAGTCATGCAGTGTGAAAACATTTGTGATGTGACTACTTTGAAAATCGTGCAGTCTAGGGTTGGGCCGATAGATGATGCCATCGTCCATAGCCGATGGCCGATAGACGTCACGATGCTGAGCCGGCATCGCCTGAGCTTTGAGCTCCAGAGAACAGTGTACGTCGGACAGTTCATTGCTACCCCAGCTAGTCATGCAGTGTGAAAACATTTGTGATGTGACTACTTTGAAAATCGTGCAGTCTAGGGTTGGGCCGATAGATGATGCCATCGTCCATAGCCGATGGCCGATAGACGTCACGATGCTGAGCCGGCATCGCCTGAGCTTTGAGCTCCAGAGAACAGTGTACGTCGGACAGTTCATCAAGGATTTATCGCTGGATTGCGTCTCACTATAGTTGTTAAACGTGATATTTAATTAATCTAGTCTCTAACAACTCTTTGGTCTTTTGAATCTATCAGGTAATGTTTCAGCGTCAGAACAGTGCTTAAATTTTTCTCTTTCACGCTTCTACTTAGTAATTTTAGCAAAACCCTCAGATACTGTTGGTTGTGCACCTTTTTTACCAACCAAGTTTGTCAACGCCATTATAATAACACAGATCAGCTCTGCCTATTCATGCCAGAGTCCCGCGGAAAAAGTGATTGACAGGTGGTAATTTGTGTGTAACTTATCTTTATTTATTTATGATTTGGTTATGGGTAAAACAAAGACCATGCGGGTCAGGTAGTATAAACGGGAGGCTACAAATAATTAATTCCTTATGAATTAATTAATTATTCATAAATAATTAATTCACCTCCGCCTATGATGCCGATGCCATCGTCCACCGCGATGTTTCATATTAGACATCGTACGATGGCAAATTGGTCAACATCGCCCAACCCTAGTGCAATCTGAATTCGGCATTAGCCTGCTTAAACCACACACTTTTTTAGATCAGCCTCCATGCAGACAGCAACCAGTAGATAGAGCCAAGTTCACAACCCTAAAATTGTATTTGCATTTATTTACTTTATTTGACAAGTTGTCATTTAATACGCTTCACATTGGGGGTTTTATTACTCTTTAATTTGCAACAATATATCTGACTCTGCATTAACCATTCTTTTAAAAGCCATACTCATTTGGGATAATTATTTTGATGTTTTCTGAAAGTTTATTTATAAATGTTGACTAAAGCAGTGTCAACACTGCATTTTCTTTCACGACAGTAATAATATTATTCAGTTCTGAGCTGACAAGAAATCCTAAGGAAAGAAATTAAAGTAGAAAGAGCTCGAAAGGAACCTGAAAAATCAATATTTCTTTGCCAAATTGATTCCTCTCCTGACGAGATTAGATATCCCACTGAGAAACTGCTTCACGGCACCGTATATTCACTCCAGTAAACAGGATATAAACCACAATAATGACACTCAGCCTTGCGATATATGCATGTACTGCTGCTCAACAGACAAACTTGTAAGCTTGTGCTAACACACTTGGCCTTCGTCACAAAACGCATCTGGTTGATGCAGATAGAGCGATCAGAATGGATATGTCACACATTTTCCATGAGCTGTGACCAGTGAGTGAACCTTGCTTGCTGGCTATTTATTCCTGGCAGAGAGAGCGGTGCGGTGAGTGGAATAGTGTGGTATAGTTTGTTCTGATTTATGTCTCTTGGAGAGAAGACAGTAACTGCGAGACAGCGCGGCTGCAGGCTGAGTGTAAACGTTCGGCAAAACAACACCTGTGACAAAGCCGTTTACAGCTTAGACCCGATTCGCTGCAACCCGCAGGTGCAGGAAATGAGATGATGACAAAGTACAGCAGGGAATTATGGATGGCGACCTCTGCTCAAACATCTGTTTTTAGAAATGGAGTGTGGAAGGAGGACACTTTGAGGATCCGTAACATCGTTTATCAGAGACCTTTCAGCTTCGGTCAACATTTTGTATTTCTGTGCTTATTAGAAAGATTTGGTTTGTCATGTATTTGCTATCCTTGCCCTACACATATATGACTGCTGCATGAGCCACTAGCGCCTGTAACTAAGCCAGCTAAAGGAATCCAGATTGGGTTAACCTTTGCGCTTCATTTTTCATGTCGAAAATGGTTTGTGCAGTTGACTGCGTAGCCAAGATGCGCCTGCTGCGTGGAGAAATGGGAAAAGCAGTATGTGCTACGCTAGCATGCTTGTTGGCCTTTTCTGAAAGTACACCTCAACAAAATTTGCTTGGTTTGGCTCTTTAGGAAACACAAAATCAAATAATATGGATCCAAGGGTACGATGATCAAAAATACAGACGTTTGGATATGTAATTGAATGGATAAATCAGGGAAAATTTCAAAGATACCGATGACAGGTTTAGGTGTAATGACCTATTTAAAAACTAATCTAAGCAGGGAGCTCCCTCTGTGGCAAAAAGAAAATTAAAATACTATATTTACAGCACATAAACAGAGTAAAGGATTTAATATGGTTTAATGAGATATTAATGCCCGTTTAAAGAGGCAAAGTCAGATTACGTAAACTTACATAAACTCAGCACACACTACGATCACTTTGATAAATGAGCACAATCAACAGTGCAGCTCAGGTAACGGCGCATCGTAATAACAAAACGATAAAAGCTTTTTCAAGATAATCTGAGTTCCTGTTCGAACCAGCTGCGACGAATGGTGAACGCCACTTTATTTTGTCAGTCCTCGTATACTCTTCCTACACCATAGTGCCGCATTATTAAACATCAAACATGGATAAGCCTAGGAGAGGTTGTTTTTGGAAGCTGAGAAACATCGGATATGACAAATCCCTCAAGATCCACGAGGAACACTATAAAATGGATGCTGCCTGAAGAAGTATCATGGAAGTGCTGAAAACACAAGATGTGTTCTAGGTTTTACGCTCCTCAGCTAAGCCACGCTGTTCTGACTGGATGGAGTTTTGTGTTGAATTTTAAGCATTCTCTGTGGGCAGGAAAATTACTTGTCACTGAAATCTCGTTTCGCATGACATGGTGGAAACATTATTTCTCAGATTGTTTTCATTTTTCTGGTGCACTGTGTTCTCTTCAGAAAGATGATGCCATTTGGTATTTTAAACTATTTGTTCACATGAAAAACGATCTGCTGATTCTTACCTCAAGCTACAGTGATCAGACATTACACATGAATTTCCTCTCTTTTAACTTTTTCATGCACTGGTTTCAAAAAGAAGGATGCGAAAATGTAGAACACACATGGACAGTAATAATATAAAAGAAAGATGACTAACCTAACCCACCTGAACTTGGGTCGCAAGGGTCAATGTCCTCATCATCGCTGGGGCATTCTGCAGACGCTACGAGAAGATCGTCCTGTAGCAGAGAGACAGAAGAGATGGAGGGTTAGTCAAAAACACATTGTGGCATCATTACAGTTTTATAGGGCTGCTGTGTCATCTAAGGCCTCACGCTGTGAGAGACAAGGAAATGTCCTTTCCACTGCCACTCTGACAGGTCCTCTGAGCTTTGACTCACAGGTGTGATCAAAGTTGTCCTGACCGTCAAAGGTCACAACTTTTCCACAAAAATGAACCTTTCGGTGGATTATAACATGCCAAATCGCCTTAGAGTACAGTCTGGAGAGAGTTCCACATCAAGGCAGTTGGAAATATCGATCAGAACAGCACAAACACATAGACAAAGACTTCACAAATCCCCTGACGAATACTATTTTGCCGGCAGTTGCTTTCTAAAGACAGCCACGCAGGAACATGTGGAGTAAGGAGCATCAATTCCCCTCACATGCTTCCGTCCCGCTGGAAAACAATCTCATCAAATGTGCTTTTTAATCTGACATAAAACCATAGGAAGCAAATCTACAGACAAGCCCTATCAATGACAGCACACAGCGCCAAGATGCGCGCAACAACACATACTGAAGGAAATCTTGCCTCTGTTCCAGTGATGGTTCCGAAGGGAAAGAAAGCCATGTTGAGATTTCACGGTTTGAATTCCAAAGATGCTATCCGACTGCGGTTTAATAGCTCAGAACGTCTCTCCGTGCAGGAATTCTCCATCAACTATGCAAAAAGGCAGCGAGCTCGATGTTCCTCTCAGCACCACGGAAGAAAATTCCATCTGACGACGTCGCTTTGGTGGCATCCATTTAGTGCCAGTCTTCACACTTCTCTCTCTCTCTCTGCAATTAGCCAGAGTGTGTATACATTTGCCAGCTGGCCAAACGTGTACATGCATGTGTGTTTGTCCCAACAGAAATGCAGGGCTGGGTGAGTGAGTGTGTGCGTGCACGCAGGGAGGAAAGACATCGATTTGTCTCTGAGCTCACACAGTCTGCCCACAGGCTGCGGGGCAATGCCCACGCCAATCAGGACCTTTCACCATCATCACAGCCACGCAGACCACACGGAACAAGGAAAGAGAGAGAGAGGTAGAAGAAAGGGAGAGGAAAGTGGGAGGGTATCCTGCACAGTTGTTTCAAAGTGCTTGCCATAATCACATGGTTGCCATTTTCCTTGCAGCAATATCTGTTCAACTCCCAGCTCTCAAACACCCTGCAAGTAGGTCAGTGCGGGTGAATAATTTAGATCCCTGACGTTACAGAGCTGGTTTGTGTGCTGCTGCTGCTGCTGCCGCTGGAAAGCTGGGAGACATGGAGGTAATGTGTTGCAGCAGGAGTGCACAACACAGCCCTTGCTAAAGGCCGGCAGCGGCATCTGTCTGCTCAACTCTAGAGAGAGGAGGAATAATAACAAGGAGATCCTGGAAGACATGGGCCGCTGGGTAAAGTAATCCATGCTGCTTCATCTCACATTCTGTAAGCTGACATGTAATGTATAAAATGTCACAACTATCATGGACATTGAGATAAGCAGTCCACCAAAATGTGATAAAAAGCACGGGGGACAGGTACACATGCTTAATAATGCAAAGGATTACGCTCCATGTTCCTTCTCTTTGACATGGCCACTGAGAGAAGAGGGATGCAGGATTAGTGGCTAAAGATCTGGAGAAGAAACAATGCTTTGTCTATTCAAACCCCAAAAGTGGAGATACATGAACTAACACCACTGTTCCTCAATCTTTCTAACTTGCGAAAGGAAATTGTTGGTATTACAGATAAAATGTCAACCATTCAAAAGTTTGGGGAACATTTTTAAAAGAAAATACACCATATCACTCAAACTTAAGCACAGTCCATTTGACTGTGGGGTGTTGTGGTGATTCATAAAATGCAATTGGTGACCTTGTTTATTTGAATCAATTGTTTTATCTCACTTAGTGGGTCAAATCCTCCACAGTAGCCTAGTATTTCTGATATTTTTTTTAAATTACTGCATCTGTGTAGGCCTGTCGCGATAGTCGATATATTGACTTATTGCGTGGTATATGAAAATGACGGTGGTTAATTTTGGAGGCGTGATATATCATCTATTTTATATAAAGAAATTTAAGATGATGATGATGATGATGATTCGGCCAAAAAATATAACAAGCTTAGTTTTTTGTCAAACGCGCTGCATTCTGCTTTCTGTGGAAGGCGAGGCTTATGCAGCATCTCCATGCACGCTGCGCACGCGCACACACACAAACAGAGAGAAATCGGATAGTGGAGGTGAAGAAGGCAAGACGTGAACCCACTGATTTGTGTTTAGGAACTACAGTCAGTTAGGATAAACAAGTCGCGACGGACTTGGTTTCAAAGTCACAGTCTTTAGCCGATATGTCAAATTTGCTTTAGAACACTGGCAATGAAAAAAGGCAACGCAACTAACCTTAAATCACACCTAAAGCATAACCACCCTACCCATTTTTTCAACATGGAAACAACAACCGCAGTTGGTACTGGAGAGTGGTCTTCCAGATAGTTAACTGTAATGGAGTTATTTACCTGCAAGTGCAAATGTACTGTAAACGTGACAGCGCAAAATGGCACACACTCACAGACAGGTAACATTAGTTAGATAAAAGGATAGTTAGCTTAAAAAGGTAAAACCAGCATTAAAAAATGCTGCAAACCTTTAACAAACAGTCCTGTCTTGACATCTACCTGATTAATAAAAATGGTGCCTGAGATGCTTTACATCTATTTATTATTACTTATTTGTTTTTAAGATATTTTTTCATGTTTCAATTTCAAACGTCTAAATATTCTTAAAAATAAAATGTTCTTTGAAACAGTGTACCTCAATTATTACAGTATTATGTTGTAAAAATGTATTATTTTTTTTTTATTAGTGATATAAGTTAAAAAGTGTCAATAATATTGTTTATATCGCAATTAATCCGGTTGCAATATATCGCCCAGCAAAAAATAGATATCGTGACTGCCCTACATCTGTGACATTGGCCAATAGAAGCTTTTCTGCAGGAAGTAAGTGAGACAATAGTACTTGTGCTGCTAGGTTGGGGATGGGCAAACTTGGTCCTGGAGAGCCGATGTCCTGCAGAGACATCTGCAGGACAGATTGATCTCTGTCCAACACAAATCAAACACACCTGAACATGCTAATCAGTGTCTTCAAGATCACTAGAAAGCTATAGAATGGTGTGTTTGATTTGGGTTGGATCTAAACTCTGCAGGACACCCGCCCTCCAGGACCAAGTTTGCCCATACCTGGAATTGTGCGATAGAGAAAAGATTCACAAAGCTACGGCGACTTTGATGTTTTTCAGTGGACAAGAAA
Organism: Danio kyathit; assembly: GCA_903798195.1. NCBI lineage: Eukaryota > Metazoa > Chordata > Actinopteri > Cypriniformes > Danionidae > Danio > Danio kyathit. Next base: position 27,607,159 of record LR812530.1, on the reverse strand, counting down.
TCAGTACAAAACATTCTGCTTTATTAGCCATTGCTTATTTATGCTCATATTCTTGTAAGTCTGTCTGCAGATTCACCATCTTGACATCTTGCACTTTGTTAAAGATGGTAAATGATAGTTCTTGAGGAAGCAACAAAGTCTGACGTTTCTTGTCCATGACAACAACAATTTTACATAATCTGACAGACATCAGTAACACAATGTGAGCCCATTCTTTTGCTTACCAAAGTACAGTAAAAACTAGTGTAAAAACACAATTCTTGAAGCAATCGTGCCATTACAACAGGGTTAAGACCCTTAAAAGGTATAAAAAAGAGTCTTAATTGCGATTTTACGAGGTCTTAATTTTTGTTCAAGCGTTGTCTAATGTGTTTGACTCCAAAAACATAAATATATTTATTTTCCTCCTAATATTAACAATGGTGTGCTCAATCTATGCAATTGGTTCGGGCCGGGGTGCATCCGGCCAAGCTCCTCTATCCGGGTGATGTCACGTAATTTGCGACAAACACGCGAAGGTGAAGTGACTCTCTCCACATGTAGTGAAACCATAGAGGGGAAACAGATGGCAAAATGGGAAAATGTTAGTTTGTGTACTCCTGGTTGGAGAAAGATGAGTTTAAACAATGGCTGAAGCCTGTCGCTGAAAACAACCGCGCAATTTATTCTTTCAAGCTTTGTTTCTTCCGAGCTTATCCGAGTTCTGTTGCATGGTTGTGCTCCATTGATTTATTTAACTACAACTGTTTATTAACAACTGAAGTTAAAGGTTTGATACTGATTAGAACTTGAAGTGGCGATGAGGTCTTCAGATATTCTGAGAAGGTCTTTAAAAAGTCTTTAAAAGGTATTGAAATAACCTTTAGGATTCCTGCATATACCCTGTAGAAAGCTTAAATATTTGAACTGTGGCAAATGTCCAATGATTCTTTTAGTATAAATATATATACACTTCTAATTTGCATATTATTTGACTTGTTTGTTCTTTGGCTTGTTCAAATTAAACCGTTTTAATATTATTTCTAAATTATGTATCATTCAAAAACCAGATTAGAGCTGGCAATTACGTTCACAAAAAGTCTAAAATGGCTAAGGCATGTTATTGAATTAGATTCAGACTTTTACTCATTAGTTGAAACTAAGAATATATAAAACAAATATAATTGTAGCGGAGAAAAGAATCTGCTAAATGACTAGATGTCATTGCGACTGGCGGCTTTATATGAAGATGCTCCACCCAAACCTTTGTTAAGATCTCTATCTGAATTCGGCTCACACAGCTGAACGCCAGAAACCATCCATTCTCTCCCTTTCCTCTTTTGGAAACACTGCCCCTCAGCAAAGTGTCAAAACTCAACTCTAAGTCCTCAGATGTGGCGTTACACAAGCGCTTGAGCATGAGGCTGTTTTCTGCAGAAAAGTCACGTATGACTAAGACCGAGCCTTCAGCATCCATCTGCCTGAGCTCGCCGTTCTCCTCCATCCACTGCCCACTCAACAGCTGTGCTGAGGCGGATGAGGGGGACAGCAGCGGCCTACATTAAATGACTGTCCGTTTTCCTCCTGTGCAACATGTTAGAGACGGTGGGTATGCCATAAGAGCATCATTTGCACACAGACACCACATGCACAGTATTAGACTCCCTGTTTTGTTTGTGCTTAATTACTGCCCTGCCAACAGGCACAATAAGGGATGTGACACGGCGCCCGAGGGAGGGAGAGAAGACGTCGCTCAGTTCACCTGCGAACACAGAAGGGGAAGCAGCTGTGCCCTAATGAGGAAGGAGGTACCTCAACACTCACACACACTCACACAAGCTCCACCTCCATTTAGCCCTCTACAATTACCTCGCAGCTGCCAGACTGATCTATAGAGACACGGATTAAAAGTAGGACCTGTACATGGCCTGAATAAGAAAGGAATGAGACATGGCTGGATCTGTCCTACTGACCTCTCCAACTCTAAACCGTAATACTGTGCTTATGCAGGACCTCTTTATACCTGTTATCATTTACTCACCCTCTTGTTTGAGTTTGTTGAACACAATTTAAGATGCGTTAAGGAATGCTGGAAACAAGCAATCGACTTGCATTGTATTTTCTTGACCATTCTAGTAATTCTTTACCTAGTATGTCAATGGCTACCAGTCTCCAACCTTCTTCAAAATGCTGTTCTTGTTCAATAGAAAAAAGAAACTCAAGTTTGAAATCATTTGAGGGTGAGTAAATGTATTTCTGGGTGAACTATGGACCCTTTTCACACTTCCTTGTTTCTCAGTAGCGGAAGTCATCATAGCTGGGTAAACTTAGAGCGCAGTGAATGGAAGAGTACAACGAATATTTATTTTGGAATCCTATTTGCTGAAATAATAGTAGAAAAACTCCACGATGGTGTTATCAAGCCTTTCAGAAAAAGAGATTGGGATCAGTGCTTTTTATCTGTTTATTTATGTTCTATACATTTTAGACACACAACCTTATTCAGTTCAAAGTATAACACAGACTTCGCTATTTTAAAACAAAGCTTAGTAAATTCTATCCCCTTTTTTCTTTCACATGCGACAAGGGGAAAGGCTGATTATACCAGTATGCTCGGGCATTTGGTTTAAATAGGGAAACATTTGCCAAAATTCTCCAAAACTACTTGCCAAGCTTACAATCAAATTTCATATTACGAACAACCCATAAAATTAAACAACAACTATCTATTTAGTTTCATTTCTAAATGTTCGCATCACGCAAAATCTGCAAAAACTCACGTCTGGTTCGAGCCCCTCCCCTGGAGAATTGTCATTCTATAGTGATCGCTGATTGGCTACTGTACTAGAAGGTGGGCTTTATTCACCATATAGAGATCTCTGATTGGCTGCTGTTCTAGAAGGCGGGGCTTCAATTGCCATATTGACAGTTTCACTTTTGCCCATTCAAAAGTATACGAGTGACATGTCTTGTGTATTCTATAGTCTTTGTTTATACTTCTGCATCAAGCGCACGTATGGTCTGACCATATGGTCGCGCGCTCACATACAGTAGCCCTCGCCGACACCGACGCGCACCTCTCAAAAAATGCAACTACATGTCGCAAGGACGCATAGCGCAAGCTCTGTGATTGGTCGGCTTGGTAGCATGTGACGAGTGTGGGTGGTGCTGAGAGCCACGAACCCGATGGAGCGAGTGTTTACAAGTGTCGAGTCCCATGAAGGAGCTCCAGATGGAAACATTTGTTTTCTGTTGACCTTCTGATTAAAGTTGCTGCACGTTCGCTGATTCCCGCTACTGAATGAGCACGTTTTAGCTACTTGTACATTAAGGTAGCGTTCAGAAAAAAACGCTAGTGTTTCAGAAGTGTTACTGCAAAGTAGCACAAACAGCAAGCAGAAGTGTACAGTTGAAGTCAGAATTAGCCCCCCTGTTTATTTTTTTCCCCAATTTCTATTTATCGGAGAAGATTTTTTCAACACATTTCTAAACATTAATAGTTTTAATAACTAATTTCTAATAACTGATTTATTTTATCTTTGCCAAGATGACTGTAGATAATATTTTACTATTTTTCAAGACACTTCTATACAGCTTAGTGACATTTAAAGGCTTCACTAGATTAATTAGGTCAATTAGGCAGGTTAGGGTAATTAGGCAAGTCATTGTATAATGATGGTTTGTTCTGTAGACTACAGAAAAAAAAAATAGCTTAAAGGGGCTAACAATTTTGACCATAAAATGTTTTTAAAAAAAAATAAAAACTACTTTTATTCTAGGCGAAATAAAACAAATAAGACATTCTCAAGAAGAAAAAATATTATCAGACATACTGTGAAAATTTCCTTGCTCTGTTAAACATAATTTGGGAAATATTAAAAAAAGAAAAAAAATTCAAAGGGGGGCTAATAATTCTGACTTCAACTGTAAATGAATGGCTAGGCGCAAGGCAGTCGCCGTGCACAGCGAACACTGGACGCAGAAGTATAAACCAGCCTTTAAACAGCCAAGGTTACCTAAGCACATCTTATTTGGTCCTGTATTCAAATGTAATTTTTGGTTCGAAATACTGTATTTCAGTTCTTTGCTAAGGTTTATGATTGTGTTTTACTCCCTGACACAATGATAGCAATTTTTGGTTGGTCAGGTTTTCTGGAGACTCTCAACTGAAATGTAGTGTTACCTGTTCAGTATGGCATGATCATAGCTAAGAAAGTTATCCTTGTTTTGGAAAGAAAAATGTTAGGCCTCCTTTTTCTAATTGGATTCTTGGGCTTACCTCTACTTTAAATTTGGAAAGAATTAGATATGCTGCCTCTGGGAACTCGAATCAAAATTTGATAAAATGTGGAATCTAGTCTTTTTTTTCTAACACAACATAAATCTCTTTAGAAATTAAACAACATTATTAGACTTCGTTTTTTCTCTGTCTTTACATCCATTGCTGTGTCTGTTTGTAGGTCATATACGTCTTGTATGCTGCCATTTTCCCTTGTTTTATGCTTCATTTTACATTCTGCACAGATTATTATTACATGATAGGTTTGTCTGGAAGAAAAAGAAGAAAATTGTGTGAGACTGATAACGGCAGCCAGAAGAGAACGTCACATTTACTGTCCTGCCCCAGAGATGCTGCATCAAAAAAGCCTCGCACAAGTGGTAATTGTTTTTTTGTAATTTGATGCAAATATAATACAATACATACATGAAAACATATGAATGTTTATACCTTTTCTTTTTCAAAATATTAAAAACTTTCAAAGATTTAAGATGCTGATGACTGTTAAACGAGTCTTATGAATAGGGTCAATTGTCAAAACAGTCACTAGTGGACAATGCTTTTATACAGGTGTAAATAGAGACTAAAGAAAATGTTGTGCTCTTGTTCGTTTTCAATCACTTCTAGAGGCAAGGATTTATTTTTTGTAGCGTAAACTTATGTTTTAATACATTGTGACGATTTCAATCAGTTTAAATGATGCAGGCCATCAACTGCTTGACGTAGTCTCTAGAACACAAGTCATATTTTCCTAAAATTCAAGATGTTCAGCGATTTAATGCCTCATATGAGTTTTTTTTGCTCATATTTATATTGAATAATACAAGTAACACGAAATTTATCACACAAATGCTGCATGTGACGTGTTTAGAGTAAGATGTTCATTAGTGTTTTGTTTTATGAACTACTGATAATGGGTCTTGAAACATTGTTTTAACATCTAAAGTATTTGTAAAAAAATAATGCACACTTTCAAACTTGTTTGCATATGTCGAATTTGTGTGTGTGTGTGTGTATATATATATATATATATATATATATTACAGTTGAAGTCAGAATTATTAGCCCCCCTGAATTATTACCCCTGTTTATTTTTTTCCCAATTTCTGTTTAACGGAGAGATTTTTTTCAACAGATTTGTAAACATAATAATTTTAATAACTCATTTCTAATAACTGATTTATTTTATCTTTGCCATGATGACAGTAAATAATATTTTACTAGATATTTTTCAAGACACTTCTATACAGCTTAAAGTGACATTTAAAGGCTTCACTAGGGTAATTAGGCAAGTCATTCTATAATGATGGTGTGTTCTGTAGACTGTTGAAACAAAAAATAGCTTAAATGGGCTAATAATTGTCCTAAAAATGTTTTTTAAAAAATTAAAAACTGCCTTTATTCAAGTTAAAATGAAACAAATAAGACTTTCTCCAGAAGAAAAAAATATTATCAGACATACTGTGAAAATTCCTTGCTCTGTTAAACATCATTTGAGAAATATTTAAAAAAGAAACAAAAATTCAAAGGGGGCTAATAATTCTGACTTCAACTGTATGTATATATATATATATATATATATATATATATATATATATATATATATATATATATATATATATATATATATATATATATATTATACATATTTTTATACCTATAATTGTCATTTTCTGCAAACACATGCTCTAGATGATAATATCCTTATTTGAGATTTCGAGGACAAGCTTGTAAAACAAAAGACTAATAAACATTTTGCACAACATGTACCCGTTAATGGCAATTCTTATTTCTCTCTGGAGTTTTATATATTTGTTTATCTCCGCATAAAGATGGATATTTATTCCTGTTTTTGTACATAGATATTATATATAATCTTCCAGTCACCTAGTAAGTCACACTATTTTGTACTATTCTTTGGCTTTTGCTCTTAATTTGGCATATAAAAATACAGACTCTCAAGACCTGTCACATAAAATGGTTTCCCTCAATCTAATATATCACATTTCTCAAGTCCTTGTTCTATAACAATAATAATATACACTCAAAACAAAACAAACAAACAATATGAATTTTACAGCCGATCTGAGATGGCGAGGCTCAGCCACTCACATTCACCTCCATCTCTCCATCTCTATTTCTTTCAGTCATGAAGATGCTCGTATTCCACCACGAATACGAATATCTCAGAACAGTGCACCGTCTGTTGTTGTTGCCATGGTGACATGAAGATTCAGCCTGTTCAAAATGATAGGAAATAAAAACCGAATCGCCTCGGTGGCTCAGCTGGGACCTGCAAAGCAAACCATTGATTTCTCACTAGCTGTTTTTCTTATTTTTCCCCCCGTATTCCTTTTCCTTCAGCCAGAGTAAGAGAAAGAAAAAGAGCGAGAGAAAGCACAAGTACATCAAAGTCTGCCAGCTAACTTAGCAGCCTGCTAATGAAGTGTGAATATTCATAGAGATGTCCTGGTGCTAAATGCAGCCTCACTTTGCTGAGAGTTGTGTGTTTAAAATACCAAGAGCTCATACAATGAATAAAAAATGGCCACTGATGCACTGCAGTATTCTTTAACAAGAACAGATGAAAGAAAAAAAATACCACAGGAAACACAATGGAGATTTGCCTGTTAGTACATGGCTAGCATGCACAGAAAAATATAGAGCTGGCCCACAGGGCCTCCACTTGCACTCACTGACATCATGTACGGATTCAACATCGTGGAAGTCAAAAAAAAACAAAAAAAACAATGTGAGTGCAGGCTGAATTTCTTTTTCATTTTCTCTAATGCTGTACTAAGATGACTAATAGAGAGCAAAATCCTTCATAGAAGATGGAAATTCACATCTCAGCCAAGAAAGCTTCTCATTCAGGTATTTGATTGTCATCACATTTCAAAAGCTTTACTTATAATTAGTAAGCTATAATATCTCATTTAGAATCTATGAATTTGAATAAAAATGTTGGATTATAATAAATAAAAATCAGTTATTTTAATGCTTTGTTAAGCACGTTCGTTAAAGCTTTTGGCTATTTATCATTCTAGGTTTATAACCACTAACATGTTGCGATGAAAATTCAGATTAATGAAATCAAATCACATCTTTTTCGTCTAGTGGGGCAACTTCTTACACCTAAAAATATGGCAAATAGTCCATTTTAAATAGTTTACAATTTAAAAAAAATCCTGGATTAAAAGGATTTTAATTATCCAAATAAATAAATATTTAAAAAAAATGTTCTGTTTTCCAATGGATTAAGACTGACAGTAAAAGTTCCCAAAGTACTTTTGACTCACTCTGAGAAGACATGTGAGTCACAAGTAGCCATTACAAGCAACTCCCAGGGGTCATCCAAGTGGGCATAAATAAATCTGATCATACACGCTGCCCACAGAGAGTACACGCCATTACAGACTGAAGCGGCAAACCTCAGACATCCCGTATCACAGCACACACTTGTTCACAGCACACCGAGTTAAACTTTACTCGAGACAGTACTTGATCTGCAACCACTTTTAATTGGGGGAGAAAAAAAAAAGAGATGCAAATCAGAAAAAGATGACAAAAATGACACATCGTTGGGCATTTGAAACCACTGTAGGAAGCATCTAGTTAAGGATATGAAGAATCTGGCATGCTACAAATTACTCTGGAAATGCAAACTCGGTAAAACAGATGTAGACGTCGGCAACAATGGACGCCGATCTCACAAAAGCATCGCAACTTTTCTTTCTTTTCCCAGAACTCCCTCCCTGCTGCCCCAATTCTCTCTTCTTTTTCTCTCTCTCTCTCTCTCTCTTCTCGCTCGCTCGCTCTACGTGCAGAGCGCTGCAGACAATGGTGCATGCCTCTTTCGCTGCATGGATATGACAACATCAAAGACTCTGCATGCGATGATGGCTGGATGGAGAAGGACCGTGAGAAAGAGAGACTACCTGGGATGAGGAACAATGCCACCTCGCATCCATGATGGCAGCCTGGCTACACTGTCTGCTTTCTGTTTAGGTGAGAGTTTGTCCTCTCTCCCTCTCTGATCTCCCCGTCCCTGCTCCTAGAGCAATAAAAAAAAAATAAAAAAAAGCCCCACACCAGTAAAATAAAGTCCGCTCTGTCAGATCAAAAGTGATGACTGGAGAAGTCCTACTTTGGTAAGCAGATAGGGATGATAAATTGTCTCTGCATCAGGAGAGACTATGAGTGCCTTCTACAGACTAGGAGAGAGAGAGAGAGAGAGAGAGGGAGGGAAGGCGTAAGCAAGGGAGAACAGAAAACGAGAAAGATACACACCGAGAGAGGCGGGAGAGAGGGAAAATACGGTATGACTGCAAGCCGATCACCTGACTCCTTTCAGCCAATCGCAACTCTGCTTGAGGTTGCTAAGGGTTCGCTCAGTTGGAGACATTTTATTATAGCATTTTTTTTTTTTTTTTTTAGAAAGAGATTGATGTGTGGATGTGGAAAAAAAAGGGGGGCTTGCACACCTTCTGCCCTGCCATGAAACTCCATAGAGAGACAACCCACAATCTAACATCAAACACGCATGCACACTCTCAGAATACATCTCAGAAAGGGAATGTTACACAACGGATGGCAAAAGCTCCACATTTTCATCTCCACCGGCCCTCTTGCGCCTCTTGGGACCTTGGGTTATTCTGCTCCATCTAAATGCCTCCGCCAGCCAAACTAACCAGCGTGAACACTCGTTTAACTCGTATTCAAATGCAAGCTTTGGGCATGTACACGCTTGCCGAGAAATGAGGGGGGGGAGCAGATAAAGAGAGTTACGCGGTAGGCGCCGTTTTTCACACAGTGGTCATTCTCACGTGACTGGATTCGTCCCCCGCATGGGCAGAATCTTCACCAAATGAAGCCATACATTATAAATGTGACAGAATGAATAAAAAGGAACAAGAACGAGCCAAGGTCTTGTTGGCGAAGCAAATTGGAGACTTGAGATGACAGGTCAAAACACAAATATCTGCTTTCATGCAGGAGCCACACAGAATTAACCGGGTCTTCATTACCCTAAAGCACACAGATTAATAATCATTTGTAATATCTACGAGAGAGAGAGAGAAGAGAGAGAGAGAGAGAGAGAGAGAGAGAGAGAGAGAGAGAGAGAAGCAGAGAGAAGCAGAGAGAGAGAGAGAGAGAGAGAGAGAGAGAGAGAGAGAGAGAGAGAGAGAGAGAGAGAGAGAGAGAGGAAAACAGCAAGCCAGGAAAAGTAGCTGAGCAGCAGTCCATTTTATTACTCTCTTTGTGCCAGCTCAAACAATCGTATTGATTGACTGATTTAGGCGGTCAGTGTAAATGAGCACTGGGACAACAGTGCACGCAGGGCAAGTCACAGGATCCATTAATTGGACATAAGTGGGAAAAAAAAGTCAGATGAATCTGGACCAAATCTATGTGTGCTGAACACTCCTGCCCTCATGATGCAACACAATGAAACGAGTTGGTACCTCATTAAAGTACACGTAAAGCTTGTTGCAGGACTGTTGTATTTTGGGAATTGTGACACACGGATCACACACACATAGGCATATCAAATTGAGGTCATACTACAGTGTTTAATTATAGCTACCAACTGAATACTACACATTTAAATAAATCTGGAACTTTTAAATGAGTCAACATTGTGAATTTTATTTGGACAAAGGTTTAACAGACTTTCAAATCATTTTAAAATGTTCCTATATATATAGGAGAGAGAGAGAGAGAGAGAGGAACACTCGTTTGTATGTATATATGTATGTATGTATATATATATATATATATATATATATATATATATATATATATATATATATATATATATATATATATATATATATATATATATATATACATACACACACAGTTGAAGTCAATTTTTTTTTCTTTTTTTTAAATATTTCCCAAATGATGTTTAACAGAGCAAAACAATTTTCACAGTATGTCTGATAATATTTTTTCTTCTGGAGAAAGTCTTACTTGTTTTATTTCAGCTAGAATAAAAGCAGTTTTTATTTTTTTTTTAAACCATTTTAAGGTAAAAAATTATTAGCCCCTTTAACCTATTTTTTCCTAGTCTACAGAACAAACCATCATTATACAATAACTTGCCTAATTACCCTAACCTGCCTAGTTAACCAAATTACCCTAGTTAAGCCTTTAAATGTCACTTTAAGCTAAATACTAGTGTCTTAAAAAATATGTAGTAAAATATGATGTACTGTTATCCCTGCAAAGTTAAAATAAATCAGTTATTAGAAATGAGTTATTAAAACTATTATGTTTAGAAATGTGTTGAAAAAATCATCTCTCCATTAAACAGAAATTGGGGGGAAAAATAAACAGGGGGGCTAATAATTCAGTGGGTTTAATAATTCTGATTGCAACTGTAGCTACTAACTGAATACTACACGTATAAAAAAAATCTGAAAATTATATTAATCAACATTGTGAATTTGATTTGGACATAAAAGGTTTAACAGACTAATTTCGGGGTCATTTATTTATTTTTAATCAATTTAAAATGTTTTAATAAATCAAGTGAAAACTCATTACTATGTATTGATATACAGCTACAGTAGGTGAGAGTTTAATGTGGCCATTACCGCCGCACAATGTACTGCCCCCACTCTAGAGGAAAAAGAACTTGTTTTTTAGGTATGACCGCAGTTTGCGACTATGCCTCCAAATGGCACAAAGGGACAGGATGCGAGCTGACAGAAATAGCCTATACATTAGCTGTAAATACTCTGCTACTTGTAATAAAGATAAACAATGAAACAAAGCATTATAATTCCTTCATTAATCATTAAAAAGACAACTAGGCTACATTATTTAAAGGAATAAAGAATAACAAATAACCTTTGGGATGAACTGCTTCAAAACAAGTCCGCTATATGCTTCAGCACCAAAACACAAGTTGCCGTGATATTGTGTTGGTTTGTTAAATAAAATAATAATCTAGCCTAAATAAAATTAAAGTGAAATATTCACAGTTTCAGAGAAGCCTATATTAACTGAAAGAAGGATATTTCTGGTCACAGTTTGACACACACACGAGTTGACAAACCAGCGCTGATGCTGCCTCTGTGCTGCCTGGAGACGTGTCATAAACTCAACAGATAGGCTATTGATGATTTAGTGTAGGCTAAGACCAACAAACCAACCTTTTTCCATTTGGAAAATAACAGTTATTAATAGTTCTTATATAATATACATTTTTAAATAGCCTATGTAGCCTAATCTGCGAATCAAACAAATCCAAAGATTTTCTTGATGTTTGCGTAATAATAACTTCGCACCAAACTGAGGCTTTCATTTTACAGCTTATAAAACATGTATGCAAATTAATGCAATATCATAAGTTAACAACACGATTGTTATATGCTATGTAGTAGCCTATACTTTACAAAAAGTCAACATAGAGCCTTAAGGCTCATTGTCATTGTCTTTCATTACACGCAGTGTGCGCGCATGAATCGCAAGTGAGACAGAGGAAATAAGTCATCATCATAATTAAGACATAATCTTTAAACTAATGACTTCTATTAAAAATGTTGACAGAGGTTTTGTAATATAAAACTAACAGCGGAGCATTAATTAAATTCATATTTTCAGAGGAGCGATCAATTTGAGGTAGCCTAATATTTTTATTTGATGGAAGAAAAACATGATTGGACAAACAGCCTATGCCGGTTCTTAAAAAGGATTCAGTCAGTGTTTTCGTTTTGTAATCTAAATTTGCCATTTAGGTGAAAAATCTAGAGCAGGATTTATTTTATTCTTTTTTATTTTATTTATTCTGTTTTTCTATGCTGCTGAAAACACTGCAGGTGCGAGGCAAAAATTAAAATACCTCCTTAAAATTTCTCTGAATGCACTGGGTTTACTAGCTATGCATTTGACTAAATGTTAATATATAAAAGTTAACATTTCTTTATTTCTATCTGTTTATCAATCTATTAAATTTAAGCGTAATTTTAAGCATAAAATTATAAATGGCCAAAATATGTATTTTCATTTGTTGTGTCTTAAAATCAGAGCCAATGTTGTTCTACCAATTGCTCTGAATTTTTCCCAAATCTGTTTACAGCAATGGTCTCCAAGTCAATTCCTGGAGGGCCACAGCTCTGCATAGTTTAGCTCCAACCACCTCCAGCTCATGCCTGCCTAATAGTCTCTAGTAGTCTTGAACACCTTGATTAGCTAAATCAACGGTGTTTAATTAGGGTTGGAGCAAAACTGTGCAGAGTTGCGGCCCTCCATGAATTGACTTTGAGACCTATGGTTTAAAGGCATGTGGGGAAAAATTCTTCTGTGCTCAATAAGTGAAATACGGTATCTGAATTTGGCAACAATTGCTGTATGGTCAAAATGATTATTGCTACAGTAAAATTAAACATGAAAATATTCATATAGTAAAATTTTTGTCATTTATACAGCAGTGTAGATTTGTTTGCTATTTACTATTAGATAATTTTATATTACTTACATTAAGTTCTAGATTTATATTTTATCCTTAATTTTAACAAAACAATTTCAACTGTTAAATCTAAGGATTGAGATCTATGCTATTTTCTGTTGAACAATATTTTCCACTACTGTATATTAGTCTACATATTCATGTTTTACTTGTACATTAAATCATTAAGTTATCACTAACTGCTTATTTTAATACATTTGTCATAAAAACAAGTAATTAAAGCCATTACGTATATTATAATATTTCAACTACAAATAGGGTATATGCGGAGCTAGTGTTCTCCCATACTGATAAACCTGGTTAAATGGTTAATGTGACTTTTTTCCATTTTATACAGTTACTTTTACAGCATCGATGTTGTAATGTAATTACAATACAATCAGTTAAATAGACTTTGGCATTCATTTAGTTGCTCAAGCGTAAAACAAGACAAAAAGCTGTTTACTCGCACGCGCCCGTCAGAATCGGCAGGCTAGCGCAAAAGCTCCATTGAATATAGTGGGGTAAAATAAATGTTCATATTTTAAAGACATGGCGGGGAAAATGTAATTTAATGCAGTGTTTCTTGTACAATCTAAGACCCACTTTATATCGGATATCATTTAGCCAGAGGAGATTGCTGATTTTTAAAGAAAACAGACCTTGAACGCGTCGATTTTGCAACGGCATACAGTTGGCATACCGGAAACACTTAACCCAGGTAACTGACAAATTAAAAGTCCTTTAGCATACTTTGGCATATACCCTATTACAGTAAAAAATATTTTTTTTGTATTGGTATTTAGATAAAATGCCTAAAAAATATTTTAAAAATCTGTCAAATAAGCTGACTTGACTGTTGCATCTCGCCAGGTTATTGCTTTTTCTACGCTTTTAGCTAGACGAGCCATTCTAATCAAATGGAAACAGGTGATTCCTCCATCACACGACATGTGGATCCAAGAAATCTTTAGTTATATGAAACTTGAGAAATTAAGATGTTTACTTGCAGGATCTCTCAAATCTTTTTACAAGACCAGGAACCTTGTTTTAGACTATATCAAAGGCTTATCCTGTTCAGTTGATATCAGATCTAATGCACAGTAATTAATTAGAAAGAGGAAATATTGACTCAATGTGAACTTTTCATTTATATTTATTTATGTATTTATTTTTATTGTTTTTCTTTTTTTTTTTGCTCTTATCGTAAACTTGCTCATTTATTATTTTTTCTTAAAAATAATTTATTTTAATTTTAATTTTATTTTAAATTTATTATTATTTATTTTTTCTCTCTTTCAGAGCATATGTTTGTTTATAATTTATACATTTAATTTATTTTATTTTGAGGGGATAGTGGGAAAATAAAAAAAATAAGACAATCTGTAATTTTTTCTGTTGTATTGTATACTATGATGTATTGTCTTGTTAAACATCAATAATAATAAAAAAAATCTGTCAAATAAATATATATTTTACATAATTTAATTAATAATATATATTATGTTAATATAAATAAATTTATTACATTATATAACAAAGAAGTTTAGTTAATAAACTAATTAATTAATTTAAAAATAGCAATTTTCCATATTATTCCATTTATTCATATTTCAATTCCCCACTGTTAAATAAATAAATGAATAAATAAATACATGAATAAATTATTGCTTATAGAAATATATATTTAGTTTTTTATCCTCTTTGCTGTACCATTATATTTCTTCTCTGCCATGGAAAGTTTGCTTTCTACCTGAATAATTACATTTCGTACATTACCAACATTCGGGAGACATTTCCAACAACTTCATGCCCCAAAGTATCACACACATTCACGTTCATCTTTCCACTCACAAAGCCAAAAGAAACCAAATTTACACACATTTTCCTCACACAATTTCCATAAATTTTTCCAGTGTAAAAGAACTGATTTGTAATGACACCAGGACCACACACTGTAAACACATTACAGTAATTTTCAGTGAACATTTTAACCAATAGAGAAAAAAAAGTGACCTATTTTGCATCTGCTGGAATCAGATCCACTCGGCGCCAACACAGGGCATCTATAAATGCATGACTCTCACGTGGCACACGCCCACACTGCCATTTTCTAGGCAGAGAAGTGGCGCTTCACTGCCCTCTGCCCATCTCTAGATCTAAAAGATACCCCAGGGTGTTTAATGACAGGCATAGCTCACACAGGAAATGCTAATATATTATTTAAAGCCCAGCACATATCCTGACGGCCCGGCGCAGCAAGATGTCCCAGCAGATCAGAATAAACACACGGGTTCCTGGCATGCCAAATCCCATCGCGCCCAACACCACGGCCGCAGATGTGAAGGGATATCACAAACATGGCATCAAAAACAAGACTGAGTAGCCACATAGATCCATAAACATGATGATGTAACAGGTAAAATGCAGAGAAAGTATACTTTAGAGAAGAAAAAAGCTAAGAGAAAGAGTGGGACCAAGCGTAAGGAAGATAATAGAAAAAAACAAGCTGTCACTTCTGAACATCAGTGGTGCGGGTGGCAGTCACAAAGGAAATCAACTTCTGATAGAAATATTAAACATCTCATCTGTCAGTCACCAGCAGACGGTGCATGCATGTGTTTTTCTAAGCATGTTGGGCTCCTTTGAGACGACCTCAGTTGTTTGTTTGTTGTGGTTGCTGTTTGAACAGAAACGAGTAAAACACAACGCCGCTACTCTCGCCGGCTTTCTATCATTAACGCTTCTTTAAAAAGATTATATGCTGTGAGGCGCTGTCAGACAATGGCAAAAAACAGTTTATCTGAGGATAATCCAAGCTCCACACGTCATTTTTAAGATTAAGTATGCTCGCACAGCAGATTCGGAGTCATTAAACGGGAAAAAACTGGCCATGCGGAGTATGCAAAATTATTTTACAGACCTCATTTACACTACACACAAATTTGCCGCAATACAAACGAATCAATTGAGCTGCGTGAAATACTGTTTTCTATGAAGGCATTCATTTGTAAACTGCTCGTACTGTAGAAATCATCTCTATTATCCATGGTGACTTTACTTGCCAAGGATATACGCTGACAATCTGGCACTCAAAAACTCATTTAAAGCTGGTAATGAACAGTTGTAGGATTCTGAAACTTAAACAATGTTTAATAAAGAATATGAAAATTCATTCATGTCTTGCACGTTTTACAGTGAGCATGTATTTAATTTCAGGATTTAACGCTAAGGATTTTTTCTACTGGCCCGATTGGTTCTAATTTTCACTGGCCCCACCAAAAAAAAAAAAAAAAAGTTAATAGTTGTTTCTTAGCTACATATTTTAAATAACGTGTCAAAAGCCAAACATAACTGTATACATACACTTTGTATTCAGCATAACTTTTCTTTAAATCTAAGTTCCATAAGGCAAGTCATTTCACTCAGCGGCTATCTTTGAAACGACTCTCGGGCAATATGCTCGGGCATTTGTCTGAATGGGGAAACATCAAATTCTCCAAAACTGGTAGCCAAGCTTATGATTACATGACATATTTGGAAAATTAAACAACAACTGTCTCATAAGTTTCGCTTCTAAACGTCCGAATCAAACAAAATCTGCATATTTTCAGGTTGCTCGAGCTAATGCACATGCACGCTAAAAAGGAACGAGATCACGACACTAACCTCATTTATGGCCGTTCTACACATTATTATCCTCTGGATAATGATCGTCTGATCGCGCTGCTCTTCTGAAGTAATTTACAAATTGGTCTTGATGAAATGACAGCGACTCTTTGTGTTTGTGGGCGTTTGAGTAATTGCTGTCATGTGATGTGTGTTTGACAGGACGGACTGTACCTCGTGTTCGTTTTATTCAGATTACAAAACCAGAAAACTTTTTCAAGTGCACTTGCTTCATTTAAAAGTTTTCAAGCTTTATCTAGATGTTTTTTTTGTCTGTGAAGCAAGTATTTGCAGAGATTACAGTGTGTTTGTTGACCACCAAACTGTCATAAAACACACATCTGATCAGAGAAACGTCAGTTTATAACGATCGATGATTGGCTCCTGTACCAGTAGGTGGGTCTTCATTCGCCATATTGAGAGTTACACTTTTCCCCATTCAAAACTATACTAGTGACATGTTTTGCATATTCTATAGTCTTTTTTTAAATACAACTGACAATTTAAAAAATACAATTCTGATGTAACTAAATTTGAAAAAATAAATAAATTGTAACTGTGAATCTAGAATTGAAATATTTAAAAAATGTTAATAAATGTAAAATGAGCAAAACTCAAAGTGTTATGCAAACAAAATATAGCAATGTGGAAAATATGTAGGTATTTATTGGAGTTCTAAATTATTTACAAAAAAGGTGGCTCACTTAGCTGACATATTCAATTGTAATTAGTAAATTTGTTAAATGTCAATAAATGAAATAACTGTTCAAACTACACTTGCCGCCGGTTGGACATAAAAGATAAATAAAACATATGCCGAGATAGTTGGGGGTTCATTCCGCTGATAAATAAGGGACAAGTCGAAGAAAAATGACAATGTGTTCAGAACATCCAATCAGATAAGAGGAACTGAAAAGCCATATGGTGTTTACGACATCACAGAGAAGGCAGCATTTAAAGGTTTAAAAGCACAAACTGTTTCTCGATTCTAAGACTGTATTCGCAAGCAATTGACGATTATTCGCAGACAAATTAAACTTTAGGGACAAGGCAGCACTGGCCCGATTGGGCTAGTCACGATCCTGTCTACTGTCCTACAGATGTTAACACTTCAATATGTTCCCTCTGCTGCCGCGGTAGTAAATGCGTCTAAAGATTTTGGGTGGCGCTTTAACCATAGACTTCGTCAGCTGGGCTCAGACTACAGGAGTTTTAAAATCCTAACCGATAATTAAGTCTGGTTGCAGCGCACACATGAGGAGAATCTTCAGCGATTTTATTACCTCAAATCTTAAACGAGCGCACACTACAAGATATGAAAACCATGACACAGCACACATTACAAGATATTATTAAGAAAACCGTGCCCGGTGGAGCACATCATCTGATTGCAGTATAATTTGCATTATCGATAATTATTATTTATTATAGGCTACACTCTCAGAAATAAAGGTACGAGAGCTGTCACTGGGGGGGTACCTTTTCAAAAAGTACTAATTTGTACCTAAAAGGTCCATATTAATACCTCAAGGGTACATATTAGTACCTAAAAAGTACAAAAGTGTTCCTCTTAAAATTTTTAGGTACTAATATATACTTTTGAGGTACCGATATGGACCCTTTAGGTACAAATTTTTACCTTTTGAAAAGGTACCACCCCAGTGACAGCTCTCGTACCTTTATTTCTGAGAGTGTAGGTTACAAATATTTGACCAACTGCCACTACCTGCAAAACACTCTCATGCACTCAAAATGGGTTCCCGTTTGCATAGCTATTAGTGGCGGTTATGAAATTGAATAAATGGGCATATTCGCATACAAAGTAAGCCACATATTATTTATCGTCTATTCATTTTTCTGTTCATTTCTCTTTTACACGCATGCAAATCTCACATCTCACACACTGGCTGCGGGCATTCGGGCAGTCCTTATTGTTGAGCTCAATTAAAAATTTTTTTTTGTAGGTTTAGATTGCTAAATTTTATAATAACTTTTAAACTCTTTACATAATCAAGAATTCGTTTCATAAAATATGATAAACATTTGAAAATACATATATTTAAAATTAACACAAATTGGTAATTAATTGTAATTTGTTCTTAAAATTGCACATTGGTTTTTAAAACGAAGCTAACGTAAGTAATAAGTGAAGTTTTCTAAACTAATTTCGGTAGGAGCACGTGATATGATTGAGCACGGCTGGATTTTCATCCGTAATCAGTAATAATCCAATCAGATTGATCCAAGCTTACAATAAATAGACCGATTTTATCCTACTGCCTTATCTTCGTTTTGGAAGAATCCCCACTTCCACCTCATCTCCTCCTTTTCCTCCCTTTTCTAAGGGGAGCTCTCGAGACCTACCTGATCTCGAACCAGGCTCAATGATCTCCAAGCTCAGGGTTCTTTCCCGGGACAGCATGCCAAACCTGCTAAAGGCAAGCATATCTAAGTGTGAACGCTTGAAACTACATTTTTTTTACATGACAGGGGCTTTTTAATAAACTAATAATTGACTCAGTTGACTAATAAACACGTCCCTGTTCCATATAATCTTCTGTAATGGAATATAATTATTCAGTTTCAATTTCACAATCTTTACATACAGATTGAACAATTGCATATCTATGCAGCTAACTATCCCTTACCATACTGCACAGCAATTTTCATGCTCTCAAGTGACACTTAAATTCCTTCGGCCGTTCTTCTAGATCTCGGCTAATTCGAGGCTGCTGAAGGGGGGGAGACCTCTGCAGACACTCTGGAAAAGTGTTACGAAGACGGAGAGCCCAAGAAGCTCCATTAGCCCTTATTACAGAGAGCTCTCCGGTCTAATGGCCGCTCCTGTCTAATGGGCATGACACAAAGGCCTGTAATCAAAGAACCACAAACTCCTCTTTGATTTCGTATCCCTCTCCATCCAGCTTTTATCATTAATTAGATATTAAAATCCATCTTTAAAAACACGAAGCAGTTGATTTGGACAGTGCAGCTGTGCAGAGAGACAGAATAAGATTGTAATGGATGATAATGGAGTGCAGATGGCGCAAACTTAGAGTGTAGTGTAGACACCGCTGTGCCGAGAAGAGAGGAGTCTCACATTACCATGGCAACATTTACCATCATTGTCGGTGAGCGGAGGGCAACGAGCCCACCATTTTGTAATACAATCCACAGACGAGGCCATGATAAGCCACATCACAATTGGGTGCTAATAGATCGAAATATCTGTTATTGCACAACTATCGCTTTCACACAACGTGCCTGGAGTGCCCTTGAGCAGGGGGGTGGGGGGGGGTGGGGGGGTAATTTAATATGCAGTGCCAGAATCAGTTTTAACCATATCAAATTACGCTTTTATTGTTGTGGAGGCTAAATCACAGCACGTAAAGTCACGCACGAGAAGACGGGACTGAACTGGCCTTGGCAAGCCTGTCAATCACCCCGCTCAGCCTCCTGCTCTGACATGTAATTACAGCGCCACCGTAATTAGAGCTCACTGTCAGGGTCTGAATGATGCCTCGGAGTGGCGTTGGAGAGAGAGAGAGTGGCGAGAAAACCTGCAAGTTGTAAAGGAGAAAAGCATGTCCACCTACACGGCGCTCATCTCCCCTACAGAATCTCCCCTTTATGGCCCTGTTCCATTTGCCTGTGGGTTCTCTCTGTTCACACAGACTTATTGACTGACTCTAGTCTCCCAGGCACTCTCTCTCATCCTGAGCCACAGCACATACACAAAAGAAACGGGCCAATCACTTTATGTCTGAAAGCAATTGAATTGTGCTGGGCCGAAACCCTTTGCCGGTTCGATAATGTGCGATCCAGCCACGGGCTCATCTTTAAGTGCCCTGGTCTTAGTCTGGAGGCCTCTTTTGCTTGAGAGAGCACCGAGTTCAGTTTAGACCGGCCTCGTTGCTGTCTGGGTCACTTATTGAAATGCCACTTATAATGTTTTGGATGGTAAAGGAGAAACGGAGCCAGTGTGTACGAGAGGAATAAAGAGAGAGGCCGAGAGTAATGATGTAGACGGCCAATAAAGGCACAGAGATAAAGCACAACACACTGACCCAGACAACACACACACAGTCAGTCTGTCGGCTTCAATCTGATTGCACCAAACACTTCCAACACTCTGAGCCAATGAATCTTCATGACTTCTCCATGACCTTCCCGGTTGTTTACGATTACCGCATAAGGTATAGACCAATTTCTGAACTGAAGCGTCATTTGCTGGAAAATCAGACACCCATTTCCAAGCAAGTTTTACTGCCTAAAAACAACATCACTCGTATTCATTAATCCAGAGCACAGAATAGCACAACATGCTCAATAAAAAAAAAACTGACATGTCCAGGCTTTTCCATAACAGAATATAAAAGTTGCACCCAGTAATTTGTTCCTAATTAATATACTTACTCCTAGGACCGTTTATATATCGAAGTTGATATTTAGTCGCACCATGTTGGTGTTTTGTAACATCACATTTTTTTATGAGGTGGGTCATTAGCCCAACGCTCAACCCCAACCTGGAGGACCAGGACATACACACATACACTACAGACAATTTAGCTTATCCAATTCACCTATAGCGCATATCTTTGGACTTGTGGGGGAAACAGGATCACCCAGAAAACCCACCCGAACATGGGGAGAACATGCAAACTCCACACAGAAATGCCAACTGACCCAGCTGGGGCTCGAACCAGCGCCCTTCTTGCTGTGAGGCAACAGTGCTACCCACTGCACTACCGTGCTGCCCATTCCAAATTAATATTCATTCATTCATTCATTTTCTTGTCGGCTTTGTCCCTTGCGGGGTCGCCACAGCGGAATGAACCGCCAACTTATCCAGCACGATTTTACGCAGCGGATGCCCTTCCAGCCGCAACCCATCTCTGGGAACTTCCACACACACATTCACACTCATACACTATGGACAATTTAGCTCACCCAATTCACCTGTACTGCATGTCTTTGGACTGTGGGGGAAACCGGAGCACCCGGAGGAAACCCACGCGAACCCAGGGAGAACATGCAAACTCCACACAGAAACGCCAACTGACCCAGCCCAGCCGAGGTTCGAACCTGCGACCCAGCGACGTTCTTGCTGTGAGGCAACAGCACTACCTACTGCCCCAAATTAATATGCTTTACATAAATATTACTTTAAAATATTTAGGCAGTCATAGATTGTGTATTGTGTAGTCATAATGATTAACTATGTCTAAATAATGAGCAAGGGTGTCCAGTCTCAGTCCTGGAGGGCCACTGTCCTGCAAAGTTTGTCTCCAGCTTACCTCAGCAAACCTGTCTGGAAGTTTCTAGAGGTTTCCTGGTGCCGAAACATGCAGGACTAGGTATGGGCCGGTATAAGTTTCTGATTGTATGATAATCTTGGATAAAAATTTCACATTCTCACTGTAAAATAATTTCTTTTTAAATATCTTCGTTAAAACAACCACTTTTTTCCCCATTTAACACAATATATTACATTTTAGGAAACATTTATAATATTGTGGATCAGTAAACTTCTCAGGCTACATAATTAAAATAAACCATTGACTTCTACTATCTTCATTAGCTTCAAAAACACAGATTTCCTTACAACACATAAAAAACCCCTTTACATATAACTTAGAAATGGTATAACAAAACATTTTTGCAGTTTTAATACAGGGTGATTCAAAAAGAATGCCACAACTTCCGGGTTGATGTCACTAGAGTGTCTGAAGGGGGTCATATTGAACATCTATGAACTTGTTTTCTACTGAAAAAAAACTTTAGGTACTCTTCACATTGATTAATTACCCAAGGTTCCATCATGCTTCTTTAATTAAATACAGATTTTCAAAGTTGTAGTATTCTTTTTGAATCACCCTGTACCTTGACTTTTCCAAACCGCGGTAAACCTTGAAACCGGTTATCGTCCCATGCCTACGCAGGACAGTGGCCTTCCAGGAGCAGGATTGGTCGCCCCTGCTCATTTAAGATGAATATGTTAATATTAAAACTGTTAGTAAGCTATCACGCAACATGCTAATATATCTCAGGGCCTGTTTACACCTAGTTTTATGTTATTCAAAAAAGCAAAATGTAAATTGGATATAAAATATTTTGAGCTTGTTCACTTTTAACCACTTCCAGAGGTAATCAATATATCTGACCAGATTGCTTTAAACAGTTTGTTCTGTGCCTACAAATGGAATTCTTAAACATTATGGGACAGGTTGGCAAAATATGCTAGCAAGATGAACTTTGTATTTAACATTAAAGTTGGTTTGGAGTGAAAAAAAATGTAGAAAGTACACATTTTATTACTAGCCTTGCCTGAAAAATCTCCACTGCAATGGAAAAGCAGAAATTAAAACGGGTGCTCTACATATTGTTTTTCCTTTTCATCTTTGACATTCATATTTAAATTGCACGTTTATTTCACAATATTAGACTAAAAGATTAGAAACCTGATACAATCTCTCACCCATACATCCTCCTCTATAAATAAAGTGGTTGAAAGTGGACAAAATTGACCAACAAAAACACCAGGAAATGTGTCTACTTGTGATCCAGTTAGCCAAAAACATTTTATCAGGTGTCAAACAGGGCTGGAGTAACCATGGAATAAAACCGTCTCTTTAAAAAGCTGTTGTGTGATTCTAAAACAATCATCACTGAGTGCATCTCTGAAATACCATGTTGATTATGAGAATCCAGCAATTTCCAATCACATCACATTCGAAAGAAAATAACAGATCAAACACCCAGCTTCAGCCTTCGTAGAATAAAGGTGTCGCTGACCTGTGGAGTTGTGGTCTGCTTGCCCTGGCGGTTGGACGCAGTCGTAGTGGTGATGTCAGTGATGGAGGGTGACGTTTCCGAACGATTTCCTGCAGCAGAGACGCTGGACTGTGGCGTAATAGAAGAGGAGGGCATATCTCCTACCAGCCGGGCACTACCCTCTACACGCACATTAGGGTCACCCTCCGCAGCCATGTTGAGTACTTTTAGCCCATTGTAGTAAAGCCCTGAGAGCTGACCCTGGAAGGGCCGGCTGCCCTTCTCCCAGCCTCCAATCTTTATGGTAGTCTGACTGTTGAAGATGGTGAGCTGCCGACCTGCCAAGGGAGAACGTTACAGAAAATACAAGAGTGTTCAGAGGCCCACTCCCCCACGCCATCCAGAAGCACACATACACATGCACACGCTAACAAACATGGACGCAAACACACACACACCAGAAAACAGAACTGATGGAAGTCCTGATGGTAAAAACACACAACAACCGTAACCTTATTTTCCCTGGGGATCATGAAGCAATAAATTACACTAATGCTAACAGCAACACTGGTAATTTATCGACTGTAATTTAATGGCTGCTGTTGGCACAAAGTAAATAAATGAAGGGGATGAAAAAGCCGTGTCCCAAAAAATAACAAAAAAAAAGAATGGGACTTTGCTAAAAGGACAATCGTATAAATACTGGGATGAGAGAGAAAAATATTCTTTATCTTACAAAGAAAAATTGCCCTTTTACGTGAAAAAATTACTGTTAATCTTAAAAAAAAAAACTTTGCTTTATTGCAAATGACAAAGCCTGTATGCACAGGTCTGGTAACGTTTATTGAGATTGCCTTTCAGCAAGGGCAATGGCAATTAAAATTAATTAGACTGAAATAAGGTTTATATGAGAATGGCTTTATAGCTACATGACACATTACAAATGATTCATCATGGTTATAATTCCATTGAAAAGAGAAAGCAAGAACACAAGCAAACTTGAAAACAATCAACTTGGAAGGATTCAATCTGTTACATACATTTGAGCATGCATTCAAGTCTTTTCCCTTCTGGTGTGTTTAACTTGCTTGTTAAAGGGACTTCATATCTGATGCCAATAATCATTGAAGCTATTTAAGAGACATTTGCTTTGGGTTTTTAACTGTGCACTTTAGCAGTTTCCAAAAGAAATGTTTAGCATGGCAAGATATGCAAGATATACATACATTAAATAGTGTGTGTACATCATTATGAATTCAAATAATTCCCACTGTTATAAACATGTACTTTATTAATTATTCATTTAGATTATTACAGAACATTATTTAAATTAACAAGTATTTTAATGATGTAAACATATTTTGTTAATGATTGAACTAACTTCAGTTATCAGTATATTACCAGTCCCTTTAACCTCTGACAGGTTTACAAGTACAGTATAACAACACATTATTGAACTGTACAGTGCAATATATTACATTTACTACATTTGTTTAATTTTTAAACTTGGTTATACAGGGGATTTATGTTTTAGATGGTTTATTTGCTGTGCAAAATATCACTTGCTTATGATCAAATTATCTTTTATTTAAAGTTTTAATCAGTGTTTTTACCTTTGTCGAGTAGCCAATCGTCAACTACTCGACCAAGCCGATATGGGATTCGCTGTCTAGCAATCGCCAGGCGTTCGTTATCAATGTTGCCTTTAAAGTTTAAAGAGACATTTCATTGTTAAAAATCTGAAAGGTCAAAGATTAAAACCTACAGTGAAACATATGCCTTAACTGTCTGTTTTTTTTCTTTTTCCTCTTCTTGCTTACATTTTTTTTTATTCGGAACACCAAGGTTGCATACATCAATTAATTCTTCAAATTTAAGCCAACAAATTAACCCTATTTTAATAGAAGCACTGTGCTACGTTAAATATACACCTACTCTTACTGTTAAGAGAAATCAACCAAACTCAATCACGTTTAAACACCATATCACTTTACATAAGACATTTACAAAAGAGGAATCTTTTAAATCTTTTTAGCAGATTTTTCATCTAGTTAAACATGACAACTAGCTCATTTTAATCGAAATATTGTCATTACAGTACGTTTTTGCAACCAGTTTGATTTTAGCTTCACATTTGCTATCTAATCTAAGGTATTTTAATATGATCAATTTCACATTATCAGATCACAATACATTTAAAAAACATCAAAGTAGCAGAAAAAACACTCAAAGGATTAAAGCAACAGGAAGATTATCAGTTCATCAGTAATGCATGCAAGATCAGTTCATGTGAATGTGAAACCGCCCTGACAAAAGCTTCGACCTCAGAGATGTCCGTCCGTATGTCGTTCCCTACGGTGGGCGCCACGCGACCTTGAGCGGACGCTGTGCTTAAATGTGGATATTTATGCAACATGTCCAGGTTGAGCCAGCTACGCTAGCGCTATTGAATTGAGATAATTTGAAAACATTTACTCCTCTCCCATTACAGCCCACACATAATTACCACAACCGACTTCACTGGGAAATTCAACACGGACCTGACTTGCTCAGATTTCCAAAGAGTATAATTACGCCTCACAATTTTTACCCTTTGAGCCATTAACTTGTTATTTGTCAATCAAAAACGAGTCTCGCTCTCACTGCAAGCGATTAAAGTACGATTAAAATATGAACGGTATGAAAATGTTTCCTCAGCGTAAAAAGAGTAGTGTAGCAAGTCAGCTGGAGAGCTGTGATGTGAGAAAATTACTTGCAAATTTACATTCTAATGTCTGGATTTACACATATATATATGCACAAATACTGTAAAGTAAGTGTAAACTGACAATTTATTCAGAAATGAACATTCTCACATCATCAGACCATTCATGACTGGCTTTCTTCAGTGGAACACAAAAGGAGCATAGTATAAACATATGAGCAATCTTTTTCACCTCTGTTTTTATTGCAATAAGGCTGGTTCCATTGAGACTTTACTATGGAGCTTTTCAAAAGGTATGTGGTAAACATATTTTAATGATACTTTGCCATGTGTTTTGTTATTAAATGTAAATGTCACACTCACACCACTAAACATTCTTATGTAGTTACTTAATTACAAACACAGATGTGAGCGCAGTTGAGACCGAAATCTCATACATGGATAGATATGCAAATTACATAAATTACATATAAGTGCATACTTTTATTTCACATTATTGAAATGTAATATGTGCAACATATGTTTTAAAATACTGCAACAATGGCAGCTTATCTATCTATCTATCCATCCATCCATCCATCCATATATATATACTGTATTACACTCACTGTAAAACCCAACAGTCAACTTTATCAAGTGAAATGAGTGTAGTTAACTGAAAGTTTACTGAAAGTTAATTCTACTCATTTGAAAAGAGTTTTGAACTCTGTGTTGAAGGTAATGAGTTAATTAAATACCTCATTACTTCAACTTAAATGGAGTAAGTTCACAGTACTCATATAGATTAGTTTTTTAACTTAAATGGTTTGTGGCAATCGGTTTCCTCAAACAGTTTGAGTTGCCTTAACTTATTGGGTTTTACAGTACTCGGTTGGTTTGAGTTCTCTTCATTTATTGGGTTTTACTGTGCTCAAATTGCTTTGTTTACTCAAATGGATTAAGTTCACAGTACTCATTAGGATTATTTTTTTTTAACTTAAATGGTTTGTTGCAATCGGTTTCCTCAAATGGTTTGAGTTATTGTGTATATATCTCAAACACACACAAGAACAAATCTAAACATATGTTCAAATATATTAGCTACAGTATGTCTAGGCCAGGGATGGGCAAACTTGATCCTGGAGGGCCGGTGTCCCTGCAGATTTTTGCTCCAACCCTAATCAAACACACCTGCCTGCAGCTTTCTAGTAATCTTGAAGACACTGATTAGTGTGTTCAGGTGTTTGACTAGTGTTGGAGCAAAAGTCTGCAGGGACACCGGCCCTCCAGGATCAAGTTTGCCCATCCCTGGTCTAGGCCCACACAGAATCTGCGCGCAATTTACTTGTGTAAATTGAATAAATTGTGTTAATTTACTTGTGTAAATATATATTTATTCAGTTTTTATATTCATTTCAGTAATATTATTGACTAATATAAAACTGTTCATATGATTTATTTACAATACAATGTGTAAAGTAATATTTTCAGTCATTTAGTAGATATATAAGAGATTTGCTTTGTTTACCAATTAAATGGATTGAATTAGATTTGCATTGTAAACATTAAATAAAAAGTTAGAAATGTATTTTTTTTTCATATATTAAGTTTTTAGTTATGATACTCCAAAATTCATTCAGAATAAATCCACATATTTTTTTTTTACAATTTTTTTTGCATAAATAGCAAAAAATGTCAGCAGATTCTATCTGGCCCTAGCTATGTCACATATGTGTTCATATATAAATATATCGCTGTATGTAATATATTTGAAATATATTTCAATGGTTGGACAAAAAGGAGGCATCCATTTTCCCACTGTTTAGATATGTTGCATTTATAACATATTTTAAACATGTAAAATCCAAATATGAACTTGTATGCCATAGATGTACTTTGCATATATTTTTATGTATCAGATTTATATGCCCTGCTGAAAAATCCAGCTTAAGCCAGCCTAAGATTTTTAGCTGGTCGACCAGCCTGGTTTTAGAGGGGTTTTGGCCATTTCCAGGCTGGTTTCCAGCCTTTTCCAGCCTGGTCGTAGCTGGTCAGTCTGGTAGTTGACCAGCTAAAACCAGCTTGACCAGCCAAAACCAGCTATGTCCAGCTTAATCCAGGTTGGTCAAGCTGGTTTTAGCTGGTTTAAGCTGGTCATTTTCCAGCCTGACCAGCCAAGACCAGGCTGGAAATGGCTGGAAACTAGCCTGGAAATGGCCAAAACCCCTCTAAAACCAGGCTGGTCGACCAGCTAAAACCAGCCAACCAGCTTAGGCTGGTTTAAGCTGTTTTTTTTTCAGCAGGGTGGGACAGAGTAAAGCAAAATATCAAACTCTCACAATCTAGCTTTATTCTGAAACCTACAGGAACTATTGGTGAATTAGTTTTCAGGCGTTTGACGTCTCTGTTGAAGCACTCTATTTTACATTTTTTGGTGATAGCTGCATGTCAGTTTACTTGAATTATAAGACATTACTAAGACTATTATCTTTTGATTTATACAGGAGAAAGTCACACAGGTTTGGAGCTCCATAAAAGTTGAGACATTCGGGTGAATTATCCCTTTGAAGCACCAAAATTGTATCTTATACCACCTTACATTGGTATGACTGCTCTAGTCGACTGCACTTTTGAGGCAAAGCTCTTTATGCTGTATCCGGCGCTGAAATGGCATGACTAAATTGCTTCTCAAACACAGTACAATACTGTTTTTGATAGGTGATTGCAGAAGGAGAACACCCGCAGACAGGGAAATAAGGCTTCCTCTGGGCTGCACATAAGGACAGATGAAGTGCTTGATTCTGGACTTGAGTTTGAGAGTGTCGATATAACGTCCATATTATATAAAAAGCCAGAAACTCAGTCCATTACTTTGAATTCCTCTTTCTTTTTTACTTTAATTTGTTTTTTCCCTATTCTTTAATTCTCCCGGTTTCTTACCCCTACCATGTGCAGTCGGGTCTAACTGTGATTTATGTCTACTTGTGCACTTTACCTAGAGTAATCAAAAGTGAAAGGAGTAATTTGTCTCAAATCATAGCTTAAAAGAAACAAGACAGGAAGGTGGGGGGAAGCAATAGGAGCTCTTGAAGCAGGATGGACTGAATGACCAAGGGCGAGTTGTGTGCATGATTGCTTGAATGCACATAAACGTGCACACTCACCCCCACCCACTCATACACACGCAGTGGTCATGTTCTGCTTAAATGAGGGGGCAGTCGCCTGCGGGCCTCTCGGTAAAGTGAAAATGACTGCCGAGTTAGCTTAGCATGCTAACAGCCTTTCTAAGTATTAGGCTTAGACACGATTCTGCTTTGAAATAATCCCCCCCCTCCCAGAAAAAAAATATAAATAAATAAATTCTGTGCCTTTATATCTGTTCTGCTTCGGTTTGAAATGTTAGGCAATACTCAGTGATTTTCAAGGACAGCATCAACACATCAATTTATCCCTCCGCCAGTCTAAACCTCATGCTGTGGCCATTTTGTGCCCAGCAGTAGCTGTGTGGCGGTAATTCTGTCAGAAACATTACCGGAACATTTCGCTTTTTTTATACTAAATATGGAAAAGGTCCATTTAAGAAATTTACGTCTTTTTTTAAATCACTTTAGATGGACATGAAGCACACAGGTGATTTTAAAGGCACCTTTTATCAAAGCGCCTTTAAAAATGTGCAATTACTTCAGCCGTCAGAAGCTAACAGGAAAAAAAATGTCATCGCTTTTGCTGAAAACGGTGAATGTTGTAAAGCTGTCTTGGTTTATTTCACTCTCAATCCATCCCTTAGCAGAGTTCAATATTAAAGGGATATTTCGCTCAAGTGTATTTTCAGCTCACCTTATTCTTTTACAATCTTTTACTCACCTTCATGGTATCTCAAACCTGTGTTACTAAAAATCTTTGCCTAAACATGTCCACCGTTTTTGACTGCCCAAAGAATCTTTCAAAGATTTTCTAAAAATAACCATTTATTTCTTAGAATGTTGAGCATTTTTAATATACTGTAAAGGTATAAATAATATTTTGTGGAATGGAAATATTCATTGGTTGTTGATAGAAATATTAAGGCATATAAAGAAACTATGTTAATCCTATGATTTCCTGATATAAAATACAATTCAGAATCAAAATCAATTTTAATGCCAAGTGTGCTTTACACACAAAAGGAATTTGTTTTGGCTACAGAAGCTTCCAGTGTACATAAATTGACAAGTGACTACACGAAAATAAATATGAGGGAAAAAAAGACGATAAACATTAAACAGAGATGCAATTAGACAAAAGAGCTCTGGATGATGAATTGTATGTAGAAATGTGTCATGAATATACAAGTTATAAGGTGCTGTGTACAAATGCGTATGAGAAAGTATTGCATTATATATTGTTATAAGGTGCTGTGTACAAATGCGTATGAGAAAGTATTGCATTATATATTGTTATAAGGTGCTGTGTACAAGTGCGTATGAGAAAGCAATTTAACGTTAAATGTCAAGAAAACAGTTTCTATGTGCTTCTCCATAAGAAATAGACCTGCAAGGGATAAGTTGTTGAAGAAGTGAATGAATTGAAGTATTTTGACATAATTCTAGACATTAATTTAAAATTTGATAGTCATGTTAAAAATATGTGTAAGAAGGTCAAGCCAAGTCTTAACTATTTTCATTTTATTAGAAGATTTTTAACATATCAAACTGCAAAATTATACATGCACACAATGATATTCTTTCACGTGTCATATTGCAATACATCATGGTCACAAGCCACTTTAACTACATTGAAGCCTGTTGACTCAATATATAAACAAGCAACTAAAATTATGTACTTAAAGCCTATGCGATGGCATCATTGTAAAGTTTTATGTAAACATAACCTTTTAGTTTTTGATATTTATATTTATTAAATTTAATTATCTTAAACTGTTTTTTTTTTAATGTTTAAACAATCATGTTTCAATGCTGTTTTCTGATCTAATCAGTACACTGTAAAACCCAAAAAGTTAAGGTAACTCAAACCATTTGAGGAAACCGATTGCAACAAACCATTTAAGTTAAAAAAATAATCCTAATAAGTACTGTGAACTTAATCCATATGAGTAAATGAAGCAATTTGAGCACAGTAAAACCCAATACATGAAGAGAACTCAAACCAACTGAGTACTGTAAAACCCAATTAGTTAAGGCAACTCAAACTGTTTGAGGAAACCGATTGCTACAAACCGTTTGAGTAAAAAAGCTAATCTATATGAGTACTGTGAACTTACTCCATTTACCCTGAAGTAATGAGGTATTTGATTAATTCATTACCTTCAACACAGAGTTCAAAACTAGAATTAACTTTCAGTAAGTTTTGAGTTAACGACGCTCATTTCATTTGATAAAGTTGACTGTTGGGTTTTACAGTGTAGGCATCAAACCTTTCACAGAGTCACATGAGCAGCTACTAATGGTGACTCTCTAGTGCCAAAGCGTAAGACCTCTTTTGGTCAATCTGTTTGTTTCTGTTAAGGGATTGAATTGTGTAATGATTTACCCGTAAGACTAAAACTAGAAAGTTATATCAATGTTTTTATTAGTGTTATTAAAAAGTGGTTAAAAACAAACAGCAGTGTTTGCACAAATAGTTTACTATTAGTTTATTTGATCATGCTGCTTTTGCGTTTGCCTTACAACAATTTTATGTAAAGAATTATAATGTCAGAATCAGTTTTATTGCCAAGTGTGCTTCACACACACAAGGAATTTGTTTTGGCAACAGAAGCTTCCAGTATACATAAAGTGACAAGTGACAACACAAAATTAAATATGAGAAAAGAAAAAGGCGATAAACATTAAACAGAGATGCAGTAAGTAAAAAAATATCTGGATGTAAATATCTGAATTGTATGTACAGATTTGTTGTAAATATACAGGTAATGTTGTGTATATGTATCTATTAGGGTTGTCATGATACCATTAATTAATCTTACAAAACTATACCAGCTGAAGTATCACGATACCAAGTAGTATTGCGATACTGTAATTCATTACTCAAATAATAAAGAAATTGTCAGAAATACAACATTTTATGTTGTAATAGGCCTACTTGAATTTAATTCATAATTCCCTTAATGCCAAAAAGTATTGTTTGCACCTCACTTCACCTAAAATTTATTCATTTTGTATTTTTGTTGTATTTTGTAGATAACTGATCAATAAAAAATACATTAAAATAAAGCATTATATCGAATGAATTTTGTTACAAAAGAGCATTTTTCCCCCCCAAAAAATTAGGCTATATGAAGTGGTCAAAAATTATTTCCTGTTGCTATTTTGGGTTTTTCATCTATTTTTTTTTTCAGTCTTATCAGGTAACAATTCAAAGCAATTCGAAATTTCACTTTGTGAGTGGTTCTTTTAAAGAGATTGCCTCGGTTGTTGTAGCTACTAAATCATATTAACAGGAACCGAAATGAACCGATTCAGATGTGCTTTCGAACTGAAGCATTAGAAAACGTGCAATAGGCTACCATAAAAGGCGTAAATTCTACACAGTTTTGCAATCTTAAAGGGCTCCACAGATCATGAGCATTTTAATAACTTTTCCACATGCAACCTTATCTATTGTAGATAAAACGTTAATAACGATACTACCGATACTACACTGCCAGTATTTTTGAGCCATAGTATCACAATACTACCATAGTACTGGTAAACCGTGCAACACTAGTGTCTATTTTATTTTCATTTTGTCAAACCTCCTGTGGACATTTGGTTGTTCAGTGTAATTGTGATTTCCATGTCAAATAAATAAATATATAAATAAATAAAAACAATACAAAATGCTCTCAATAGGCAAACAAAATATATGGATTTAACCAGTAATAAATATACAAATAAATCATACAAGACAGACTACACAAACAACATTCACTTTAAAAAAAACACATCTCTAGGTTTAGCACTTACATTATTAAGCTTCTGAATATAATTACTACTTACAAATATAATTAGCTAGGTGAAAGAATGACAGAACAGGTTAAGAGAGAGAGAGGGGTGGAAATCAATATGCATATATAAATTAAGATTACACATTTATTTGTATTCAAAAGCTATAGTAGTTAGAATTAATTGTTCAAGATAAACAAATTGCCCTTTTTGTTCTCCCTGTGCCTGGTGGTCAATTTAAATTCTATGCATTTATTATCTCATCTAATGCCGAGCCGAGTCAATCAAGCACTGATTAAAATGAAGCGGTCATGACTAATTTTCTTTTCTTTTTTTTTTTTATATTTCACCAGAAAAGTTTCTTCCATTCTGCCACAGACATAAGATGCATTAGTATTCAGGCAATCACATGTGCGGTGCTCACTAAATCCACCGACACAATGGAAACGGGAAGCTGAGAGAAAATGGCACATTACAATGGCTCCATTTTAACAAGCAATTGTCTTCCACTCTAAATGAAAGACGCTGCTGGTATTTGGGTTGTTTGTTTACACTAAAACAATGAGAGGGTCTCGGCTAAGGTCAAACAGCACCTCTGTGTCTCGGTTTCTATTGCTATTCGTCTGTACGCTTTATGGTTCTGCTTCCAAGAACTAGATTTCGTTTCAGCACACGTCCTAGTTTGCCTAAGCTGTTGTAAACACAAAATGTCAACTCTTGGATTTGGATAATCCTGTTAAGATTCGTATTGTCCTCCAAATTAAATAATACAAAACGCAATTCGACGCAACCCATGTATCTACAGCAGAATCTAGTGTGTCTCATGAGTATACATTAGCATTTTTCCCCGCACACATTAACGACGACCCGTATTGAGCGCAGTGATGAGCAACGGACGACGGCGACGCACTTATGGGAAGCATGAGATTTTCAGAGGTTCATTACCGCTTCAGTCGTCGAACGCTCAGCATTTACCATCAACAATCTCTCACGTCTGCTTCTCAGGAAGTTTGCGGAGATGAAGAACAAATAATCTCTGTAATGGAAGCGATGGTTTAAGAAGAGCTTGAAGTAAAATACAAATTAAAAGACTAATGCAGCCGCCTCCTTTTCATCATGATTGACAAACGAGAGCAATGGGATTATTTCTCATCTCTGATCTCTTGTCAAGCTTTTGTCAGGGCTTTTCAGGCGACTGAGAGGCTGGTGAATTTGATAACCCTGGCTCTGACATTTTCAGCCTTCTAAAGCCCCAAGAGCAATCATCTCTGCTGACATTTGGAAAGGATACCAGGGTTACCTTTTTTTTTTTTTTAACTGTGAGAAACCACAATCACAGACAAAGGCATTTTGTCCTTAACCCTGTGATTCAGATTCTTTTTCCTGAGCTCTGCCAGCCTTTTATTGTTCCCATTGTGCATAGCTGCATGACTGAGATTGTGTGTCTGTATGTGTGTGTGTGAGAACATGCGTATAAAGGCTTAGGGCTCTTACCTGATGGGTAGCGCTCAATGACTGGCAGATCATCCACCTGCAAGGTGGCGTTACCACCACTTCTCGTAAAGCGAACTATGTGGTACTTTCCATCATTTACAAACTTTGAAGTTTCTTCAATGTTTATGTCATCAGTGCCCACATTGAACACCACTTTGATATTGCCTCTTTCCTGTAAAGATAGACAGAGAAAAAGGAAGAAAAAAAACAGAGAGAGGAAGATAAAGGATGAGGACTTTAAGATTACATCATAGTCATTCTGTTCTGATTCGCTCCGCCAGCATAAAGCGGTCAAGTTATATGCGCCGGTTTATTTTAGCACATTAACAGCACACTTAATGAACGTCAGCAACCTTTCGCAGGACAGTTTTTGATTATTAATAAAGGCCCTCATGAGGAGGCAGCTATACTCCATCTTAACTGGCAGAATAACAGATGTACCGTATTTATTGAGGACCAAACAAGGTGATAGTTTATCAGCCCGTTCACAATTTTTTCTGACAGCACAATGCATCAGAAAGATTTACCGCCACTTGAATTCGCCAGCAATAGGCGGCATTCATATTTAATAACAAAAATATCTATAATTTATATTTTAATGAGACTATTACATGAAGGAAACGGATATTAACACGAAAACTGGCAAGCATTTCGTTTCATTTTAGCAGTTTTGCAATCCTCTTGGGATATTAATTAGCGAGGATATGTTTGTTATGCCTGTGTACATTAAGAGAATGTTTCTGACTTGGTTCAGATGTTTAGTAAACATGATATAAAATCTAATTTAGTATGTTTTGTTGCATTAGCTATGTAATATTCTAGTGATAATGTACAGCCAGGCAGTCATTATGACGAAATAAATCCTGACAGGCTGATTAGCACACCACCGCACAGCGGGAGAGTCTTATATCATCCTGAAGTATATTATTTAGCATTAACAACTGGCTGACTGTACATTATCCTGCTCATTACATGATTACTTGCCAATTAAAAAAACGTAAATGGACATCAAATATTGATTTTAGCTGAAATTATTTAATCACATGAGAAGAAAATAGATACTGCTGAGTGATATGATATGACGTTGCTTTGTGCTATGTTAACAGCCCAAGGCTGATTTTTCAAAATAAAAATATTACACAGCTTCCTTTTTTATATTTAGGTCAAAAATGTTTAATAAATGGCCGCTAAAATGTTTAGCACCCTGTTGTGAAAGCAAGTTGATATCCTGCAAAGCTGCGCTAGTTTCATTTCTCTCATATCACCCCATGCTCTCTTTCTTCTCACATTGTAAAATGATTGCAGCTCAGTCTCTCAGCTTTGTGTGGGGTTCTGATATATATCTAAACATCACAGACGGAAAGACATAAACTCACATGCTACATTTAGGGCAAAAGAATATTACCAGCAGCAATCTGTAATTTTAAAGGGGGTGGCATGACTGCAGCAGATGTCAAAATAAAATTTACTGTGTCACACATTAAGCCTTGTAAACTAAATAATACTACTTTTTCATTCCCGTTCATGTTCAAAAGTTTCTCAACAAGCCTGCAGGCAGATAACATAATCGAATCACAGGAAATCACAGGAAAAAAAATAACCTTATAAGATTTTTTTCCCCTTGAAATCAGCGCCTCAAGGCAATATGCTGGTCATACAGAATAATGTGTGACAGTCTCACTGAAACGGAATGTAATCTGTATTCTGATGCAGCGCTTGTCATTTTCAGTGTAAATTCTCATCAATGCGTGTTTCTGTCTTATTAAAGCGAGCAGTGAGAGTGAAATCACCCTGTGTGCTTCACATCCACACCACTAGATGGCCTCAATCCTTAATGATTTTCTTGTTGATGCAGAAGCTCAGTGGGTGGGCTTCACTTTTGCTAATTACAATAAAAGGTATTCATGTGCAAAGCATCTCCTCTCATGAAAACAACCTTCTAATAATACTCGCTGGATCCACTTGCTGCTCATCTTATATAAAACAGCAACAAAGCCCACTCTGTGCTCAACTCGATGACCTGCATGCCTACATGCACTGCTTAGTTAACCAAAAAAACTTGTTGCAAACTTGTTACGAACGCTATTACATGAGCGCATTCAATCGTGAAAATGGTTATTTGACATATTCTCGACAGATGGAGGGCCATTAGCTTAAAAACACTGCTGTGGGAACGTGCGGTCCTTCCGATTGATTTGTCGCAGATTGCAAAAGCTACATGTGGCATTTGAAAATAATGAAATGAGGTGTGCATGAGAAGATCCCTCAGCGAATTCCCCTAATTCACACCTATCTGCGGGAGGAGAGCAAGCGGAGGACAAATCGCAACACCAGACTTTATTATACCCTCCCAGGAGATGTGTGTTTTTGTCTGGATACTCTCAAGCCTTCTTTTTCTGTCACACACACACGCACCCCATGTTGTCATCTCCAGCTGGGGCGAAGCCGGATGTTCCTTCCGCCTCTCACACCCCATAATGAAGACAGACTCTGGCCGTTAGCCCTATCTTCTGCCTATTACAGGGAACAATGGGGCAGCGTCTCCTTCACCCTCGTCTGCGCTCTCTATCAGCCTTTCTTCAGGGCCAATCTCTCTCTTCCTGCCCATCTTTTCAGCTTAGTGGTCAGAGAAGTGATGTGCGAGCTTGGCCTGCTCTCCAGCGGGCTGTGACACTCCACGCCCCCTTCTAATTGGAGACCGACCTCTTGTTCACCCTTCCATCCAGGCGGTCCCTTCGGGTTGCTGACCTCATCCTTCATTTGGGGTTAGGCGACTGGGAGTAACACCAAGGGTGGCAGGCCTTTTGAAAACTCGGAAATGACAGTGTTGGATCAACCAGGGGGGGAACAGTGACTTGCTAATGAAGTCCGTAAGCATTTTTTGAAGGAAGTTCTGACTTGGATGAAGGGGGCTCAAGACCTTCGCAGGGGGGCTTTTATAAAGTGGGCATAGTTTAAGAGAGACACCCTTCGTCCTACATTCAGTCCCGGGTGTGATAATGTCCCAGTTTCGCAGAATTTTCAGTTTAAAAAAAGGAAAAGAGAAGAAGGAGGCGGTTCTATTATGAATGCCTCAGGGGCTAAACATAAGGGAGGGAAGAGCAAAATTGAGCCGTGACACCAAATCCCAGATTACCACAGAATAACAAATGTTTTGGGTGATGTGCTCGGGATTCGCTGTTTGCTAAACGATCCCTAAAGTGAGCGAGGGATGGGGTGTAATTTTAAAAGGAGGACTTGGTTCCGCACGGCTACGTCTCGGTTCGTCTTGTCCGTCTCTGGCTTTGTGTCACCTCTCCGCCGAGGCCTGCAGTGCTGCTCTAAATATAAAGAACTAATACAACTGGATTCTCATTAGACTCAATGGGGGTTGTTATAGCAACACTGCTCTCTAGAGTTCTCTCGTTTCTTGTAGGCAATTAGATGACAACCACCGTGCCACCCTGATTGACAGAACACTTCATCTACTCTGGAATGGAGACGATCTCCCCTCGCTAGGCACAAAAATAAGATTGTTGCTCTGAACTTCTGCATGTGGATTTAAAAAATAATTTAAAGTAGTTTGGAGAAGGGTTCTTTCTGCTGCTTGAGTATATTTTATATATTTGTTTCATTACTTGATGGAAAACATTTAAAGTCTAAACTTTACTGACAGATGTCACCCTACTTTCCCAGTTTTATCAACAGCGCAATTAGACAACTTGTGCGGTATTGTTTTTTATACTATATTTAATACACATGAACTAGACTGCATACATCTCCAAAACAAATCTCAATGTTAAATAATGCTTAATTTAAAATGTGGGTTTCATTTTGTTGATATATTAAGGTTAGTTGGATATATTTAGTTTATTACACCATAAATCGTTAAATATTATCAATGGCCAGAGGCGGGAAAAATAATGTTTTCAGATTACAGGCAAATTACTATTAAAAAAAACTTCAGAATGGAGAGGTAAAAGAGATCAACTTTTCAACAACCTTCCTTTTGTGAAAACTGTCTTTAAAGATACAGTCAGAATTCATAGCCCCCCCCCCCCCCCCCCCCCCCTTTTTTTTTTTTTAAATATTTCCCAAATGATGTTTAACAGATCAAGGAAATTTTCAGAGTATGTCTGATATTTTTCTCTTCTAGACAAAGTCTTACTTGTTTTATTTTGGCTAGAATAAAAGCAGCGTTTTTATTAAAAAAAAAACATTTTAGGGTCAAAATTATTAGCCCCTTTAAACTATTTTTTTTCGATAGTCTACAGAACAAACCATCATTATACAATAACTTGCCTAATTACTCTAACCTGCTAGTTAACCTAATTAACCTAGTTAAGCCTTTAAATATCACTTTAAGCTGTATACAGTAGGAGTGTCTTGAAAAATATCTAGTAAAATATTATTTACTGTCATCATGACAAAGATAAAATAAATCAGTTATTAGAAATCAGTTATTTATAACTATTATGTTTAGAAATGTGTTGAAAAAATCTTCTCTCCGTTAAACAGAAATCAGGAAAAAAAAAAATAAGACAAGGGGCTAATAATTCTGACTTCAAATATGTACTGTATTTAAAATCTTGGCTGCAAATAGATATGTTGCCGGTCCAGCAATTGGAGGCATTATGATTTCCTAGTGTTTTTGAAAGAAGAATCTTCTGTTTATCAATGTATAAATACAATAAAGGAAAAGCATTATTATAATATATTACATCAGTTAAAAAATTCTGTACCAAAATATTTTATACTTACTAATGTGATGAAAAAGTGACCTTTTTAAGCATTATTAATCCAGTCTTCAGTTAATAAAGGGAAAGATATATTTTTTTTATTTTATTAAGAACACATTGATCAAGTGACATTGAATGAAGTCATTTATAATGTAACAGAGGATTTTACATCAGGGTTTAAATAATTACTCAAAGCTGTTTTCAACATTGATTAACAATAAGAACTGATATTAATGATTAAGAATCAGTGACAATAGATCACCACAGAGCAAATTGATTGTCATGATCAGAGTGATTCATATAAAACATTATGTGAGACTGAAGACTGATGTAATGATGCTGAAAAGTCAGCTTTGATTCACAGGAATAAAACATGTCCACATAGAAAATGGATATTTTAAACTAAAATGGTACTTATTGAAATAGCATATTATATACACAAACAGCCTTAACATTTACTCTTAATGCTTACGACTTTGAAAGCTAGAGTAAGAAATATAAAAATAAGCACTACACTAGTGCTGTTTAATGATTGACTAATTGGGTAAAAAATAAATGCATGTATATATTATACATGTATATTAGGTCTGTAAAATACATAGTTTCAGCATTGATATCGCAATGTGCACATCTGCAATGGTCACATCGCAAAATATGCAATGTCGAGTCTGAATTATAGTTGACCACGAGTTACAGAATTGTTTTCAATTACTGGATATATGCGATTTATGCAAAGAAAAAAAAAAAAAGTTTTTCATACTTAGAATTGTCTTGTTTCTAGTGCAAATATCTAAATTTCAAAGCAAAAACAAGATTATTTTTTTACTTCCACCACTGGCAGATAATTTTGCTTATTTTAAGGATAATAGAAATAATCTTGTGAAACTATTCATATCACAATACTTATTGCAGAAAAATAGAGATCAAAAATCAGATTTTTCCAATATCATGCAGTCCTAATGTATATGTAAATAATATACAGTTGAAGTCAGAATTATTAGTCCCCCTGTTTATTTTTTCCCCCAATTTCTGTTTAACGGAGAGATTTTTTCATGATAGTTTTAATAACTCATTTCTATTAACTGATTTCGTTTATCTTTGCCATGATGACAGTAAATAATATTTTATTAGATATTTTTCAAGACACTTCTACACATCTTAAAGTGATATGTAAAGGCTTAAGTAGGTTTATTAGGTTAACTAGGCAGGTTAGGGTAATTAGGCAAGTCATTGTATAATGATGGTTTGTTCTGTAGACTATCGAAAAAAAAAAATAGTTTAAAGGGGCTAATAATTTTGACCTTAAAATGTTTTTTAAAAAATTAAAAACTGCTTTTATTCAAGCCGAAATAAAACAAGTAAGACTTTCTCCAGAAGAAAAAAATGTTATCAGACATACTGTGAAATTTTTCTTGCTCTGTTAAACATCATTTGGGAAATATTTAAAAAAGAAAAAAAAAATCAAAGGGGGGCTAATAATTCTGACTTCAACTGTATGTGTGCACATTCATGTGTATTGTCCATTTTTATCATGTAAATATAAATGCACACATATACATGTGTATGCTTTAAACTTTGCATAAATTAATATTTATATCTAATTTTTATATAAATAAACATTTTCTGTACATGGATATGTGTATTATTATTTATTCATATATACACATAATAAATATACACAGTACAGAAAATTATGCAAAGCTAAACATTTAGTTTGTATGTGATCAGTAGCGAGCAATCATTTAACAGCACTACACTTGTAATTTGGATATTTTCTTTTATCTAGTCTGAAATAAAAAAGGGGAAAAAAAAAACTGCCCAGCTTCTCGAAATTAATCATTGCCTGACCAAAAAACAATAACTTTTTTTGCCTGTGGTGACTTGCCTTAAAACCATCAGTTCACCTAGAAATGAAAATTATACTCAGTTATTTACCAAACCGATCTCATTTTTTCCTCCTCTGCAGAAGCCGAGGATATTTTGAAAAATAAACATTTGTTCATATAATAAATGAGACTAAAACCACCACTATTGACAAAATGGTTTCTTTTGTGTAAGAAAAATCCTCAGCGCTATGCAAGGGTGAGCAAATAATGACAGAAGTTTGATTTATGGGTGAACTATCTCTTTAAGCTCTAAATAAATCGCTGAAATAATTGTGATAATAGCAAGGGGCAAAACGTTCCAAGCAGAAGACCCAAACACACACACACACACAGACACTTATAAAGGGCCGGGGTGGTTGCTCCGGAAACCTGGAGGACAGAAGAGCCACTAATGATGTGTCTTATTTAGGAAAAGGTGCAGGCAGAAGCTTATGGAGTATGACGGAGTGTGTGTGCCACAGCGGGGATGCTGATCTGCCATGGCATTCAGCTTAAATGAGCTGGTGCATCCAGGAAACCTCAGCCACTTTACATAAAGAGCCTCTCAGTAATGCTCAAGCTAATACCAAGGGAATGCACTTAATTGGATAGAACACCCAGACATGCAATATACGCTCTCATAAATAACTTGTGTTTGATATTAGATCAAAATATCACACCATGTGTGTGTGTGACACGCTCCAGAATGCATGTGCTCTTATGTTTGAGCGCTGCAGGTTTGGTGAAACAGATAAATTTGTTGTGTCCGCAGAATAATTCCACTTTGGCAAGCAGTTCTTGTTGTTGCGCCCCCTCCTTCCCCATTTCTTTGTGTCTCTCTCTCTCTCTCATGCGCTCTAGCAGTCGTTCGCTCTCACAATCTCTCTTTATCTTCTGGTAAGGGCTGGATCTGGTGAGATCATGAATCTTTCTGGCAGCAGAGAATTCTTTTCCAAGTTCTCGAAAAACTGAAAATAGCACTCTGTCCTAGTTCCTCTCGAACCTGGAAACCACATACGCTCTATGGGCGTTGTCTACACAAGCCATTGAGGAAGTCACACATATTGTCTCCTTTACTGCAGTGGAGAGGTATGAGGATTAAAAAAAAAGGAAGATAATAATAATAAAAACAAAATGGCAGCCCGAAAGCAATATCTCTCGCAAACAATATGATTTCATATTACAATCGGAGTACTGGAGCGCTGCTATTTTTGTAGTGATCCTTGTCAACCCGTCACTGGGCTTCAATAGCAACACTTTCTTTCATGCACTGACTCTAATCTGAAGAAAAAAAGCGTGGTAAACATTTTCGCAAAAAAATAGAAACGCAAAGGAACGAGTGGGCTGAGTTTGTCACAAAGAGAGCGTTTAAAAGAACACCTGTCTCTTTTATTTTGATGAATAAATTTAAATATTCGCCTTTTACTTCTGCTGCCATCTGTCTGCTTATCCTTTCAGATACTAAAGATAGCAAAAGGCACGGTTCGCCATATGGCGCACTTATTGAAGGAAAAAAAAATGGCTGACGAAGACCAAACATTAAATCGTCTGTGGCCAGTCAGACTGTTTCTCCACACCACTCGTAAATTGCATAATGACCTGGCATACTTGTTTGACGGTACGCAAAAATGACAGAGCGCATGAATGACTTGTACTCAAATTATGCGGCTAAGTGGATAGAGAGGAAAGGAAGTGTGGTGGAGGTTTCGACTGCGAGAAGCAAAATGGCATTTTTCCAAAGAGCTGGCTCTTTCCATCTAAGCTTCTGGGTGGAGACAGGCTTTGTCCGCACTGACGGTATGAGGTCAGCAGACACTTTGCTGTCACTCAGAGCCATGTCACGCGTCACTCATGTCTGACCAGGTATGTCCTGCCCACTCAGACACAAGTGAAGCAGAAAATCAGCATCTGTCACTCTCTTTCACATTCACCTCCATCCAAATGCGAGTGTGTGTGGCTTGCTTGTGTGAGTATATGAGTCTCTCGGGCTGCCCGGAGTCACTTTGACTACAAACATCTAATATATACAGTAAAATATGAAAAAAAGGACCATTCGTACTGTATATTAAAGTAATACATACAGTGCCTATAGAAAAATAGAGTCACATGCTTTCTCACTCTGCTTTTAAAAGACCTTCAGGGTAATGTTGTAGAAATGCACAGGTTAGGAGAAGGCTACAAAACATTTCAAAGGCTGGAAAAATGATTTGGATTTCAGGCTGTATGACAAATAAAGTCATTATTTTAAAGGAGTAAGATACTTTTCTATACGCACTGGATATATATGCAAAACTATAACATTAAAATTAACAAAATTGTGCCACAAATTCAAAATTCCTCTGTACAAAAAATGCTGGGTTTTAGTCTTAGCCAGTTCCGTGTAATGATTGTAAATAAATCATCAAACTAAATGTTATTCATATATAAGATGCCTTTTATTATATTTTTTTATTAACCTTCTACAAACATTTTAAGCTCTGTTACATGGGAGTGGGGTGGGAGGTAGGGTTTTGTAATAAGTTAAATTTACTGTGATCGAGTACTTCTAGAACCTTGATATGTGTAAGGATTTAGGTGGTACTGTATGTATGTATGTATGTTTTTCATGTATGTGTGAAAATGAAATGAAAATGAAAATGTAGATCTACAGGGTTGAGCACCACTGGTATAAATAAACCTAACAGTTGGATTAAAAAAATAACCCAGTTCTTGGGTTTGTTCATATTGGATCCAAAGTTGGATTAGAGGTGCCCAAAGTTGGCCCATTGTAACCTTTGCTTTGGACCACCAACTGAGAGGAGAGTGAGAATGATGGAGAGGGTTGGGGCGAATGCCTTTAACATAGAGATTGTTAATTCTAATTCGATGTAACATTTTTTGTTAGTATGAGGTCCCTTTCATCGCTGCATGCAGCTTTAATTTGTTAGTTTTATTGCTGAGCTACTAAACAAGCAAACTGAAATTAAATGTCTCAGTTAAATGTTGTAAACGAATTAGATTTTTTAAAAATATAAATATCATCACTCGACTGATAGAGGACTATGCAAAAGACATCGATGAGCAAATCAAGACAAAAACTAGTGTACTTGTGTTAGAAATTAGATTTTTACTGTAATAAGTTCATTGTAAAATGTAAAAAAAAAAATACTGTATTAGTTCATATAAAGCAATGTTTTCTAGTCATTTTAAATATTATTAAATAAATTAGGAAATTACTGGCAAGGCACCTAAATTTACATTTGACCCACTAGCCTCAATCAAGCTTGGTTTTTGTCCCTTCATAAGAAAAAGTTTGGCCACCCCTGGATTAAAACAACCCAGCATTTTTAAAGCAAAATGCAAAAATGATAAAAGAGTTTCAGTCTGCAGCATCACATTTCAATCTGCACACTTTTACTGTCTTTAGCACTGATTCGTACAACCAGTCACATTTCTGCTGAGCTGATGTATGCAGCAGCCAATCAGAGGTGCTCAATCAAGGGTAAAAATAAAGGAGTTTTGGTGATTGCACAAGTTCAGTGACTGATTTCAGCAAGCTTGAAAATTCTCTCATCAGAAACTAAAATGTGCTAAACCAGTTTCATTAACAGATTTAACTTAGTGACTAAAATGCGAGTTTGTGCAGAACTTGCACTAGACTAACATCATGAGCAAAATGTTTTGTTTGTGCTGCCATAATATGATGTGCCATTCTATTAATCAATGTTAATTATCATAATTAAAATATCAAGAGCAATAATCTACAGTAAGGACTTTTACAAAAATATTGCTATCATTGCTATCCGCTTATTAAGTCATGACGTATGGAA
Organism: Danio kyathit; assembly: GCA_903798195.1. Lineage (NCBI taxonomy): Eukaryota > Metazoa > Chordata > Actinopteri > Cypriniformes > Danionidae > Danio > Danio kyathit. The sequence continues at coordinate 27,562,508 of LR812530.1, read as the reverse complement.
TACTGTTTCCGGGTTGAAGCCACTACTCATGTGAATTGAGAAAATATTTGCTTATGACCACTTTTTGGTCACATCACACATTAAAGTGAATTTTATATAAAATCATGGAGTACACAGCAGTCTCTGGACTTGCTGCATCACAGACATCAATATTTTAACAATTTATAAAAAAAATTATCACTTTCTAGCCATCGAATATTACGCATGTATATATCAGACTCCCCAGCTTTTCGCGATTCCGCGATTGCTGAATCCAACGCAATATCAACAAAAAGTCTTAATTCTTAATTTAAATGCAAAATAATCGCAAAAAAATTCAATAATCTAATAAAACATCCGATTCCAAACCATATAATCAAATTTCATTTATTTCAGTTTGCAATTAATTGTTTTACATGACTTATAGACGTTGCATACGCAGCGCACGTGATGTATATGAGTGTCTCACCTGAAAAATGACGTCTCACCTGCACACTCACAATCATTACATTACACGGGGGGGTGTTTTGCAGTCTGTGCAGTAAGCAGATGCGGATGAAGCGCGAGTGATTTACATGTAAAGTCAATGCAAAGATTGGAATAGACATCCTGTGGCGCGAATTGGGCGTTTTGTGTGTTTGACATGCTTCAGACTGCAATATATATATTTACATATATATTTTTTCAATCGCAAAATTTTCCGCAAATTTCTAGAAATTACCACCACAAAATCAGTAAATTTTTTTAAAGAAAAAAAAAAAGAAAAAAAAAAAAAAAGTAAAAACTAGGGGTTCTGATATATTGCAATCGTGATTTTTGAAAGTAATACATCGCTTTGTAAATGTTTATTAGTACCATTTGTTGAGTCTCCCTTTACAGTTTGATAGACCGCTTGAACTTGGAAGCTGTTTTGCGTGACGTCACACTTACTGTACCAAGCGGATATCATGCAGTGAGTTCTTTGCATGTTTCATTTTAATTCCATAATATTTCATACAGTAACAAGTAAAGGTTTTTTGGAAAATTAAACTATCCCTTTAATAAGGGCTTAATGTCCACATAGTTAAACTAAATTATTAAGACTGTCGCCAATAAAGTGTAACCTTAAAAATTAAAGTATTAATTTGCGCCATTTCAAATGATCTTAAATGAAACAAACAGACGAAAAAGACGAAAAACGTTTCCAAAAACGGCAAATAAATGTTATATGCCATCAATTCCCTCACAATCAAACGCCTTCACTGTAGGCATGGGCTGGCATGATAACCTTGGATAAAAATATCACGGTATGGCAGTTTTGTGATTACTGCTCTAAAATATATTCTTTTTAAATGTCTGGGTAAAAAACAACAACTTTTTTCCCCTTTGAACACAATACATTTAAAATATTTTGAAGCAGTGAACATGTCAGGCTTATTCAAGTGAATCTTTGACTTCTGCTGTCTTCATTAGTTTTAAAAACACAGATTTCTTTACAATTTAAAACAGCATCTTTGGATATATTTTTTGCTAGAGATACTGTTGTCCTAAAAAAATAAATAAATAGAATAATCTTACATATACTGTAGGAATGGTATAGCAGAAATTTTTGGTGGTTTTAAAACCTTGACTTTTCCAAACTGTGGTATACCTTGAAAACGGTTATCGTCCATGCCTACTTCACTGGTTACTATGATACAGCACTCAATTCCCTTTTATTTTATTCTTCAAAAATCCACATTACTTGCACCACAAAAGCAAGAGAGGACATTCATTTTAGGTTGAACTGTCCCTTTAACATGGCCAATGTGCCCGTTCTGCTATCTCTGACATCTCAACACAGGTGCTCTCTCTGAAAGCTGTTTCCTTTCACCTCCGTTCTGTCCTTCTCACACACACACACATTCTCAATCCCCTTGTCAGTACTACTGTTCACACCTCTGTACCTCTCACTGCTGAGTTAGCTGTGATCGTCACCATTCTTCAATTGGACTGATGTGCTCATTAGACTGCCCACACTCACACACACGCACGCACATGCACGGACGCGCACACACTTTTGGCATCGAGAGCGTTAGAGGTCAGAAAGTGCTAATGATTTGGTCAAACCCTGGGGGTATAATCACTTGGCTTTGACTCGTTTACAGTCATCATCCATTTCTCCTTCGCTCCTGTCCTGCTTGGCGGCTTGAACGGCTGCCACAAATGTCCAGGCAGTCCGCAGGGCATTTGGCCATGGGTTCGAGCAGCTGGCAAGCTCGTCCTGAGCTGAAGAAATGCATTTAATAGGCCATTACCCCTTAAAATGCGACGTTAGGCTGAGTGAAAGAATGCGTGCGAATGTTTTCTTTTTCTGTACAGTGCCTGTCTCACCATTCTTTACAGTTCTCGCTCTGCGTCTTGTTATTTCTCCCTCTCTCTCTCTTGCGCGCGCTCTCTCTCCGCATGAGCAAGTGGCTCAATGATTTGGGGTGAACGATGACTAATGATAATCCCCGGTGATGGTGATATGATGAGATTTAAATGAACTCTGTCACAAGTGTTTAGGGTCATAAGCAGAAACGGGGAGCAGGGGGAGGAACGCCACTGTCTGTTTGAAAAATCAGGACATCAAGGGGCGCTCGTTAACATGGTCAATGATCCTAAGTTAATTCACTTTCAGAAAGGCAGTCTCTGGATAATGATATCCTCCCAGCCTACAGAAAGGTTTAGCCAAACATTCCGTTACATCATCGAACGTCTCGCCGTTAATGTCAATATTCGCATACTTAATCTTGTTGGGCCTAAATGTAATTAACAGAAATGGATAGTCGTTTTTTTACCCTTGCTAATTATGGGGTAAAAATGGTACGGGATATATGTATTGAATTCAACTGCTTTATTGATGGTTAGCGATGAAGGTACAGCTAATTTAGCCTCCTACACAGCGCTGATTCATTTAGTAAATACCTTTTATGCTGGCTTAGCAGTCATCCATCCAACAAGCATCAAAAATGGCAGACGTAGCACTGCAGAGACTCCACCAGTCACACATTAGAATTAGCCTAGATATCCACCGCTAATCGCATCAAGACATTAAGGGCCTTTAATTTGCTCATAAACATTCCCTAGCATCCCTATGCCAAAAAGCCATATATCAGTCATGCATGCCTGATTAATTGTCATGCCAATATATGGAAATATATAATCTGTGATAATCTTAATTACAGGCATTATGTAAAGTGTTACACGTCTTGTGCAACTCGGGCAAGTTCATTTTAAGATGCATTTTTCTGAAGACATCAACCGCCTTGAATTCTCAGGCGAATATCTGAAGCGAGATGCGGGGAACACGATGTTCCGAGTACATGAGGTGGTAAATCATAACCATAAGTCTACTGGGCATCTGATATCAGTGCTTGTGCTTTGAGCTTCTGCGATTTTGCTGATCGATAACACATACTGAATTCACAAACCAGTGCTGCATATTTATATAGGGCACAGGGGTTCATATGTACGCACAAGCTTATCGAACTCAACCTACTGTTGCTGCTTCAGCTTCTGGTAAAGAAAAAGTCTTTTATTCAAGAGTTAGATGCCTCCTGTAATTTTCTGACCCCCATATTGTTCCAAACCTGATGTAATTTCTTAGATGAAACACAAAAGCAGAAATTCTGAAAATATGTGTGGCCACATTTTTACGGGTACTTAAAAACAATGAAGTCTTAAGCTTTTAAGCTTCAAAAAGAACACATTAAAAAGTGCTACAATTATATTTAATCGTGACTTTTTTTGTTTATTGTGTGCATATTCAGATATGGCTGATTTTGTTAATAAAAATCTATGATGAAAAATGTTCTTTGACAACCACCCCATGACTTAGTGTAAACAACGAGATGACAAACCTTAATTTCAGGGTATCCGCAGGGTCTTAAATTTTCTGAAATATTGTGTTTTATGTCTTAAATAATTTTAAACAGGTCTTATTTTTCCTTTGTCCAAGTAAAGCTACCCAATCAGGCCGACACCCATCCAATCACCAACAATCCATCTTAATAAAATCAGGAAAAGAAAACTAAAAACAATTACACAATTCCTCATGATATTAACAGAGCAATATATCACTTTTCATTCTTCCATTCATTCAAAAACTATTTACAGACGTAAGGGGGAGGAGACTAGACATAATATTTATAAATAGGCATGAAACTTAAGGTTTTATAACAGAGGTTGAAATAAAGTTATACTCAACTTGCATCAAAAGCCAACACATATATATTTTTTGATTATTTATGTAATTGCCTCCACAATAAATATACTTTTAACCATGTTAAACTTGTCATTTAAAAATGACAAGAAAAAAAAGAAAGTAATAATATGTTGAAAATAGTGTATACAACTAGTTTTTTTGTTTTGACACGTAAAGTATGTTGCTAAGAAATTTGATTACATTTGATTTTTTTTGTGGCAAGAAAAAAAACAACAACCAGGCCATTAGAAATAATCATTATTGTTAAGCCTTGTATATATCTAAAATTTAAATCATAATGGTCTTAAAAGGGTCTTAAAAAGTGTAAAATTTGACTTGATGGAACCTGCTAAAACCCTGAATTTAACCTTTGTCGAAAAAAAGAGACAAAACAGTACATGCTGTTCTAGTAAGTCTCTATTATTATTACTATTACATTATTGGAATTGCATAATAACTGTTTTCACCATTACAGTATATGGGGAGTGTGTTCATTTCTATGATAAGTAGTCTATATAGTAAATAAACTAATTAGATGAAGCAAAAAAAAATAAAAAAATAAAAAATACATTCGAGTTGACATGTCCTTGATTTATGCTTAAAATTGTTGTGATTTTGACAAAACAATTGTTGATTATGTAACTACAGCCCATAAGTACACCCAGAGGTGGATTTAGTGATTTGGGGGCCCTAAGCTATTCCATCCATGGAGTCCAAAAGTTCTAAAACGCACCTTTTGTACTTTCATTTATTTTTATTTATTTTGCTGCTTTTTTTTTCCTCGTTCTCCTTTTCTACATTTTATCTTAATGCAAAATAATATTAACATGTAAAGCATCTTGTAAAACTTTTGAAATGATTTGTTTTCTTAAAATTTATTCACAACTAAAAATAATAAATGAACTGTTTCGTTTTTTAAAAACTAAATCTTTACTGATTTGACTGTTGGACTGGTCCATGATTGAGGGTGGGGGACACATTTGCAGAAATGAAAATTTTTTTAGACCCTCAACATACAAAATACAATAGAAAATAATGTTATATATCATTTATAGGTATAAGTAGAGGTATTTATTTGGGGGTAATCAGATTTTCTGGGGCCCTAAGCGGCTGCTTACCTTGCTGATTAAGTAAATCCAATGAGTACACCCCTCACAAATCTATATTTTAAATTCATATTCTTAATAGGAAGCTATACAATATGATATTTGTGTATATACATTAGATTAGTCAGCACTGAAGCAAAATCTGGAGCTAATCTAGCAAAATAACTTTCGATAATGATTCAAAAACAAGTACACCCAAATTTATATGTTATAGAAAAAGTTAATACAAATTTAAAAAAAAAAAAAAAAAAAAAGGAAAAATGTAGCTGAAATTTTGTAGGTTGTAATTTTTTTTTGCAATATTTTCCTTGAATTTAATTTTATTATCTTTCAATTTCTAAATATGTCCAGTGACTAAAATATTATTTAATAAATGTATCTGTTTAATAAATCTGTTTTGTAATATGCTCATAAATTCAGAAAAACAGGACAAGGTTAACTAAATATCATTACAGAAAGTTCTATTTACAGTTTGATGGTATTAGGTCTTCCTTTCCTTTCATTATATTATAAATGTTTCATGAAAAAAACAAACATACAGATTTGGAACTGACATATGGGTGAGTAAATACTGTATAATATTTTATATGTAGGTGGACTTTCCCCTTAAATGAAAGTGTTAAATATGTCGATGCACTGCAGCACTGAGGCTGAAGTCATGTATAGACACCAGCATGCATCGTAAACTCAGGGCTCAGCTGGAGAAATCATTACCTCACCGCACACAGAACGCATTTGCTGAGGCAGTCGTGCAACAGTCACGCCATGATGCCACCCCTGAGAGCTCGCTGATTCTTCTGGGAATCAAGTTTGTGATTACAGCAGGAGTGGGTGTTAAAAAATAAGAACGAACAAAAAAATAAATAAATAAAAAACATACACAACTCTTCGAAGCTCAGTGCCAAACACTTCCCCGTCCCCCTTGCCTCCACCTCCTCCACCTCCCACTCCTCCAGCACAGCATGTCATAGGAAATGCGGGTTCTATCAAATAGCATCCTCTGAGCAAGCGTTGGTAGCGGCTTCTATTCTGAACATTATACAGATTTTATTCATGAGGGCGGTCTGAGGCGCTGGAACTTTCTAAAACAGACCAGCACTTTGAGTGTTGGAGGAGGCGTAGAACACCATGATTACCCTAATGATCATTCACAGGGCTCTTCGGGAGTGTGATTCTACGTACGTGAATTTCTGCTCTGGGGTTTGCGTGAGAATGAATGAACAGCAGGAATTCTCAAGAGAATCTGTGTAGGTTTGAGCAAGTTCAAACAGTGGAGTCCAAAAGTCGATTTAAACCTGGGAAGTAGTTTTAACGTTTGAAAAAAAAAATCTGAATTTTTGCTCTGCCAAAATTAGTACATCTGATTTATCACCAGTGTTGGGTAAGTTACTTTAAAAAAGTAATAGATTACAAATTACTGATTACAGAACTACTGAATTTGATTACATTACTAATTACTCCATGTAAAAAGTAATCAGATTACTAATTACTTTACTTTGAAGTTACTTTTAAAACATAAAATGTTCCTATAAAAATACAAAATAAACCGCAGCTCTTTCAGTAATTTAATGTTGTTGGAACTCAATGCAAAGGAAGTTGCAGAAATCAAACTAGTTCGAATCAGGCTTGGAATCTTGGGGCAGCCACGTTGTCTATCATTCATCGAACTCGCTCCAGGGCTTATACCATCACATAACAGTGCGCCAATTCATTTGACTCTCTTCCCCCAATACCCTGGCCGTAGATGGACAGAGATGCTTGCAGTGATTTCGTAAATATTTAACCATCTAGACAATTGGGCTTTCAGGATCTTTCCATCATGAGACTTTTGAACGACCAATCTTTTGATTTTGTGGCCATGTTTTCACCCTCGAGACATTCTAATTGCAGCCAGATGGACAAATTCCACAGAGTTTCACAGAGACAAAAGAGATATCTGGCAATTAACGCACACAAATGAAAGACTTAAGAAAGACAATCTCTTAAATGTTAGAACCAAGGCAAATTTGATATTTTTAAATAATAGCCATAAGTTTCCTTATGTGCCATGTTTATTCCAACCAACCAGGTTAATAAAGTGTGGTTTTACCCTTGACAGGTTAAAATGATCTGTATGTGTCTGAAATGTTTTATGTTTGGTATCAAACCAAACCCCTCTTTATTTGCAATACATTGGTGTAAATGAGAACTTAGTAGTACTAACAGTATTCGTCTTGTAACATTTGATGTCAGATATTTACAATCTTACAAGAGATTTTTACCACGTGCAATCTCTTGGAGTCTGTTAATAAGTGACTGTGGCTACGCTGGTACGGGGTGTGGCCCTGCCCTTCATGGCTACTACTCATTGGGTGACAGTGTTAGAGGGACAGATCAGATCATGTCCCTTAAAACTTCCATGCAGCCCTAAAACTTTGCTTTTTGCATCAAGCTGGCTTGCTGGCCTGCTGTTGCTTCTGCCCCCGGTCGCCTGCCACGCGATTGGGTCACCACGAACTCTTTATGCAAACCTCTTGAGTTTCGGGATCCCCCGAAACCATACGTACTTCCGCGAACTGACCCTCAGCAGTTACCCTGGTAACCCAGGACAACTCCACTCACGAGCAGGAATCCCAAAGACGTCACCCAAAGCCACCCTATCTCGAGCGCCATGTGGCTCCTCAGGCCAGCCCGGCGAGGCAAACTCCAGTCAAGAAGACTTCAACAAACTCGCAAGTAACACAAACAACTGTTGTCTCTTTCTGATTTGGTGCCTATGATCTTAAGCAGTTACGTAGTTAGCCTCATGTATCGTAGTGTAGCTCAATAAATCTTTGTTCTCCTTTGTAAGAACTGTGTTCTTGTTTTATGTGCTTCTAAGTCATTGCCTCAAGCTGTAGATCGTGTTACCTTGCTAAAAGTTAACCCTATTCTGTCTTATGTTATTATCGTTGGCCACGGAAATAATATAAACATGATTGGTAAAATACGATGTCTCTATTTGTGGGACAAACTTCAGATAAAGTGTGAATCTTTTTCTTTCAAAAACTATATTTGTAACAGAAGTAAAGCATTTACATTGACTTCAGTAACTGTAATCAAATTACACAAATTTAAAATGTAATTCGTTACAATACTGCCTTCCTTAAAAATGTAATTAGAATTATTCCACAGTAATGTGTTACACCCAACTCTGTTCATCACTTCTGACCTTTTTTGTACAGATGGTAAGATGTTCTTTCTTGTTGGACAGAAACTTCATTCATGTGGCTTGTTAATACTGCATTGAAGGGTCCCACTTTACAAAAAGACTAACTATTATATACATATATATCAAATAACATTAATTGTTAATACACTAAACTGTTTCTGAATGCCCTCAAACTCACTGACTGTAATACTGAAATTTCTTCAGGGTAGTCTGTACGTCACTACATGCCAAATTTAACATCACAGACCCAATTGCTGATATACTGCTTACTTTCACTGACATTTAAAAATAAACACGTTAAAATAGTGAATTTTTTGGCATTCTTGCATGAAACTTCACACAAGTTCTAAGAGTAAATTCATCTTTGAAAAACTTTAAGGGTGATTTAAGAATAAGGTGTACACTGTAAAAAGTGATTCTTTACCCAAAGTGTACTGACACATTATTTAAGCTACCCCTGAGCACTTTTTTTTTTTATTTTGGATTTTTTTTACAATAGGTTTACTCAGTCTTTCACGTAAAGACAACTTGGCGCTTTTAAGACAATGGGTTAAATCACTTTTAATTAGAAGAAATAATTTCTTTTTTAAAGTGTAGGACCAACAGTGTAACTACAGATGTTTCAGGAGAAATTCCAGCAGTAATTATAATCATATATTTTAACCATAAGTACACTGTAAATACATGTATCTACTGTACACAATAAGTGTGATTTATTTAAACTTTAGGAGTTGAAGACACAAAAAATAGGGTTACATCAAGCCAAATGTTTGCACTAAATGCTAAATCAATTCTTAAAACATGCATTTTGGGCTCAGATTTTTCAGCAAAAGTGTGTCTGTTTGTGTAAGACTCACAATCTGAAGCTGAAGGTAGTCTCCCAGGCCAGAAGAGCTGTCCACCCTAACCAGCACTGCATCCTTCTGCTGGGTACTAAAACCGACAGCCAGTCGGTCAGCTCGTGTGCTCGGTCTGTCGTTGGGTGGCCATGTGTACACAATGAGCCCTCCATCACGTCCGAATATGTATGTGGTTCCCGCTGCAAAAGGAGAAAGAGAGAGAAGCAGAATATTAAGTATAAGAACATCAAAGTAAGTGGGAAAAGTATTTCCATTTCTCGTGCGAGTCTGCATATGAACAGCTTTGCTCCATTACACATAGCGCGGGAGTATCTTGATGAACCCATCAGAGTGCCAGACGGCCCCTGCTGCTCCCTGATTGGCTAAATTATAGCCCTTATGTGACCCTCGGCACGCTGATGTCACCAGGAGCACCTGTGTCTGCCGAAGCATGGGCTAAACAGAGTCGCTCTTGCAACAAGCACTCAACGCACACAGCCCCCCCATCCGAGCCCAAGGCTGATTGAGCTGATTACAGCCGCTCTCTACGCCCGCCGACACACCGGACAATCAATCCAGCCTCACGGCCCCCAGCCCAGCGCCTACTTCTGCATGCATTTATTCCACCAAAGGTGGGCAAACACGGCAAAGACCAGACAGCTATTCCTGCTCAGCGAGACGCATGCTAATGCCTGATGGAGCTAATTACAGTGTCAGAAGCAGGTAGCTTACTGTGAGCGGGGTCACTGTGATTCAACGCCTGCAGGAAGGTTTCTCAGTGAAACTGCTGTAGTTTTTGCGTCGAGAGATAGAGGGAGAATCGCCACTAATGGAGTTGATCTCATTAACTGGTGGACTGCGCTAGCTCTTTTGATCAGGCGTGACTTCAATAGCAAACGGGCGAAAACGCTTCGATTGTGGCAGGTGCAGTCAGGGTAATGTTCGCAGAGCAAAGAGCTCATCAACTTGAAGATAACAGCCTCGGGAGATGCGAGACGCACTTCAACACTCTGCTCTCCACGGAGCGTGACTGCTGTGCTTCTGAGCTCCAGATGCAGATAAGACTGGCGACTGAGCAGCACGGGGGGAAAAAAACCCAAAGGAGGCCGGAGCTCTCAAAAGAGTGAGAGGGCCCGAGTTAAAGTGCTGAGAGCGGTTTCAGAAGGGCTGGGTTATTTCCTGGCACGTTTCACTATTTGCAGAGCCGTGCTCATTAGTTGCGCTCTGTGTGATTTTTCACCAGCGGGCTCTCGCCGGCCCCCTTGACCGCATCTCAATGAGATGTTTCACACCGTGTCAGCGATCAGCCTGACCCCCTCCGAAAACAACACCCCCGGGGCAGGCGCATTCGCTTACACGGGTACACAAATGTTCACGAGTGCACGCGGATTCACGCGCAAACTGACGCTACTCCCTTGACGGGCCTGTTGGAAACACAGGGAAATGAGTTGTGCTCATTAGCGGGGCTCAGATGGTTGAACTTCACACACACATATGCGCACAGGCCATCATGGATGTGAAGCGGATAGGGAGAGCAAACGGATGAGATTTCGGCTCTGTTGAAATCTGTTTTGTGCGAAGCGCTACGGCTGCCTGCCTCATATCTGTCGCTCAGTATGACGGCAATTCGCAGCTGTGGGTGAGTGAATGGATTTGCCGGGAAGGGAAGCGTAAAGCTGTGCAGAGATTTACGGGCACAAATGGGCAATGCACAGTGCACTGAAAGTTAAAATCAGCGCAATCAACTTTTAAAAATGCAAGCTGACATCTGACTCATCCACGCATTTAGAGGGACACTTCACCCATTAATGAAAATGCTGTCAAGAGCTGCTCATCCTAATGCTCTTACAAGTTTCTTTGTGAGCAACAAAAAGACATTTTGAGTAATTGTCCAACTCATTTTGACTATTTTGCCACTGACTTTCATTGTATTGATAAATAAATACACATGAAAATATTCAAAATATCATTCAAATAAAGTGTTACCATATATTTTTATCAGGGTATATGCAGGAATCCTAAAGGTAACTTCAATACCTTTTAAAGACTTTTTAAAGACCTTCTCGGAATATCTGAAGACCTCATCCCCACTTCAAGTTCTAATCAGTATCAAGTATCATAACAGTGGTTAATAAACAGTTGTATTTAAATAAGTCAATGGAGCACAACCATGCAACAGAACTCAGATAAGTTGGGAAGAAACAAAGCTTGAAAGAATAAATTATGTGGTTGTTTTCAGCGACAGGCTTCAGCCATTGTTCAAACTCATATTTCTCCAATCAGGAGTACACAAACTTACATTTTGCCAATTTGCCATCTGTTTCCCCTCTATGGTTTCGCTACATGTTTAGAGCTTCACATCTCCTTTCCGCATTTGTCGCAAATTACATGACATCACCTGGATGAAGGAGCTTGGCAGGACGTGCCCCGGCCCGAACCACTTGCATGGATCGAGCATGCCGTTGTCAATATTAGGAGAAAAATATATATATTTATGCTTTTTTGGAGTCAAACACTTTAGACAACGCTTAAACAAAATGTAAGACCTCATAAAAACGTGATTAAGGGCCTTTTAAGGGACTTAATTTTCTCATAATAGATTTATCAACTTTTAATACTTAAGACCCCACGGACACCCTGCTTATCTCATAGAAAAAACATTTTTTACAGATTCAGAATGGCATGAGAGTCACTAAATAACAATGTTGTGTGAATTCTCTCTATTAGGGATGAAAGCATGATCAAGACTTCATCCAAGGGGGAATTTCGCAAAAGAAAAAAAGGGTTGACTGAACATTATCCCTTACTTGGCCACTTGCCAAGCAAGTAAATAAATGAACATTAGTTATTGATTTGAGCTCAAAAGATTGTTTTTTGGCAGAAGAAAGAGACTGCAAAGTGATACGAGAGACATAAAACCCAACTACTGCAGAGAATATTTGTTTAAATACCAGCTCAAAAAATGGATGAATGGGATAGTGACACAAGAAATGGTGCAAATGTGAGCAATCTGAGCTTGAATCTGGCCTTGAACCCGTTCTTCTTTTTCTCTCAAAAAGGTTCTGTCATCTCTCCACATTCTCCATCAATGAAATGGCGAAATGCTGAGAATATCTGCAGGATTTTGTGCTAGTTTATTCGCCCTCTTATCCCAACTACTTGGGAGCTTCTCCAAGACACCCTCTTTTCTCTCTTTCTTTCTTTTCTTATCTCCCTCAGCCTGACTTTTCACTCCCATCCCAGACGTGGTTAAGGAGCTTGCTGCCCTCCCTCTAACGGGGTTAAACCTCTTCTCTGAAGTCTATTTTCTGATGCTGTTAAATGAGGCAGGCTCTTTGTGCAAGCCAGACCATTAGCCCCTTAAATATGTTCCATCATCTCGGCTGGGTGGGCACCAGGGTCTGGGTTTTAAAGAAGACCCTCGATACCTAACAAGCGTGCGGCCCTTTCCACTTCAGCGCCCTTCTAAGGTCAATCAGCAAGAACAAGCAAAGAAGAGAGGGTCCACTGCTGCCCCATAGAAAAGCTGCATGTGAATACTTGGGAGAGCTGTTCTAATGAGATAGATATTACCTGGCCCTCTGGAATCCCATCATAGCTGTAATCTCCTTTATGTGCTGGAGAAATTAAATTACGTACCAGCTTCTTCTTCTGCCAGGGCCTTGAAGGCTCCACAAGGATCCCACTCTCTTTTATATATCAACTAAAAGATTGTTTTGCTTAAAGAGATAGTTCGCCCAAAAATTACAATTCTGTCAGAATTTATTAGCCCTTACACAAGTTGAAAAGGATACGATAGTGATTAAATGACGGAAGTTTATTTATTATTATATATTTTTTGTCTGTGTGAATTATTCCTACTTCAGTGTGAAGTTGTTTTCTCCTGGGTGCTCTGAGTTCCCTCACAGTCCAAAGACACATGGGCTAAGTGAATTGGACAAAATCAAATTGGCTTTAGTTTGTGTGTGAATGATGTGAGAGTCTGGGGGTTTCCCAACACCGAAGGTTGCAGGAGTTAGTGCACACCCAAAGCTGGGTTCGGGGCATAAAAAGCATCTGCAGGTTAAACATTCCCTCTATCAGGGATAGGGATGCAATAATTAACCGATTTTACTATTAACCGCTGTAATTCGTCATAGTTAATTAATCGTAAAAGCTTCTCAACACGTTTCTGCACAGAACAAAACTGCTGCAACTAAACAAAGTTACGCCAATGGTGTACTAGTTTGAATTTCCAAAATTGTACACAGAGACTAATACCTACGCACACTCGATTAACTAACACTGAAAAAAACGATTCAAAGGTGATTCCTCTAATTTTCTCATTGTTTTTACATTAAGTGGTTGTAAACAATTTATTTGGGCTGAATTCAAACAAAAAAAAATAAGTTGAACATTACAAAATTTAATTTGTTTGTTTAAATTCAACACATATGCTTTGTTTGCAACAATTTTGCAGAATTTTTTTTTTCAGTGTATGGCTGAGGCTATTAACTAAGAGCTGTTCATATTTTGCGTCTTTTGCACGAGCAAGTTTGTTATTTCCAATGGAAGGGATCGAATATTGTGATCGATGCACACATGGTGCGTGAGCGGCGCAATGCTGTCATGCTTTCCAGGCGCACTAAGTTGAAAGAATGCCGTGAGCGCACCGCAAGTCACGTGACAAGAACTGGACCAATCAGCTTCACACTTTATATGGAATATACACATTTCTACTCCAAAAAAAAAAAAAAAAAAAAAATGAAAAATGAAAAATATCACAAGTGCCTTTCAGAAGGAGGTTCAGCAGCCTTTGGCTACATTTGTTCTCTTTAAAAGGGAAATACTTAGTTAATATGTAGCTTAGATTTTCACTAGACAAATCCATTTTTCATTTATTCTTATTTTTATTTATTTATTCATTATTCTGTCATTTATTTTCAGTGTAAAATTATTACTTATGTTTAAATGCCAAAACCTTTTTTTTTATTATTATTTTTAAGTCCAAAGAGAAATGGACTGTTGTTTGTTTTTAATATTAGTTTGTGCTGTATTATTTGATTATGAGCAGCAATAAATAACACTTTCAAATATAATGATGTGATTTTTCTAAAATAGTAGTGTTTTGAAATTAATGAATGCATAATAACCACGATAACTGTGAAACTGATTATTCCTCAGACTATAATCGTACAACCAAAATCTATAATCGTTGCATCCCTAATCAGGGATTGAATGAATTAGCATATAAGTCAAAATAGGTGAGCGAATGAGAACTATAAGGCTCCCATTTCATCATTTGCCAATCATTATGTTGTTATACAGGTTTGTCAAACAGATTTTAAATACAATGAGAGCCAATGAATAATATCTAAGTATGCCTATAAGACACTTAATTTGTAAAAGATTCCAAAAGTTCCCATTATTTGTTAGCATTTGGGTTGCTGACATGATGTAGCATGTTCACTGTCACACATGACAAAAACGAGTATTTACATTAGTGTTAACATGTTGCATTAAATGCAGTAAATGATTAAACATTTACAGTATTTGTCTTCCATGGACCTCTTGTTATAAAAACTGCTGTGCTATTACATTTGTTATTCTTATTTATTATTCTTATTATTTTTTAGACAAATCTCAAAACTGTCCGATGGTGTGACTGTCTTAAGCATAGTTCAATAAATTTTAGAGATTAATTAGATGGATGGATGGATGGATGGATGGATGGATGGATGGATGGATGGATGGATGGAAAGAAAGAAATACAAGTGGTTATTTTAATATAAATTGCAATATTTTTTTTCATCCATATGTTTCTAAAAACATAGGAAATTGATACATTTTGTCACTGAAAACCATGCCATATGCACTGTAAAAAATTTACTTTATGAAAAATTGTGAAAAACTGACAATTAAATAATGACTCAACAAATTACTTCCCAATAGTTGGCCCAAAACAAAAATATCCACTGTATTAATTTTAGCTGATAAAATATATATTCACCAAACACATTAAATTGTGTTCATCCAATTTATCAAGCAGAAGTGAAGTATCTGTGTTTGGCCAACAAACCTTGAAGCAAAAAATGCGTGTGTGCATGTGCATGGAAGCCGTTGATTGGCATCTGGCGCATAACTCATGCTCAAATTCCAGCACAGCAAAGGCAGAGCTCCGACGAAACATATTCAGATGGATTTTCCTTCAAAGTTATGGTGAGTAGTGAATTCTATATTTATTTGCGTTTAAGTTCAACCAAGTACAAGACTCAGTAATTTCGACATAAAAAGAACAGCATGGGCATTAACACTTTAGCCTGCTGCCTCCCGTGAATTCCACCTGTAATCTTAATGTCTAAGCTATGGTTTTTACTTTATTGGTCTATCCTGGTACTTGAATTTACCATGAATTGTTATTAACTTACTACTTTATGATGGAATTAACACGTATCTGCTTACATGTCTCTTACCATCCGCCCCCCACCCCCTTTCAGTGCAACCATACAGTGAACCCACCATTGCTAGGCGAGGCGCAAATAAACCGCGATGACTTTCACAGTAAGAACATTTTTAACAATTGAGCATATGTTTATTCCATATTAGTCTCAAATACTGCCACCTCTTAAGATCTAAATAAGTCATTTGTTTGTATAACGTAATTGCACATGTCTGTGAATGTTTTAATTACACTTCAGCTTTGTGTATATGATGAGAAATAAAATGCATGATTTTGCAAGGTTTATTTTGCAATTTGTATTTATATTTGTTTATATTTATATTGGTTCAATGTATTTTTTATTTTAATGTATTTTCAGAAAATTGCCTAAATAAATAAACTTGGCAGTGTTTAGTGTATCATTATTCAGTATATTTTATTCATTTTCTTTTGGGACAATGGGGAATAAACAATTCAGTAAATTTCCCAATATACATTTTTAAGTTAGGTGAAAAAAGTACAGTATGCTACAACATTTTAAAATATTGAATTGGGCCAATAACATGACTGGGCAGACTTGGTGGTTTTTCAATTGGCTCAACACATTATTTCTCAATGAGCCAACGTTAACAGGCTGTTACTACAATTGAAACAAAATCAGTTTGTCAAATTTCGTTTGGGCCAATTAGATGTGAAATTTAGATGTGACCGGTCACTAAAAAACTTTGAGTTTGGCCAGTAAATTTTTTTTACAGTCTGGTGTGACACGATATGCTAATTTTAAATTAGCAATTCCACAGAAAACTTCAATAACTCAAGATAATATGACTAAAGGCCACCGTTAAGCCCATGACATGTAGCTTTTAAGTTTTTGTCTATTATTTTTTTTTTTAAATATTTAACTTTTTAAAAACCACATTAAAATAGTTTTTTCAAGTTCAACAGGTCATGGAGAAAAAAAATATAAATATATTCATAATTTCATATAAAATGAATAGCAGATATAATAAATAATAAAATAAATAGCTATATGAGGTAGTCAACATTGAAGATAAATTGCTCTCATGCTATTTGTATATTAAAATATATTTTTTATAAATTTTTGCTGTCACATGACATATTTAAAGTACAGTTCAGTAAACAAATGTAAACAAAAAACTGAAATTGATAAGTTAGTTACCCTTTATATTTTCTTAAAAATACAAACTACATAAATATAAATTGTTCTTCAAATGTTCTTCAAAATTTTAATTGCCTTTTTGTCAACCCAAATGTACTCAAAAACATTAAGGCATAATAGGTGCAAATTAGTCTTGAGGAATTTCCTGAACCCATCACCTCTTCAATCTATAATTTCATGGGTAAGAAAAAGTTATGAAGCTGGAACAATTCATATTTCATCACCTGATTTTTCGGATCCATGCTTAAATGTAAAATCAATGACATCCAATACCGTCATTGTCTTGGGGGCTTAGAGGCAGCAAATCATACTGCTGAAAACACAATATTTATAAGCTGTGCTAAGCTGACTTTCCATCAATAAACGTTTCTGAAACACAAAACATTGTGCTTGTGTCTCAGAATGGGGAATGAATTGAGCTCCCACTCTATTCTGCTTCATATCCCTAGATGCCTCTTTCCTGAGAACAAACACATTGTGAGGGGTCTGGCAGTTTGGTCTAAAATTACGGTGCATTGTGTTGGGCTGCCCACCTCCTACTTGCATGCTAGAATGAGGAATATCAGTCAAACTCTGCAGGGTTGGAGTCATTCACCCTGTGGGCAAACACGTGCACACATACACTACAGTACAGTTACGCACATCTAGTGTGCGTACGCAAGTACGCATGCACGCAAACACACATGCACCCCACTGCTATGAAAATGCTGTCAAAATAAACAGAAGGCAAAGCGAAGACCCCACATAGAGAAGTATACAAAAATCTAAAAGTAACACTTCAAAGTACCAAAAGCGATATGACGTGCTGTACTGTAACCTTCACAAGTTTCAAAAGCATTGCAAGTAACTTAAGATTAAATGTTACAGTGGGGGCCAAAAGCCTGAGACTATTAAATGACACTATTAAAAATAATGATAATAAAACAAGCCAAACAACACTCTACATATATTTTCCTTGCAAAAGGCATCCTAAAAGACAATACATGTTAGGGCTGCACAATATATCGTTTGAGTATCGATATCGCAATGTGCGCATCTGCAATAGTCACATCACAGGAAATGCCTTTTGAGAAGGGATTCTAGTTGAGCTGGTGTCACAGTTCAGAAAGATTTGTAAAGTAGGGCTGTGCGATTACCCGAAATCGATTAGCAATCGCGATTTGAATAAATCTATTGGATAAATGCCGGCAAAGTAGAACACTCAAGCAGCTTGAAGCGGAAAGCACGAGTATGTCTGTGGTCTGGAGGTATTAGAAAGTTGATGACGACAACATTGCCATAGCAAACTGTGAGATATGTAAACTTGGGATTGTCTGCCGGGTATTTTAAGTTGAGGTGGAATTTGTGTTTATATTAGATTTTTTTATATTTACTGTCGAACTAAAGTCCAAAAGTGAAGAATCAATGTTATTTAGATTGTTCAAGCTACTGCACAGAAGTGCTGTTTGTTAACAGAGTTGTTGAATGCAAAATAATGTGAATTAAATAAAAAATAAAGAACATACTGCATTTGTTTCTTTTTATGTATTACTGTAAGTATCGGATCGGGTTTCAGTATCGGTAGATACTCAAAATCAAATGACTCGGACTCGAGGGCAAAAAAAAACCTGATCGGGACATCCCTAGTAAGGGTTATATATAACCACCTCAGAGGATATTGGGGGTCAGGAGTCACTGGCATTATAATTTTGGGGGTCGCGGGCTGAAAAGTTTGGGAACCCCTGGTCTAGAAGGTCTTTGACTGAGAAGTTGTAGCCATTTGTAAATTTCATAAAGATTAATTTTATTGAATCTTTTATACAATGACGACTATACAGTGCTGTTTTACATCTGATTATTCCATTTCTTTCTCTGAATACCGACTCCCCAGAATACCATAAAGCACTGTTTGTTTCACTTTTATCTTGGCTCTATTCTATTAGTCTATGCTTGTAATTGGTTTATTTTATTTTATGAATGTTTCACTCCACTACAGAATCATCCCAATCTTTAAAAATGAAAGAATTCTATCCAAAAAGAGCTATTTAAGTCATCTGGCGAAATTGTATTCATATCACAACATATGTTGCAGAAAAAAAAAAAACATTGGAATTATCAGAATTTTTTATACCATGCAGCCCCAAATGATGAGAAAAATAACTTGTGCTGTAGTTTTTATTCCATATTTCCACCAAATGTCTGTTTAATCTTGGGCTGCACAATAAATCGTTTCAGCATCGATATCACAATGTGATCATTCGCAATAGTCAACACGATCGCAGGACCTGCAATTTTAAGTTCAGCTTCAGTTTATTCATTCCTCAGGAAATTTGAGTGGAATTATAGCTGACTAGGAACTATATTATTGAGTAATTGTGAAGTTTAACCTTAGAGTGAAAGAGGGCTTGTTTCCTTTGTTTTGAAGGCCTACTGTATGACTGTAAAATTTCAAGTGCTTTTAAATAATTTGTGTACAAATTATAACAACAAAAATTCTTTGCATTTAATTTTTATACAATAAAGACTATGCAGTTTTATTTGCTTACATTTGATTGTTCAACTTTTACTCAAATACAGTTAGACTACAGTTATGTGGCCAATGAAATCATTCCAAAATTAAGAGTTCTTTCCAAATTGAGCTCTTCAAGTCACCTGGTAAGATTAGAAGAAGTAGCTCTACCAAATGGTTGACCATGTTTGTTTTAAATAATGACTGTTAAAGTGATTTAAAGAATGACTGTTTTAATATTGGTTACACACACAGCATTGTTGGTTTACAAAAAAATAAATAAATAAAAGAAACAATCATGTTGCACTACTACACTTGATTTTGGTTTTATTATTATTATATATATATATATATATATATATATATATATATATATATATATATATATATATATATATATATAAAGAAAATTAAAGAAAAGAAAACATGTTAAATGAGAATCTGAAATATTTTATGGCATACTTCAAAAAAATTAAGATGCAATATTTAAAAATGTTTTATTTGGAATATTTTAAAAATAAATTGGTCTTGCACTTCATATTTTCAGAATTTTCATAGTACATGTATTAATTGTGGTACTTTTACCATAAACCGACATATCAACCATTTGGTAGAGGTTGATATTTTAGAAATAATGGGATGTGTTGAAAAAATACATTGAGCGGGTAACTAGCGACATTAGGAGTTGAAAAAAATGCAATCCAATTTAATTTTTTTGCTGGTCAGTTAAAGGGATATTTATATTCATATCACAATAAATATTGCAGAAAAATTCTATATCGCAATGTTTGATTTTTTGCAATATCATGTAGCCCTAATACATTTCATTAATATTTATTTAATATTAAATGTCATGATTTTGATGGAAATGGTAAATATTTTCTGTTATTAATGTGGTCTCAGACCCCCCAGTTTGTGTTTAACAGGTATGCAGCATATTGCTTTCTGTGTGTTTTGTTAGCTCATCCACCTGGCAAATTATGGACAGTTTTTTTTGGTTCCATTATGCTGAGAAGAATAGGTATGTGTGTGTGTGTGTGTGTATGTGTGTGTGTGTGTGTGTGTGTGTGTGTGTGTGTGTGTGTGGGCGAGAGTGAGAGTGAGTGTGTTGATGGTTTTTTATGTGAAGCAATTATAATGTTTACGTGAAATATGAGTCTGTGACATTGTATTTGTTTATTAAACATTCAGTGCGAGCTGTTCTGCAACTACAAAACCGAGGCTTCTGCAATAATAAACAGGCAATTAAAAAGTGAATTACTGCAGCTCCAATTACCAGACTGACACCACAGAGCTCCACACCAACTGGGTAATTACAGGCAACAGCTCGAGCGGAACACTGGCCAACCTAAGAGCGTGCGGATGAATGTGTGCGTTTGGATATATGTACGTGCGTGTTTGATATCGGACGTTATCATCAGCTGAAACAGCAAGAGAACAGCGTTCATAAATCTGACTGCGCTTTCTCCCTCTCTCCCTCCCCAGGAACTGACATAAGTTGCAGGTTTCAAAACGAGACGTCATGTTTATGACGGGTCTTGCATACTGCATGGTTTTATTGTCTGCCCGTGAAGGAATCCTCCGGCTGACTGACAGAAACTCCGTCTCTGGATGGGGGATTTTAGGCTATGCGGTGGATGGGTGGGTGGGTGGCAGCCTCGGGACGCAGTCAAGAGTCTACATGGACAGCTCTAATGCTGTTCAGTTCCTGCACGCCTCATGGGTTTGATTTTTACATGCATCATTGGCACTGTCAAAACATTTTCCTTCCTTTCTTTAATACTCTCTTCAGCTTTTATTGTCAGACCTGAGGGGGTTGGAGGAATCAGAACTAATAAAACAATAAAACCCATTGCGAAATGTAAAGTCTTCTGATTTATTTCATGTTTAGTGCAATGTAATTCAAGGACAACAGCTTGGCACAAACTGAATTTTCTACAAATCTGGAGAGTGGCGCATTATACAGCACATTACGACAGAACAATTTACTTTTGAGGATACTCGCAGGAGCCGATTCTATGCTGCTTCACAGAAGCAGTCAATACAATGAGCCATGGCTGGAACAAAAAAAAAACAAGAACCCAATAGCAGTTCATACGTGAAAAGAGCCCAGTGAAGAGTGAAAAAGGCAGGGAGCGCTGGGGTTTGTGGTCGTGGTAGAGCTCTGGTATTTCTCCTGCTGACCTTTCCAGGGCCAATTAGGGCTGAGCTGGGAATGAGCGGTCAGTGCTGTGCTGGCTGAAAGCCTGTCTGCTGTGGCACTTTAGTGGAAGTTGTTTTGATTTGCTTTGTGTTTTTATAACGAGCTTTCGGCTCCTGAGCACCTCCAGGGGGTTTAGGAGACGATGAGGCTTAGGCTGAGGGGTGTGTGAGCGTGTACCCTCTCCTCAGCTTGTATATGTGTCGATCGGTGTGTGTGTGTGTGTTTGATTTGCATTTTGTGTTTGCAAGAAGAGGAAACAATGGGGAGAAAAATCAAAGACTGGGTAATAAAATACTGCAGGGAAAAAAAGTAAATAAAGTAAGAAAGGAGTATTTAGGAAAGAAAGAAAAAGAAAGAAAGAAAGAAAGAAAGAAAGAAAGAAAGAAAGAAAGAAAGAAAGAAAGAAAGAAAGAGAAAGAAAAAAGAAGGTAAATATTATACAAGAAAGAAAGAAAGAAAGAAAGAAAGAAAGAGAAAGAAAAAAGAAGGTAAATGTTATACAAGAAAGAAAGAAAGAAAGAAAGAAAGAAAGAAAGAAAGACAAAAAGAAAGAAAGAAAAAGAAAGAAAAAAAGACAAAGAAATAAAGAAAAAGAAAAAAAGAGAGAAAGAGAAATAAAGAAAGGAAAATAAAGAAAGAGAAAGAAAAAAGAAAGAAAAAGAAGACAAAAGAAAGAAGAAAGAAAAAAGAAATAAAGACAAAAAGAAAAAAGAAAGAAAAAAAGAAAGAAAGTTAGCATGTTCTTCCCTGTTTTGGTGGGGTTTCCTTCAGGTGCTCTGGTTTCCCCCACAGTCCAAAGACATGTGCTAGTGTATGAGAGTGTATGTGTATGTGAAAGTGTATGGGTGTTTCCCAGTATTGGGTTGCAGCTGGAAGGGCATCCGCTGTGTAAAACATATGCTGGATATTTTGGTGGTTCATTCTGTTGTGGCGACCCCTGATGAATAAAGGAACTAAGCCAAAAGAAATGAATGAATGTATTAATGATATATTAGAAATAGGAGGGAAGGAAAAAGAAGAAATGTGAAGAGAAAAAAAAAACAATCTATGATATGAAAAAGATAAGAAAAGAAACAGATCTACGAAGGAAGGATGAATAGATGAACAAATGCAAATAAATGTAAGGAGTGATGAGAAAGAAAAAAAAACTGGGAGTAAAGAAAGAACAGAGAATAGAAAGACAAAAGGGGTGTGGGAGGAAAAGGAAGAAGGAAGTGAGGGGAAAATTAAACAGAAAAAAAGAGGGTTAAAATGAATGATGAGGGGTAAAGATGAACTGAAAAGAGAGGGATAAATATGAATGATAAGCAGAACGTTAGGAAGGAAAGTAAAACGAAAGTGGATACGGACAAATTAAATGAAGTAACAGGAGAGACAGGAAGGAATTGGTAAGGGGGAAAGGTAGAATGAGGGAAGGAGGAAGAACAGAAATCCAAAAGAGAAAATAAAAAGGAATGAATGAAAGAGCTGGAAAATTAGGTTAAATTAAAAGGAAAAGAATAGCAGGAAGAAACAGAGGGAAATACAGTAAAATGAGAGGAAGGAAACAACATAGGAGGGCAAGAAGATAGAAAAGAAATGAAAGGAAAAACAGGAAAGAAAGTGCTGTGTCGACTTTGAGCGATGAATTCATATATAGCTCTTTTATTAGAAGGAAGCATGTGTAATAATCTCTGCAGGTGTGTGTGTGTGCGTGTGTGTGCGTGTCAGTACGTCCAGTCTAAGCCTCCCTGAGCCCCATGTGTGAGCTACAGTGACATAATGAGAAATCTCTCTGGAGGTTTGGCTTGACTGGGTTTAGATTACACACCACAGCTTTTGTTCCTTCTATCTCTCCCTCTCTCTTTCTCCAGATTCTCTTGGGAGAGTGTATAGCATTTAAAGAATCAATCACCTCCACACTATCAAGGGGATGATAGGTCTTTCTCATATAAACTTTCACACACACACGCACACACTATAGAGTGCAGCTTGCAGCCCTGTGCAGTCACTCACTGTCTCAGTGCGTTTGCTGGTAGAGATGCTGTATTGTTCTCTGTGGAATATCACTGTCAAGTGCATGCAGTCTTTGACCACTCTGCTCGTCCCTTTGCCTCTTTTAATTCTCTCTACTTTCAGGCCAGCCTATACGCTTTGAATTCTCTGCCTCTCAGAGTATCATATTTAACCAGGCACATCACCATTCACCGGTAAATCCAAGCCATCCTCTCATTACAGCAATTCAGGCCTCTCAAACCATAGCTCTGACATAAAGGAGAGCGAAAAAAGATGAAGCGATAGATAGAGGAAGATTACTCAGCCCTATGAGCTCACTTACTCCAACTCCATTTGCAAAGATGGAGGGGAAAGAAACAGAGGCAGCATACTACAGCAGCGCACATGCTGATTACTAGCCTTCGGAAACATGCAGAAAAGTATACTCGCACACAAATGTTTTTTTAAACAACGAGGGGGAGTGATGTTTATCCTACGCTGTTCGATTTTACACTGCGAGTTATATAGGATCCGTTTTTCTGGAGGTGTGAGAGAATACAGAGTTATACAGTGTAACTATTTAAATGTGGTATCTGTTGTGTTTGTCAGTGCAACTGTAGAGGGAAGGGGAGATAAAAGTGCAAGACTGCAGCAAAATCAGAAGGAGGAAAAAAGAACACGATGGGTTTGACTTTTAAAAGACTGTGAGGCAGCCTATGGTAACTTCTAATTTGCCTTGCTTTCTGCTTGTATTTTCAGTTCACACTAGGGCTGTGCGATTTTGGGAAATATCTAATTGCGATTTTTTTTTTTGACAGATATTGCGATTTCAATTTGATTTGCGATTTAATTTTGTAGTCAAGCTTCAGCTCAATAATCTGTATTGTAGATTCTTACTGCTAAAATGCAGTGAGTGTTAGTTAAACGTTTATTCAAACTAGTTTTTGAATGTTCAGAAATTAAACTTATTTTTCTCTAGAGCAGGGGTCTCAAACTGCCGACCCACGGGCCATTTGCGGCTCCTCCTCCTCCTCCTTGCAGCCCGCAATTGACGTCAAAAATATGATGAGATTTGGCCCCCCAAAACATTTATTTCTGAATCACTATTATAGTTGTGCAGTCGCATATAGCCACTTGTGGTTTTGATCCCCTACCTACTGGATATTTAAAGTACTGTACTATATGTTCGGGTTACTTTCGGTTTCTCTAAGCGTGCGGTCAAAGGTATGATCGTATATATATATATATATATATATATATATATATATATATATATATATATATATATATATATATACACACTTACATATATATACACACTTACACACACACAAAATCATGAGGGGGGTCTCTCCACACCACCACCAGTGTGCAGCATTCACTTGGATGATGTGATGGCAACCACAGGACAGAACGGCGCCAGTGCGCTCACTACACACCAGCTATGGGTGGAGTGGAGAGACAGTGATGGAGCCAATTCGGTGAATGGGGATGATTAGGAGGACATGATGGGTAAGGGCCGATGGAGGGAATTTGGCCAAGACTTATGTACAATAAGAAACAAAAAGAAGGATCTTTGACCGCATATGCTCTGGGGAAGAATGTCTGAGTGCATCAATTACATCAGGTTTCCACTTTTATCTTATGCTGGAATGTTAAAGTGGCCCTCCTATGAATTGTCAGTCACTGAATTGGCCCCCTGCCAATTTGAGTTTGAGACCCCTGCTCTAGAGCAAACAGTAAGCACAAATAAAATTACCTTACCTTTCTATAAACAAGTTGAACTCAAATTAAGGAGATTGTGTAGCTTATTATACAAAAAGAAAAATAATAATTATAAAAATACAGAACACTCAGCAAACTAATATGGCTGATAATAGCCTTTCTGTAGCTTATATTGTTTAAAACAAAAAATGATTACAGATGCTACGCAAAATATCAAGACGTTAAACGTACAGCTGTGGTACTCCAAAATGGCTAAAATAGGTGCGAGAGGGAAGTGTACATCTCCTATCCTACATTTAGATAATTTTTTTTTTAAAAACTCTTTGGTCACTACATTAAAAGGCACGGTGTTTTCAGCGAGGTAGTGCGTTATGGCATTAGTTATCTCCTGGGAAGGGGGTTACCAGCTGTTTGTACTATCTTTTCTTAAACTGGAAGGTAAAGTCCACCCTAGGGGCTTTGTAACTACTAGCTAGTTTGTAACTAAATGTTCTTAAAGCAAACCGTAGTTAATAATAATAATAATATTATTAATAATAATAATTTCTTACATTTATATAGCGCTTATCTGGACACTCAAAGCGCTTTACACATTGGGGGGAATTTCCTCATCCACCACTAGAGTGCAGCATCCAGCTGGATGACGCGACAGCAGCCACACACCAGCTGATTGGTGGAGAGGAGACAGAGTGATGTAGCCAAATATGATATGGGGATGGTTAGGAGGCATGTGGGCAAATTTGGCCCCTTTTCGAAGGACATCCGGGAACTTTTAGCAACCACAGAGAGTCAGGACCGCAGTTTAACATCTCATCTGAAAGACGGCACTCACTGAGAAGTATATAGTCCCCTTCACTATACTGGAGCGTTAGGAACCACACAGACCGCAGGTTGAGCGCCCCCTGCTGGCCTCACTAACACCACTTCCGGCAGCAATCTAGCTTTCCCATGTGGTCTCCCATCCACGTACTGACCGGGCGCAGCCATGCTTAGCTTCAGTGGGCGACCATGTGAGAGTTGCAGAGAGCTAGCTGTCGGCAGTTAGTAGGTTGTAAGCTCTCCGTTAGCCATGCGTATAGTCGCATTGAATGACGTAATATCCAATAAGAAGCATTTAAATCGTTAAACTGCTTTAAAATTCTGCAACTAATGCATCTATATGTAACTGTCCTATGAAAATTAAATGACAAATTATATTTTTACAGTACATTACATTAGTCAGTCACTACAGATGACGCACATACCTGCATCGTGAGCCGTGAATGCACGCGAAATACACATGAAGTTACTAAAACATTAAACTTTAATTTTTGACTTTGAAACAAAAATATTCCTATATTACCGATGTCCGGTTTTTCTTTGATATTAATTTGTCTCTTAATGCTTCTGAAGTGGCAGACGCCATCATCCCACTTGTCCGCGCTTTTCTGTTAGTTTGCTTTTTTGTGGGCGTTCCGCATAATTCGGTTGCGCAACTCTAATTAGGCAGAATGAAAGTGTGCTCACTCAATTGGCTAGTAAAACTGTCACACACAGACGCCATGCATGCATTTGCTCTGGGCGAGGGAAATTAAATAATACATATTTCAATCGTAGCCTCTTGCGATTAGCTAATCGCAACGTTTCAAATCGTGATTGCAATTCGATTTTGATTAATCGCACAGCCCTTGTTCTCATTTTGGTGGTAGAGAGGGCACATTTGCTGGTGAACACAGACAAGGGCGTACACACTTTTCTGCACTCTACATAACCTACTGTTAATGGTTTTTAAATGGTAATTTTGCTGCAACAACAGAACCCGTGCTGTTCTTAAACTCCTCGTCGCGGCATACTAAAACAGTGCTGGAAGCAGGTAGGGCTAGACGAATTTGCAGTTTGGCTGAGAAGGTGTCCGCTGGTGCTGTAAATAGCGAAGCAGACACATAGCTGGAAGCGGCTTCAGTTTTAGTTTATTATTATCAGAGCTTGAGAATTATGCTCAGCTGCGAACAATGTCACCAAATATTCTCCGGCGAAAGAGGACCGGAGGTTTTGAGAGGTTTAGATTAGCTTGGCCGGGAGGGGGGTAGAGGCAGAAGCATTGGACCCTGATGCGCTGCCTTGCAGCCTGGGGGAACGCATACGAGCAGCGGGGCTCTGTGATCTCAGCCCACCCTGCCATTAGAGATGCCAGCTGTGTCACACACACATAAACACACACATGCGCGCAGAAAAGAAAAATATGACAAAGACAGAAGGAAAGAGTGATAGGGACAGAGGCAAGGAGGTAGAGAAGAAAAACTAAGAGCCTTTCAGAAAGGATGATAAATGACTCGTCTCACTTCACAAGCTTCCGCTCTCTTCCTCCTGCCTCTATTCAATAGTGTATTTTTTTTTATCAAAGCATAATCTGTGAGGATAATGCTGAGAGGCAGCCAGGTCTCGTTATATAAGTGCAGTGGATCACATACTGACAGCTCAAGCCCCTCTGCACACACAGCGTGGAAATTGTCCTGATAGTTTTAAACAACCAGCCGCAACATGACATTAGAACACAAACTGGGGGGAAAGAATCTGGTGCAATAAAGCAGAAGGTGTTCAATTTATACTGTATACCGGTCTCAGGAGTGGTGGCCGGTGGGATTCAACGGCAATGTAGAAGTAATAGAGTTTTAAAGGAGGTGGGGGTGGGGGGTGTTTGCTCGCTGTGATGGCCCTGGGGTCTAATAGTCGTACAAAACCCTGTCCACTGTCCCTTCTAAATCTAATTTATTCAATTTAGCTGGTTCGCTGCATTAAATCCATATGCAGACACATAACATGGTATGGTGACCACAGCGTAATTTTAATATAATTTCATCATGTCAAAGGTCAGCTTGAGTCGGCATGCATGGATGTGGCCTTTCGAACGTGAGAGGTTAAGGATGTGGCCCTGGTGCTTATATAAACACAACCCCGCTCGATGGCCCCTAGAAATAAAACAAAGGCGCATGTATTTGAGCATAGTCAGCGTAATGGGAGGCTGAATCGCTGGTCGCTAAGTGATTGTGGTGCAGCCAATATTATGCTCTCAAAATTTGTACTCTGCATAATGCATCTGCATAATGTTCACAAACACCTCTTAAAGATCGCATTTGCATCCTGACCACATAATTGCACAAGTACACTCTCAGACCTCAGCCAATTACTGGGAGATTACAAGAGCATGATATCGTTTCTTATGCCAAAATTGCAACACACACAAAACAGAAGCTCTAAGAGTGAAAGGTTACTGAATGGCAAAGCGGTGAGAGGGTGAATGTGGCTGTCGAATAAGCTACGCACCATGTCCTGCCCGCAGGGGGGCGTGGGATCTGGCGGCAGGCACGAGGTGATGAGGCATATGTTGAGGGACGTACAGCTCCCCAGGCCCCTCTGCCAGAGCTGACCCCAAAGTCAGCGGTGGCAGCCAGAGAGCCAGGCGCAGGCTGATGCGGAGCAGGATGGAAGCAAGACCACCGGGAGCCCCGCCGGGCCACAGACGCAGCATGCTACCGAAGTGCAAGGACTTTAAAGAGGGGTGTCCTCAAACCACCTGGCAGCCCATGTCACTTTCAAGCCTTGGATCCTGACCATGCAAGAGCCCAATCACCAACGTAGAAGCAGAACAACGACATGTGCCGGATCCACATGGAGAGGGAACTTCCACAGAGTTCTTTGAGGTATGGTAAAAAACCAAGTAGCTAACTTCAGAAGGTTAATGATCCTGGGTTACATTCCTCTCTTCATGGCATTGAAAAACACAAAATCCTGCAGGAGAAAAAAGAAAAGAAACCACAGAATGCGATCCAGTACTCCAGCAAGGTAGGGGTAATGGTGTATTGGAGAAGATGGAGAAAGGAGTGAACAGCCTTCGTTAAAGACCTCCCAGCAGTCCAGGACTTTTCCAATGCACTCTATCACCTGAATCCCAGCTGTATCCCATGAACACAAGGCTGCATCTCTCGTTATCCCCGTAGAGAGAACAGGAGTAGAGCAGGGAGACTACCAGAAGCGGTGGCACACACAAGACGAGATCGCCGCTGCAGCATTTAACTCAATACAGAGTGCCTCTCCCCCTCCCCAAACGACGAACACAGTCTCTCTCGCACGCGCACACACACACACACACACACCACGAGAGCTGCTGCTTCTGCTGCTGCTGCTGATGCTGGCTGGCTGAGACTGCACTGCCTCTCAGAGGAAACATTAACAGACAGACCAAAGGAGAACAGGAAGACAGAACCAAGAAAGGGCAAGAGTGGTCAAGTGGTCCTCGTGCAAAAAAAAAAGGGTGGTCAGAGTTTCTGAAAATGTCAGAGTGAAGAAAGTCCTCTTCTCACACTCCACACAGTGCCTTTGTAGCGCTAGCGTTCCAAAGCAGCATGCTTAGAGGAAAAGACCCTCTGATAGAAGAGAAGGGGAAACAGAAAACTGTGAGGCTTGGCTGAGTTTTCCTCCCCCTCTTTTTCTCTCTCCCTCCCCCTCAATCATCAGGGAGGCGCGTGCAGCTGTGGAAAAGGGGTGGGGGGGTGCGGGGTGGAGGGGGGGTTCTCGTGTCTCGTCCTCCTAATCGTTCTTTCTCTCTTCCTGTCTTCGTTTCTCCTTGACAGAGGGGTGGCTTGAAGAGAGTCCAGCTGGAATTCAGAGAGAGTAGGCTTGCTCTCCCTTCACAAACTAGTCAAACCTTGATATACTCCTCCCTTTTTGGCCATTGTGCAGCTGAATAAGTTCTTTCACTGAAAGGACAGTCATTGGGTATACTTCAGCACCACGGATAGCACCTGGCTTCATTCAGATGCAGTCTTTTCCCACTTGCAAATTGCAACAATAGCTTTAAGGCTTCAAGCAACTATTATATGAAATTATACACATTATATGTAATCTGATTTGATCAGAATTAATTTAAAGTGGTTTGACATTTTGCTTTCAATGAAACTGCTTCTCTAGTGGTTTTGTTTCAGAACCCATATTTTTGTGGTAGAATTGATTAATTGGTCTTAGAGCAAAGCCTCGTGGGCAGAGTTATGGCATGTTTGCACTTCGAGTACTCAACTTTTAAGTCTTGGCTTGAGGATCTTTCCCAAAACCACAGCTCCCCCAACCCCCCATACCCCTGACTTTACTTTTTTACCAAAAAAAAAAAAAATATATATATATACTTAATAAAAAGATAGACTTTTCCTGCGGATCTATCCTGGAGGCTCTATCTACTTGACTTTATTAGTTTGAAATACACTACAACCAAAATGGTCCAGTAAGAAAACTGTATAGAATTTTGGTTAAGTATGAGAGAGACTATCAGATATGTTTCAATCCTGATTTTGTATTAATCATTGCCATATTACCGTTTGTTTTATTATTTTACTTTTTTCGGGCTTTGTTCAAAATCAAAAAGTTCAATAAAAAAGGAATCAAAAAGAAAAAGATAGATCTATATATTAAAGATATTTTAAAATATCCGATTTTTTCGTCTCTCCAGTTAAAATCGATAAAGTATTAAACAATGGCGAGTCCCATTAGCATTCACTGTATGGACAAAAACAGAAGCCGCACCAGCTTAGGAGGGCTTATTGCTTTTATTGACTTTGTACAGATTTATGGCTAGCATTTAGTTTAGTTTCACTCCTGCTTTTTATGACTGTTCACAACCAACTAGTTTTGGACGACTAATCCAGTTGAAGACTCCATCTAGTCTACTAGAAATTAGAATGGCTCAGCCCATATTAGCAGATTTACCATCAGTCAAAACCCTGAATCAAGTGGATTTCTGGTTCATTAGTGAGTTTTTCACTGACAAATGAAGCCCACATTACGAACTGATATTTTTAGTGACTGTGCTAGTTACTCATTGTGCGCCCCATGTTGTGGGTGTGTGCACTTGTGGGTTGAAGGAGGAAGTCTGCAGGTGTGCTTCTCTATAGAGACTCCAGTTGGAGTGTGAAGAAAGACGCACTAAAAGTGACACTGGTGTCATCTCCTCTCACACAAGGAGATGGTTGCTTCTCCCTCCTCTCAGCTTTGAGCATCGTTAGCACTGTATAATTAAAGTTGACAAAGCCGGGTGATCAGAGCCGCCTCGCCAGGGGCTCCAAGACAGACTCCAGCAGGAGCCCAAACTGCTCTATTTGGAAGACAATTTTATCACTGTGACTTTAGCAATACCCAGTGTTGAACATGAAATATCACAGCTCCAGAGGTTTTATGAAACAATTTGGAAAGCAATCTGTTGTATTCATAGCAAGCTAATTGTTCCTTGTGATATTAAAAGAATTTGAGAACCCAGCCTGCAAACATGAACGCTTTCGTTTTCCGTTTGCAACGCTGCCACCTAATGGCGAACACTGGCTGTTGCTTTGAGCCCAGGACACTTGCTGTTCTCCGGCAGTCACATGTTTCAGCCAATCCATTTCTTTTTTCAGCTGACCTCAAAAGCAGATTCAAAGGAAGTAGAGCATGTTTTAATACTGGTGCTTCCATTCTGTGGAGGAAAAAAGGCTTTAAGTATTTTAAACAGTAGGGGAGAAATAAGTGGAGAAGTCCGTTTTTTCTTCCTTTTTCGCTGCAGCTTTTGTGTTTTATTATGATCAGTTATATTTTTTTTGTCCGTGAAAAGAAACGAATGATTCATGAAGCGAAAAATAATGAACTCCGCATTCATTTTCTTCTAATTTTCCCTCTCCCTTTCTAAATCTATTCGTTGACTACAGGAAGCATGATTCAGCTCCCCCCACCCATGATGCTCCAGTAACCGATGAGGTGTTGTTTATTAAGAAACAAGATCTTCGATAAGCAAGAAGCTAATTAAAAATGAATCACGTCTTTAAATACATATTGTCTGGTTAGAAAGCAGACGGGTGTGTTGTCTGCATGAATAGCACAATTCATCAGATTTAATATCATGTCTCACGTGAGTATTTCCTTATCTCTTCATGCATTCCTCTATTGATGTGGCCAGTTTTTAATCTCGTAAGTCTTTCTTTTGTTAACTCTGCTCTGCCTCATTAATAGTATTGACACCAAGTGAATTAGTTTTAATTCCACAAACCTATTTCTGGCATTTTTTCTGTTGTGTTATTTGAAAATCAGCTGTTTGAGTTCATGTTTGATCAGTCTAATGGATGAATGGACCAACCTGGTGCTCATAATTGGATGCCATGCTAGTAAAAAACAAAACAACAACAATAAAAAAAACCTGGAAAATTCTGTTACATAATTCTTATTTGTTTGTTTTAATATAAAATATTAAATATTAATAACAATATTCATACATTTGTAATTATAAAAATTACATTAATGTAATTAGTATTTACTTTAGTATCTAGTAATTAAACAGTATTTTTTCTCAGACTTTTGACAATTAAAAAGAGTTAACTTTGTTTGTTACGATATAAAATATACATTATAAAGACCCTCAAAAACTTTTTTTTCCCCAAACTTTAACAGTTTTTTTTAAAGGAAATAACTTAGGATAATAACTTTTCTGAAACTTATAACTGTTAGGATATAAATATACATTATGTTTTTAAGCAATCACAAGCAAAATACTTTCAGAAATCAAAATAAATTCCATTAATTTCAAAGGGTACTTTACTGGAAAAATGTCTTGTACATTTCGTAATGTTATAATAATAATAATAATAATAATAAGCAGTTAAACATGTTAAAACATGTTAAAATGCAGTAAAACAATCATTAATGAGAAGTTTTGGATGAGATATACTTTATAAAATATATAATTTCAGTTGAATAATGTAAAGTTTAAATGAAAACTATACAGAATGTTTTTATTATGAGCGTTGTTAAATCAAACATTGCATTATATTACATTTACAGTGCTCAGCATATACGAGTACAGCCCTCATAAATCTATTAAATTCATAATTTTTATAAGAAGCTATACAATATTTGTGCATATAAATTAGTTTAGTCAGTACTGAAGCCAAATCTGGAGCTTATCTAACAAAATAATTTATGATGACGGTCCAAAAACTAATACACCCAAATTTATATGTTAAAGAAAAATATTGAATACAAATTTAAAAAAAGAGGAAAAATCAAGAGAAGCAAAAACATTTGAAAAATTTAGTTGAAATTTTGTAGGTAGCTTGAAATCTTTCAATTTCTAAATATGTTTGGTGACTAAAATATTGTTTTAATAAATATATCTGTTTAATAAATCTGTTTTGTTTAAATGCACCAAAATAAATTGCCTATATTTACTAAGAAATGAATAAAAATGTTCATTTACAAAATGCGGTGTACTTAATTATGCTGAGCACTGCATATACACAGTTAACTGGTCTCTAACTCTTCATTTTTAACCATATTTGGTGTGTGGCAAGAGTTAATTCTGGACACTCTCTCCTGCAGGGATCTGTGTATTGATCAGTGTGTGTTTGTGTTCTGCAGGTCTTGAGGTGGAATGATGTGTTCATGTACGTCCGTGGCTTAAACCCAGCCTCAAACCCAGGCTTTACTTTCAGCTTCTATGCTCAGACAAAGCTTCTTTCTCTTTGCACTGCCTTCACGGCCTGATGATCACTGGGCTTCTTCACATCTAAATAAGCCTGTGTGTGCCCGCGCATGGGCATATGACCATGCAGGAACATTAATATTGTGTGCACATATCCTACGCCATTCCTCCTCACACAAATAAACGAACAGTAAAAAGAAGGATTCTGTTTTAGAATCATTTACTAAATATGAAGAAGTAATAATAAAACAATATTCATACTTTTGTCATTGTTTAATGTCATGATTGGAATTTTTCCTTATTTTGTCCAATGCATTATTTAATTAAATAAAATTAAACAACAACAAACATAATTAATTTGGCCATTATCTATAAAAAAAACAAAAATCCAGTCCATTATTTCATTATCTCTAAAAAGTAAACAACAACAATTATAGTTATAATTATTATAATAATAATGACATCAACAACAACAACAACAATAAATGTTATAAATTTGGCCATTAACTCTTTAGATCAACATTTAGCTTGTCTATTTTTTATTCAGCTTTTTTTACATATGTTCTTCATCTAACAGTAGTAATTTATGTTGGTCCTTTTTTACCTTCATGATATAAATTTCTATATGTGCCAAAACTTTCTTTCACTGTATACAAACCTAACAGATCACTCAGATCTTTAGGATCATATAAACTAGAAATTCCAAGAGTTCAGTCAAAGCAGGGTGAATCGGCTTTCAGCTACTACGCCCCTCTCTGCTGGAATCAGCTTCCAGAAATGATCAGATGTGCTCCAACATTAGGCACATTCAAATCCAGACTGAAAACACATCTGTTTAGCTGTGCCTTTACTGAATGAGCACTGTGCTACGTCCGACAAATTGCTTACGTTTTTCTCTTCTTTTTCATTTTTTTACAACCTGTTTTAACACATTTTTGTCTGTTTTTATCTGTTTTTTATTATCTGTTTTTATTTTTATTTTTTCTTATACTTGTCTTTTTTATTCCTGTTTATGTAAAGCACTTTGAATTGCCATTGTGTATGAAATGTGCTATATAAATAAACTTGCCTTGCCTTCCCTTGCCTATGTCAAATATGAAATATTTGAAAAAACAAATGCCATGTTTTTAGTAACAAGTTTTAGTACTGTAGGTCTAAAAGACTCATTAAATATCATTCTTTCCAATGCCTTATTATTTAAGGAAAATTAATTTTCTTTTACTTATCACCTTTCATTTTGGATTGGTGCATGTATGGCACACATTCAGGTGTCAAAAATTCTTAAAAAAAAAAACAAATAATCGTGATTAATCGCATACAAAATAAAAGATTGTCTTTACGTAACAAATGTTTGTGTGCTGTGAATATTCATCGTTTTTATATAAATACACAAAAGGCACAAATACACATAAAACATATCATTTACATAAAAGCAAAAGTATCCCCATATATACAGTGCACAGCATGAATGAGTACACTTCAATTTGAAAATGAATTTTTTTTTAGCCATTTCTCAGTGAATATGGGTAATATATATATTGGTGCATTTGAACAAAACATTTATTAACCTCCTAGGGCCTGAGTGTCCACATACCTGGAAAGCACATTTTTAGCTCATAAGTGGCTATAAAATACTTTGAATGTTTTATATTTTGTTACAGACATACAGTGTCATCCTGCAACTGTTTTGCAGCATATGAAATGTCCCAAACCCTATTTTTAACTGTCCAAAATGGGAAAACAATGTTGTTTTTACTCTCTGATAGTCAAAGCAAGTTGATTCTATGTTAAATATGCATAAAAGAAAATTCGGAAAAAGTGTTTTATGTAAATTCGGACCTCGAGTCCACATATATGGACATAATTTTTCTCTAAAAGTACATCACATCAAAATATGATACTTAGAATTTTATTCTAATTAGGTTCCAATAAGCCCAAATAGCAAAGAGAAATAAAACATGCATGTAAAAAAACACCTTGGGCCTTAAGAGGATATATTTATTAAAATAATATTTTAGTCACAGAACAACTTTAGAAATGGAAACAAATAAGAAATTTTACCATTTGTAACTTTAATAATGATTACTTTTATTGATTTATTTTTATTTTTATTATTCAATTACTGTACCTGAATACTGTTAGACTCAGAAAACAATAAACATTATTAAATCTAATTGTATATATATATATTTAATTGTATTGATCTATGCTTTTAGATTAGACTTTTATTATATTTTTATAGAACCATCCCAACCATTCTAAAATGACTAATTCTTTCCAAAGAGAGATAATCAAGTCATCTGGTGAAAGGGTATCCAATACTGTGCAGCCCTATATATTTAGATATTATATTTTATATATATGGGGCGCACAGTATATCGTTTCAGCATCGATATCACAATGTGATCATTCGCAATCATTGCACATCCCAGAATATGCAATATTGAGTGAGTCTATGTATTATTTTATTATATATTAAGTTATACTTTTCATGTGTTTTTGAGGCCTGTGACTGTATAATGATCTTAAATAAGAAATTGTACAGTTTGTAGCATTAATAATGATTAATTTCATTGAATTGTTTTATTATTTTAATTATTTTAAAAGCCTTATAAAAAGGCTTTTAAATATTCAGCACCTTTTGCATGGAATAACCTCCAAACAAAGTTGAAGTTTAAAGAGTGGGTTTCACTACATGCTTTTAAAAAGATTTTAAATGATTTGGAGTTTGAAACATTGGCTTGTAGATGTTCTGAATAGTTTTTAACTGTCATGGTATGTGTGTTTTGATGAATGCATGATGTTACCTGGACTGTAAAATATTTGACTAAATTTACAGTAAATTACTGGCTAATAATTGCATTGCTTTCACAGTAAGGTACTGTATGTAAATTCACTGTAAATTACTATACTTCTGTAAATATTTATAAATATTAAAAAAGTGCCTGTACTAGCATAAAAATGTGTATTAAATTCTATGTTGAATAAAATAATAATAGTGTTTGAATTCCTATATCTAACGTGCAAAAGATAAAACCATTTTACAGTAATTTGCTGTATTCATGTGGCCTGCCTTAATTTCACAATAAAATTCTGAATATGTCAAATTTAAATCTTTAAAAAAAAATTAAATATAAAAAAAGTTAAATCACTAATGTAATTTACTGTGAAAAATTACAGTAACATGTTGTGAAATTCTGGGAATTTATGTGTTATTAGTTTTTTTTTTTTGTTAAAGACATGTGAGCTACATGCTGCCTAAGCTTGGCCAGGACGCTCTTGTAAAGGAGATTTTTAAGGTGCTTTTCCTGGTAAAATAAAGGTTATAATAATAATAATAATAATAATAATAATTTTATTATTCAATTACTGTACCTGAATACTGTTAGACTGATAAATATTGTTTAATTTAACTATCTTTTTTTTTATTATACTGATTTATATGGTTTTAGATGGTCTATTGTATTATATTATTATTAAAAATTATTATATTATATTATATAATTTATTATATATTTATTCAGGTGCACTCTATAGATTCATCCCAACTAATCTAAAATTACTAGTTCTTTCCAAACAATCGAGTCATCTGGTGAAATGTATACAGTTGAAGTCAGAATTATTAGCCCCCTAAATTATTAGCCCCCCTGTTTATTTTTTCCCATGCAAGTTCTTTTTAACAGAGAGAATAATTTTTTTCAGCACATTTCTAAACATTATAGTTTTAATAACTCATTTCTAATATCGAATTTGTTTTATCTTTGCCATAGTGACAGTAAATAATATTTTACTAGATATTTTTCAAGACACTTCTATTCAGCTTAAAGTGACATTTAAAGGCTTAACTAGGTTAATTAGGTTAACTAGACAGGTTAGGGTAATTAGGCAAGTTATCGAACTACTGAAAAAATATTTTGACCTTAAAATGACTTTTAAAAAATTAAAAACTGCTTTTATTCTAGCTGGAATAAAACAACTAAGACTTTCTCCAGAAGAAAAAATATTATCAGACATTCTGTGAACATTTCCTTGCTCTGTTAAACATCATTTGGGAAATATTTAAAAAAGAAAAAGAGTTCAAAGGGGGGCTAATAATTCTGACTTCAACTGTATATATAAACATCTTGTCAAATATTTGCCCACATGTGTGCATTTATATATACATAATGAATATACACAGTACACACGAGCATATATTATGTAAATACAAACTTTCTATTGCATTAACAGAACTAATCATTGCTCAGCTCTAAAAATTACCTGCCTAAATCAGTTTTGGTCCATGCACAATGAGTATATGACCAAGCAAAAACATTGATATTGTGTGCACATTTCATACTCTCTCTTCAAATAAGCACAAAGCAAAAGATGGATTTGCTCTATAATAATTCACCATTCAGGCTTGCATACAATCGCGAAGGTGAATGGTGTAAATCCAGGAATTTATTACATTTATCGATCTCAATATCACTGTAGATATGAGTAGAGAGAAGAAAAAAAAAGCTGGAAAAATGTGTTTCTCTTTCTAATTCTAATTAGATAGCAAAAAAGCGATGCTATCTCGGCCAGCCGTTCTCATCTAAACACACACATTGAAAGGATTCCAGCGAGGTGTGGGGATGCGGATGATGTAATGCAACCCGTCTATGTGGTTTCTTCCTCTGAACAAAGGCGGACTCTTATCAGTTTGGCAAACCCGCAGAATGGATTAGCTGTGCATGGCTTGAGCCTGTAATAGATCTTCTCCGTAAACCATCTCAAGGACTTTCAGATTCCTGGCACTCAGCACTTTCACGGGCAACAAGCAGCAGCGCTTTTCACACCAAATTCAGTCAATGCTCTATTTGGGGGTATACTGCTCGTTATTTCAAACCCAGACATTCAGAATCCACTTATGCAAAATATAACGGATTTCTATAGGACACAGGCTATTTTTTTGCAGTGCAGTATAATGTGTTGTTTAACGTGTATGGTGCAGATCTCCGACAATGCACTGTCTACTGACCCCCTCTAGTGGTGTAGCACAAAACTGCACTATTGTGGATGCAGTAACAATGATGACTGTATTCAGAGCGGAATACTAGCTTATTATTTATTTAGTGAATGCCTTGCTATAGGGTACACAGTGTTTACTGTACATTATTCTAATCAGTTGGCATTATGCCATAAACATTAAGTAGGAGTACATACATTGTTGCAATTTCTATGTTGCATCTTCAAAAATATATCATTATGAAAAGGTTTTTAGTGATTTCATTTCAATTATTACTATTGATATATGAAGAGTTTAGATGCAAAAACCTCTAAATGCCGTCTGAAATTTTCCTCTAAAATGAGTGTTTTTATTAGGCTCCTGTGTGTATGTTCAGTAATATCACTTTATGGCAAAGAATAAGTCCTTTTCCTGGTCTTTAAAGTGAAATAGCTCGACATAAACAAAGGAGGCTGAGAAAACTTTCAATTTTCGATGAAAATTTCAGACAGCACTTTGAGGTTTTTGCATCTGAACTCTTCATATACAGTTGCAATCAGAATTATTCAACCCCCTGATTTATTAGCCCCCCTGTTTATTTTTTCCCCAATTTTCTGTATAACAGACAGAATTTTTTTTCAACACATTTCTAAACATAATAGTTTTAATAACTGATTTCTAATAACTAATTTATTTTATCTTTGTCATGATGACAGTAAATAATATTTTACTAGATGTTTTTCAAGACACTTCTATACAGCTTAAAGTGACATTTAAAGGCTTAACTAGGTTAATTAGGTTAACTAGGCAGGTTAGGGTAATTAGGCAAGTTATTGTATAAAGATGGTTTGTTCTGTATACTATTGAAAAAATATATAGCTTAAAGGGGCTAATAATTTTGACCTTAAAATGGGTTTTTAAAAATTAAAAACTCCTTTTATTCAAGCCGAAATAAAACAAATAAGACTTTCTCCAGAAGAAAAAATATTATCAGACATACTGTGAGAATTTCCTTGTTCTTTTAAACATAATTTGGGAAATATTTAAAAAAGAAAAAAAATTCAAAAGGGGTTGAATAATTCTGATTGCAACTGTATAACATTTTCTCATTTTCTATTGAGAATACAAATAATCAATATTCAATACCCCCACCAATACAGCACAATCTGATAGATAAAACTGTTAAATAGGCTGATTTAAGCAGCAAATATATATTGTACATTTTTACCATGATTTGCAGAAAACACCCACTAAAATGTCATTCAGTGTAACAATAGCTTACATAACAAAAATAAATAAATAAATCTTGGGACATTTGGAAGCATCATTTAAAGAGGTTCAGTGAAGACTTATAATGTGGTTTTGCCCATTTTTCAGCAAACATTTTACAGTCAATTTTAAAAATATAATTAAATGTAGTACAGCACAATTAGGTATCCTTCTATATAATGTAATAAGTGGAATTCAGAGTAAGCATGTTATTTTAATATTACATAAACATCTGTTACGCTTACTTATAACAGTACATTGGTCATTCGCATACTGTACTTGAAACATTAAGTTATTTGAACCAGTCACTAAAGCAGACACCTTACTTTTATTTAATATGCTTTCTATGTACAGTTAAAAACAAAATTATTAGCCCTCCTGTGAAATGTTGTCTTTTTCGAATATTTCTCAAGTGACGTTAAACAAAAATGATTTGACACGTTAAGTAACATTAAATAACTCATTTCTAATAACTAATTTATTTAGTCTTTGTATAACAGTACATATTTTGCTAGTTATTTTGCATGAAACTAGTATTATTCATGGTTAAGTGCAATTTAAAGGCTTAACTACAGTACAGTAGATTAAATGGGCAAGTTAGGTTAATTAAGCAAGTCATAGCATGATACAACAGTGTTTAAAAAAATCTAAAGAGGCTAATAATATTGACCTTTTTTCATTTTATATGCATTTTATTTATTAATCTTTATTTTAACCAAATTAAATGAAATTAGACCTTATCCAAAGGAAAAATATAATAGGAAATATTGTAAAAATTATTTTTGCTCTATTAAACATCACTTGGGAAATTGAAATTTCACAAGGCTAATAATTTTGCCTTCAACAGTATATAAATCACTTTGTAATTAATTGATTTAATGCAGACATCACCATGTTTTAGATGCTATATATTCTATATGGGTTTTCTATATCTAAAAAAATCAATTTGCCATTTATGATTTTATCTTAAAATGAAACTCACAATAACCATTTTATGCAAAAAAAAAAACAACCATTTTATATCTCAGATACTTAAGACTTCACTCTCTTAATTAATTAAGTCACAACAAAGTAGCGTACTACTTTCAAAAAATGCTTATTATTCCGAATTTGTACAAATTCTGTTGCGCAGGTGCTATTTTTAAAAACAGTGGGGAGCATGTGGCGTATTCTGTGCAGTCGGCAGAACACAGTATGCCAGCATTCTGTTCTGAAAATAGCCACTAGGGTCACAGAGAGTCCATTTTAATTCAATGTGACATCTCACATCTGATGCATCCACGCTAACTCGGATCTTTTAGTTCTCTGTGTTTGAATGGCAAAGCGTAGAGCATGATGTTTCAATATGAATTAGCCTCTGTTGTTTATATATTCAACACCATTTTCAATAGTCATCACACTTACTGATGAGTTAGGAATGATATAAATAATGGCAGCCTAAGATTTCTCATCCACTGATAAACCAGTTTGGGTGGTTTAGGCATGGGACGATAACCGTTTTCAAGGTATACCGCGGTTTGGAAAAGCCAAGCTTTTAAAACTGGCCAAATTTTCTGTTATAACTTTCCTATGGTATATGTACGTTTTTTTTTTTTTTTTATGTTTTTTTTTTAGTTTTTTAGGACAAAAGTATCTCCGCCTGAATAGATATCCAAAGATGTCATTTTAAATGGTAAAGAAATTGTGTTTTTGAAACTAATGAAGACAGCAGAAGCCAATGATTCATTTGCATTATTTAGCCTGACATGTTTCCTGCACCAAAATATTTAAAATGTTTCTCAAAATAAAATATATTGTGTTCAAAGCAGAAAAAAAGGTTTTGTTTTTTTACCTAGAAATTTAAAAAGAACATATTTTAGAGCAGTAATCACAATACAGTGAAACAGTGATATTTTTATCCAAGGTTATCATACCGTCAGAATCTTAAACCAGCCCATGGCTATTCTGGATCAGTTTTACCCCCTTGTCTGCAAGATGTTGTTAATGTTTAAAAATATGTGACCCTGGACCACAAAACCAGTCATACTGTATGGTGTTAAAAAAAACATTGCATAGGTCAAAATGATAGATTTTCTTTTATGCCGAAAATCATTAGAATATTAAGCAAAGATCACATTCCATAAAGATATTTAGTACATTTTCTATTGTAAATATATCAAAATGCAATGTTTTTATTAGCGATATGAATTGCTAAGCACTTAACCTTAAAGACATATACATTTAAAGGCAATTTTCTCTGTATTTGATTAATTTTGATCCCTCAGATTTCAGTTTGCTTCAGTTGAGTTGATTCATCTTGAACAAATATTGTCTTTTCCTATAAAATTAACATTGATAAAAATGTATTTATTCAGCTATCAGATAATGTATACATCTCAATTGAAAAAACATGTGGTCCAGGGTCACATGTAATGAAATCATTTATTATAAAAAGATCCTTCTTATATTTAAGGAGTACAGGTAATAAGCACATTGTTTCAACCTACAGTATTTTGTACATAAATATATCTGATTCTATTAACATTATTTCTTTTATACTTAAACAAAAAAAAGTGTGGTCCAGGGTTATTTCTAATGAAATAATTGATTCTAAAAAGATCTTTCTTATATATTTTGAGTATTTTTACATGACTACATCTGATTCTATTAACAATATTTCTATAATAATTTAACATTTTGTATTTACAAAATTTATTATTGAGACTCTAACATAGACACTTGACTTAAAATGAATATGCATATGTATATGACATCACATAAATTAACAATAAATTACATTTAAAGGGGACACCAAAAATGTCCTAAACTATGAGCAAATATTAATGACTCCATCTTAAAATCAAATTAAATAATCTTAAAATCAAAACTAAACAGACCACATATAATGCATCCATTATATCACAAATATACAGTATAGCACATGATGTTGACAAAAATTAGCTTAACCGTTTGCACATTCACTACCACAATAGTCACCACACTGACGTTTAAGGAATACCATCAACAACAGCAGTGCAAACACACTTATCCACTGACAAACCAATTTCGATGGTTCTGGATCAGCACATTGTGTGTATGTGTTTGTTTTCCCTACAGTAACTGAAAAGCAAAAGAGGTGATAGACTCACGGTCATTGCAGAGTGGCCCTCCATATGATGTCATGCTGCAGTCGCAACTAAACCCCTCCCACTGCTGCAGACACACGCCCTGATTGGAGCAGGAGTCCTCCTGACAGGTAGTGCTGGGGCCTGAGGACAGCGATGATAGAGTGCAGGGACAAACAAACAGACAGACAGAAGAAAAAAGAGAAAGAGAAGGGTGTGTAAATTTACAGGGCCTTTACAACATTACATCCAGACTAGTGAATAGTGTGGTTTTTTACTGCAGCAAAAACAGCCTCACAGAACAGTCCCATCTGCTCACTCCTCATCTAGTAGCAGTGAGGACCAAATCTCGTTTTAATGACATATTAATCTTTCTTAGGCAGTCTTTAGGGATTTGAATTGGGTTAAGAAAATAATGAGAAAACAACAATAATGCTGTTATGTTCAAATTTTCTGTAAAAGAAAAACAGCGTCTCCATTTTCTTTTCCATTGTGATTACATAAATCATCACAAGGGTGCTTATTTTAGCTTATGTTATGCCGTTATCTTGATAAATGATAACCAGGGCTATCGCTGAATAAAGTCCTGTACAAAACCTAGACTTTTAAGATACAGGGTAAGTCAGAATTATTAGCCCCCCTGTTTATTTTTTTTTCTCCAATATCTGTTTAACGGAGAGAAGATTTTTTTTCAACACATTTCTAAACATAATAGTTTCAATAACTCATAATATTTTTCAAGATACCTCTATGCATCTTAAAATGACATTTAAAGGCTTAACTAGGTTAATTAGGGTAACTAGGCAGGTTAGGGTAATTAGGCAAGTTATTGTATATATAGTTTGTTCTGTAGATTATAAAAAAAAAGCTTACAGGGGCTAATAATTTTGGCCTTAAATTTATTAAATCTGCTTTTATTCAAGCCGAAATAAAACAAATACGACTTTCTACAGAAGAAAAAATATTATCAGACATACTGTGAAAATTTCATTGCTCTGTTAAACATCATTTGGGAAATATTTAAAAAAGAAAAAAAATTAAAAGGGGAGCTAATAATTCAACTGTACATTTAGGATACTTTTTATTTTTATTTTTTTGCTATAGTGATAAATAAGAGAATCCAAATTATGAACTGGATTTGAATAAATGCGTTTAAGATAATCGT
Organism: Danio kyathit; assembly: GCA_903798195.1. Lineage (NCBI taxonomy): Eukaryota > Metazoa > Chordata > Actinopteri > Cypriniformes > Danionidae > Danio > Danio kyathit. The sequence goes on along the minus strand of LR812530.1, from coordinate 27,518,216 downwards.
TGAAAATTATATTCTATAATTTATGCATACGTCTGGTAGTATAAATACAAACTTGACTCATTCTATTGAGCATGTTGGCAACGATACATGACATCAGCTCCGTCTGCTTCCTGCCATTTACAAATATGATAGCATAGCGTAAATTGGCAGCACAGTTTTCCTTTTTATGAATGCTACTGTATGTGTAACTCATTTGAAGTACTGCTTTTTACATACTGTAATATTAATTTAATAGGATAGTTCACTCAAAATTAACATGTCGTAATCATTTACACACACTCAAGTGGTTGTAAACTTGAATGTATTCATTTCTACTGTTGAACACAAGACAAGCTATTCTGAATTTTGGAAAAAAAAAACAGCCATAGTAAGAACAACAACAATAACAAAAAATACTATGGAAGACAAAGATTGCCTTTTCCCAGCCTTCCTCAGAATATCTTTCCTTGTATTCAACAAAAGAAAGCAACTGAAACAGGTTTGGAATAAGTAGAGGGTGAGTAAATGATGAAAGAATTGTAATTTTTGGGTGAACTATCGCTTTAAGGATGTGGATGTGGAGTATTTTTATATATATTTTAAGTCTTTCATGCTGACCAAAGTTGCATTTACGTAATAAAACAGTACTATACATATGATATTGTTTTATTTTTATCATTGTTAAAAATCTGCTCAATATTATCATATTAACTAGGGACATTGATGATCTTCCTCTGCTTTGAGTCTACGGTTTGCTCTTGGCAAAGTATTGAAATTTGGCACACAGAATCGAGCACAGCCTGCATATTAACCACAGCAAATCTGGAGTCTCTAGCTCAAAATGTCTAGTGCCACCACCTGTCCAAATATGCACTCATCTTTATGCTAATAACTTTTGAACCCTGAGATTTTTATTTTATTCAGATTTCCTGGCTCCTTGGATTTGATTGCATCCTTTGGCATAATTTTTCTTCATGAATCTTTTTCTGCCAATTTAAACTTTTCGAAAATCGCATTATATTATGAACTCCTCTGAGATTGTTTCATGAAAACCAAACCAGACCATCTTTAGGCCATGCGGACAAAAAACACCAATGGAATTGAAGTTGATAAGTCAAAGCATTCATTAGAAAGATTTATAAATCATTTATTTGTTAACAGTGCCACCTATTGATCATGTGATGAAAGTGATAAACCATTAAATCATATTGGTATAGATTGCATAGTGATTTATCAGCCATTTTATTGATAAAAATGTTCCTTTAAGTGCTTGCACCTATAATTTCCAGGAGAAAGGAAAAGTACTTGCCTCATCAAAAACTATAACAATTTGTTATTTCTTAGCTGCATATTTTAAATGTCTCAAAACAAGCCGACCCTAGTTATTTACATACAGTTGAAGTCAGTATTATTATCCCCCCTTTGATTTTTTTTCTTTTTTAAATATTTCCCAAATGATGTTTAACAGAGCAAGGAAATTTTTACAGTATGTCTGATAATATTTTTTCTTCTGGAGAAAGTCTTATTTGTTTTATTTTAGCTAGAATAAAAGCAGTTTTTAATTTTTTAAACACCATTTTAAGGTCAAAATTATTAGCACCTTTAAGCTGTATTTTTTTTCTGATAGTCTACAGAACAAACCATTATTATACAACAACTTGCCTAATTACCCTAACCTGCCTAGTAAACTTAATTAACCTAGTTAAGCCTTTAAATGTCACTTTAAGCTGTAGAGAAGTGTCTTAAAAATATCTAGTTAAATATTATGTAATGTCATCATGGCAAAAATAAAATAAATCAGTTATTAGAGATGAGTGATTAAAACTATTATGTTTAGAAATGTTTTGGAAAAAATCTCTCAGTTAAACATAAATTGGGGAAAAAAATAAACAGGGGGGCTAATAATTCAGGGGGGGCTAATAATTCTGACTTCAAAAGTACATATTTTTTAACATAACTTTAAAAAAAAAAAAAAACTAAACTGTGCACAACAGACTGTTATAATAGTTATAAATAAGTTTTACTAAATCTTTTAGTGTAGACATGACCTTACATTTTACATGTTTGGCAGATGCATTTAATTAAAAATGTACAGTTCATCAATTCTGACATTCCCTGAGAATTGGACCCACAACCGATGTTGTTGCAAGCACTAGTTTACACTAAAACCCAACAGTCAACTTTATCAAATGAAATGAGTGAAGTTAACTCAAAATTTACTGAAAGTTAATTCTACTCATTTGAAAAGAGTCTGTGTTGGAAGGTAATGAGTTAATGAAATACCTTTAACTTAAAATTCAACTTAAATGGAGTAAGTTCACAGAACTCATATAAATTAGTTTAACTCAAATGGTTTGTTGCAGTCAGTTTCCTCAAACGTTTTGAGTTGCCTTAAACCAACTGAGTACTGTAAAACCCAATAAGTTGAGTTCTCTTCATTTATTGGGTTTTACTGTGCTCAAATTGCTTCTTTTAATCAAATGGATTAAGTTCACAGTACTCATTAGGATTCGTTTTTGAACTTAAATGGTTTGTTGCAATCGGTTTCCTCAAATGGTTTGAGTTACTTAACTTTTTGGGTTTTACAGTGTAGTTACAGTTTGAGCTACAGAAATTGGCAACTAATTATTAAAGGATAAAACAAAAGAATGTACAGTATGATGAATTTTAAACTTTAAGCATCTAAAACTAGATCATGGGTAAAAATAATAATCCTATTAATTATTATTGAGATGTATTTGTTGGTGATTGGATGCGTGTTAGATCGATTGGGTAACTTTACATAAACAATGTAAAATTAAGACTCGTTTAAAAGGATTTAAGACCTACAGGACAATATTTAAGTTTTTTTAAAGATTTTTTTAAGGCCTAACATTTAGTTTTTGAAATCTAAGACATTTTAAGACCCCGCAGAAACAATGATTTCAGAAGTAAGGTAATAACAGGAAGCTAACCGATTCAACATATTGCATGTAAAATAAATCATCAACTATCAAGACTAATACAACTGGAGTTTTTTTGACTCAGGTGAGCGTACACAATTTTACTATTCATTTCATTGAGTTTCAAACTTTTAAGCAGATTAAAAACAAAATTACAACGTGTGCCTTTAATCGATCTCATTACTCATGAAGACATTAAATGTGAACAGGCGACTTGATTTTAAAGTGCAATCCAAGCACTGCACCAGCGGCTGTGAGACAAAGTAGCATTGGCGGTAATGCGCAGTGTATTGGCTGCAGTAATAATAGCGGCCCCCGTGTGATAATAACATCTGCTCCTAGTATTGCTGAGGTGGGTTTAAAGCAGCAGCACTCCCTGGGGACTTGGGGTTGTAAGATAAATGGGGGCCGTCTGGAACAGCTCATTTTGTGTTCGGTCTACAGAAGCGAAGCGACGGGGCGACGGGCCAGGCATATTACAGCCCGCGGAAACACTTCTGTTCTCATTTCTCTCATTACTTCAGCCCGCATGTAAAACAGGCCCCTGGCCCTCAAACGCTCCCTCCTCTCCATCACTCAGCCATTTGGCCAATCAGTCGCACATTTGCGGTTTGGCCACTTGACTCGGAAGTGAAGCGAGTCTGGCAGAGAGAGGAAAATAGAGAGAGAGTCTCTGCTCCTCCTGTCTTACCTGATCTGTCTGAGCGAGACTCATTTAAAGTCTCAGGCAGAGAAACAGAGGTTTGCTTCGCTCCCCCGATGAGCTTCTCTCAAAGCAAGTGTTATATATCTGAGCGCAGTAATCTGGCTTCCAACTCGCAGGAGAGATTCCCAAACCACTTGGGAAATTCCATCTAGTTTTAAGGCCCTTATCGGGGTGTAAAGGGTACAGACTATTTCTGTTGATTTTTGTGTGTGTGTGTGTGTGTGTGTGTGTGTGTGTAATGGAAGGCACAGAGACTGCAGGGTTTGACAGTGTGAGCATTTCATTCGCATTTGCAACTAAAAATACATTTGTCCAAAGTGTAAAATGCATTTAGTAGCATGTGGCAGAGACTTTCTTCTGAAAATTAAAGTCATAGTCACACAAAAATATATATATTTCTGCTTTTTCCCCTCTTATTTTACTTGTTCAAACCTATATTACCCATTCATTTGAGTTTCTATCTACTGTTGAACACAAAGGATGTTGGTTGCTGGCACCCATTGACTTTCATAGTATTTTTTGCTCCTACTATGGAAGTCAATGGGTACCAGAAATCAGCATTCTTTCAAATATCTTCTTTTGTGAACCTCATTCATGTTTAAAACAACATAAGAAAGAATAAATGATTAGGTAATGTTCATTTTTGGGTGAACTATTCCTTTAAAATCATGTGATCTATACAGTTAAATTGATTTTAATTGTTAAAATATTTAACCGCTTTTATCTGATATTACTAGGTTTTTAAATTTAAACCAGGTTTACCATTTCTTTGCAATTTAGAACTAACTAAACGAACTAATTTAGAATTCCTAAATAAAAGTTGATTACAGGCACATACTGACTTCCATAATATTTTTTTTCCTACTATGGAGGTCAATGGGTACCAGAAATTAGCATTCTTCCAAATATCTTCTTTTGTGTTAAACTTTAAAGTTTCACAATTAATAAACACAATGAGAATAAACATTTCTTAAATCGTATAGTCAGTCATGCCATAACACATTAAACATGCTTTCTCCCTGATTAATTTAAAAAATTTTGCACATTATATTATTATTATTATTATTATTATTATTATTATTATTATTATTATTATCATCATCATCATCATCATCATCATCTGGGATTTGATTTCCCTCACACTTCAACTTGTTCAAAACCTATTTCAAAATGATTTTACCCATTCATGTGAGTTTCTATCTACTGTTGAACACAAAAGAAAAAAAAAAAGTTGATCGCTGGCACATATTGATTTCCATAATATTTTGTTTCCTACTGTACTATGGAAGTCAATGGGTACCAGAAATTAGAATTCTTTCAAATATCTTCTTTTGTGTTCAACTTTACAGTTTACAGTATATATTTAATACTTTTTTCTTGCATGAAATTCTAATTGGTTAAAATGACAAACAATGCCATATTTTCTGATTATTAATTCTTCACCAAAATTAAACAAAAAGAGCTCAGGGGTGGCTTAAATAAGGTGTCGGTGCTCTTTGGGTCATCAAAATAAACAGCAAAAATCAGTCCGAGGCACTCAAAAAATGTGGGAAAAAAAAATCCCCCCTTGATTTTTTTTTTTTTTTATATTTCCGAAATGATGTTTAACAGAGCAAGGAAATTTTCACATTATTTCACATTATGTCTGATAATATTTTTTCTTCTGGAGAAAGTCTTATTTGTTTTATTTTGGCTTGAATAAAAGCAGTTTTTCATTTTTTAAAAGCCATTTTAAGGTCAAAATTATTAGCCCCTTTAAGCTATATTTTTTAAGCTATACAGTATATATATTATAACTTGCCTAATTACCGTAACGTGCCTAGTTAAACTAGTTAACATAGTTAAGCCTTTAAAATGCCACTTTATACTGTATTGAAGTGTCTTGAAAAATATCTAGTAAAAAATTATGTACTGTCATCACGTTATTAGAAATGAGTTAATAAAATTATCGGGCCCTATTTTAATGATCTAGGTGCAAAGTCCAAAGCGCAGGGCGCAAAAGCATTAAGGGCGTGTCAGAATCCACTTTTGCTATTTTAAGGAAGGAAAAATCAGCCTTGCGGCGCATGGTCTAACAGGGTTGAGCTTATTCTCTTAATGAGTTATAGGTGTGTTTTGAGAATAAACCAATTTCAAACCATTATGTTTAGAAATGTGTTGGAATTTTTTTTCACTCCATTAAACAGAAATTAGGGGGGAAAATAATTCTAATAATTGTGACTTTAACTGTGTGTATGTATATATGTATATATATATATATATATATATATATATATATATATATATATATATATATATATATATATATATATATATATATATATATATATATATATATATATATATAATTAATACTATTTCCACATTTTTGAGTGCATTGTACTGATTTTTAATTCTCAACTTCACAATATTTTAACTTCAGATAGGTTATTAAATCAATATGTGATGTAATAACACTGACTTGTTTTTAATAAATAAAATTAAGTGTCCTAAAGGACAATTTTTAATGTTATCAGACGTTTACAGTATAAAATAAATGTTAACATTTTACAAAACAAATCCAATGAAACTAAAAATAACCAAGTCGTCTCTTAATTTTTTCCATAGATGTACATGTATACTGTACACAGCACATACAGATACATACATATATACACACACACATTCTTGCATATTTATTAAATATAGTAGCATGATTTATATTCTAATGAATTATATTGTTTGTAAATGTCTCTATTTAATTATTTAATTAAATAAATTAATAAAGGAATAGCTAAAATTCCACTTTTCCCCTTCGTTTTTTAATGCTCTTCTAAATTTGGAAACTTTTCATATTTTAAGCGTCAAGCCCTGGACTGCATGCAGTGGGTGGGGGGGTCACTGTCGGAGGACAGGAGGGGGGACACATGCCTCCATTAACAACAGAACAGATGTACGCTCCAATGAAAAGAGAAGTGATGGGAAAGTGAGGGGAAAACTATGACACAGGACACTCGGAGACCTTTTAAGACCAGGAGGTTGTAAATACAAGGTGTGTAGACGGTGCTTGTATTTACGGTGATGGAGTTACAGTACTAGACTGGCTGCTGGGCAAAAACGTTATCTACGACATCAGACGCTCACAGTCAGGGGAAGAGGGGCATCGGTTAAGACACACATATGACTATCTACCTTGCAAGTCAGCTTTCAGCAATGCAACTTTTGTCAGCAAAACGAAAAAGAAACAACAAAACAAAAAAATATAAGATGTTAGTAGAGGCACTGGAATGTTTGTGATTATAACAAATCAAGTGGTTCAAAATGTAAGGAAATACAGAAAGCAGACAGAGACGCAGGGGAGAAGAGAAGTGGAGTCAGAGATGATGAGAGAGAGTCAGTCAGGAACAGACATGAGAAGAAAAAAAAAACAGGACACTATTCAGTAGGGCTGCATGATACTGGGAAAATACGCGATATGCAATATTGTTGTTGAGTGATAACGATATTTTTTACAATATAACTAATTTTAACAAATACTATTATATCAGGAAATTTTAAATAATATTTTTTTATTTATGTAATATCATACTGAAAAACATTTAGACTTTAAAACGCCACAAATTATTAAAAACTTCGACGTAAAATCTGATTCTTATTGGCTGTTGTCTCTTATTGTCCCTTATGTTGCCTTATTCTCTCTTATTGGTTGTTTTTCTCTCTTGTCTCCTAAAATAGTATTTATTTTCAGCTCTAGGTTCACCTAACAGCACACTATGAATGTAAATGGGTGCCAAAAATCATCATTCTTCCAAATATCTTCTTTTTTTTCTTCAACAGAAGAACGACACTCATAAAGGTTTAAACCAATATTGTTGTTGAGTTTTGCGATAATGATGTTTCTTACGACATAACTAACTTTAAAAAAAACACACTATTTTATCAGTAATAAAAAATATGAATTTTATGTGATAATCATACTAAAATAAACAGGTAATAGATATAAAATAGTAGAGCTAATTAAATCTAAAAAACAAAAAACATTTAGACTTTAAAACATTACAAAAGACTTCTGATTCTTATTGGCTGTTGTCATTTTCCTCTCTTGTCTCCCAGAATTAGTATTTATTTTCAGCTCTAGGTTCACCTAAAAGCACCTATGGATGTAAATGGGTGGCAAAAATCATCATTCCTCCAAATATTTTCTTTTTTTCTTCAACAGAAGAACGACACTCATAAACGTTTAAAACAATATTGTTGTTGAGTGTTGCGATAATGATGTTTCTTACGACATAACTAACTTAAAAAAAATATTTTGTTGGCAATTAAAATAAGAATTTTATGTGATGATCGTAGTAAAATAAATAGGTAGTAGATATAAAATACTTACTTCTATTTTTAAATATATTTATTATCTGTATTTTATCCTGTCTCTGTAATTCTGTTGCACTGTAAAAGCTCTGTCACGAAAACAAATTATTGTGTGAACATACCTGGCAATAAAGCTCTTTCTGATTCTAATATAACAGAGCTAATTAAAAAAATACAAAAAAATGTTTGACTTTAAAACACCACGGATGATTGAAAAACTTGGCGGAAAATCTGATTCTTGTTGGGTGCTGTCATTTTCCTCTTTGTCTCCCGGAATTTGTATTATTTTTAAGCTCTAGGTTTAGCTAACAGCAAATTCAGCATTCTTCCAAATATCTTTTTTATTGGAGAGGTGAGGAAAGGCCCCATCTGATTGATCAGATTTGGATAAACAACCTATTCATGCAGCACATAAAATGTATTTAATTCACTGCCCTTCTCAACAATAATAATAGTTGTTTTTTTCAATATATTGTACAGCCCTATTGTTGATCAGTACTATCTAATCCTAAAATGGATTTACTAAAGGTGTGTTCACACTTGGCAGGTTTTTTTATTATTATTATTAAACTAAACAATGGTGCAGTTGCTGTTTTAGTGCAGTTTATTTGAATAAGTGTAAATGCTACCATCTGAATCCTAGTGTGCACCAAATAAGTGGACCAAGACAGCTAAATCAGATTGTCTACTTTTAAACATACTCTGGTGTGGTCTGTTTGAAATATACAGTAAATGAAATATGGACCAAATACATCTTAATGAACCAAAAATAGGACATGATGTCACAAGATGTGACCATAATGAGACAGAAAGCACAAGTATACTTGTTTTTTTCCATCATAGTCATGATGTAGCTTATTACAATTAAAGAAAAGTGTCACAAATGCATCTTGCATTCATGTGTGTGAGAGAGACTGAGGGATAACTGGTACTCATTTGATTTCTTTATATATGCTGTAAGCTTAAGAGTTTCAGCTGATATAAAATGCTCACACTTTTCCCCCTGCTAAGTGAATCAGGACTAAATGTGTAATTGACTTTGTTTGTACTAAAAGTGTGAACTACAAGCGCAAACACACCCTAAAAATAAATAATTAAGTGCATGTGTAAAGGTTTGTTTCATAGTAAATATCAACTGTTTTACAACTGAATACACTGATAACAGTATGCACTATATACACTAGATTTTCATTTATTTTCACATACTTTCGAACTAAATTGTAACTAAATTGTTTTTATTTAGCAGTATGGTTACTGTTAGCCTGTATTTAAGGCTAAAACGTATGTTTTGTTTCACACAATAAAAGCATGTTTCTTTGTTAATAGATTTTAAAATAGAATTCATTTCTGAAATGGCAAAGCTGAACTGTCAGCATCTTTACTGTAGTATTCACTATATACATGCTTCCTCAAAAAGTATTCAGTTTAGATGCTCAATACACATTTAATATAATTATGAATGTTGTAAAGCTGTTTAATATATTTGCGTTTTGATTTTGTTTGTTTTCAAGATTCACTGACTAACAGAACATTCAAATGAGCAGCATTTGTTTGAAATATCTAACAAATAAACATCAAACTCCCCCTGAATATTTGTATTGTACTGTAACTTAATTAGCTTAAATCTTGCTACTGCAATATTAAAACCGTTTATGTAATGCTACACATCTGAAACATCACTTTCAATAGGCATGTTCACTGAATCTCATGATTCTTCTAGCATTCCCCTTTTAAACTGGCTTTCGTTTTAATAATGAATGCATTGCATTCCATTTTAATGTATTCGATTCATCTTTTAGAACAGAAAAAAGTAGCATACTTTCGCTAGCCTCTCATAGCAGTCTCAATTACGTCAATACCACTGATGTTCTGCTTTTATGATATCTTTCTGATCTTCAATGACAAAAAAATAAAAACAGAGATTTTGCTTCACTTTAGTAGGATTAATTAATATTATCACTAAACACTACATTGCATTAACAAACTGGCAGTAACAAATCTCTTTCCTCTCATATTTTCAGCTTCCTCAAAGTCACATCGTTCAAAAAAAATAAATAACTAAATAAACTTAAGGTCTTTCGACCGATCATTCATCCCTACTATTCATTTCCAGCAGAGGCAAAAGAACATGAAAGCCTGAAAACTGCTTAAAATTGGCCCAGCATGAAGAAAACACAAAACAGATAGTGAAAAGAACAAGAAGCAGAAAGGATGAGCAGGTGTGCATGAGATGAGACGGGGCTTTGGAGACTGAAGGACCGCGCTAAGCCGACCCGGTGTATATATGCGCCATTCATACCGTTTTCCTCACCTTCGCAGCCTCTCTCCACCTGGCCGGCGGTGGACAGTGCGTCTGACTGCAGGTCTGGCAAGCGGCCGTTCAGGTCCACAGATGCCAGGCAGCCCTGGAAGCCCTCTTTTGAATGCACCAGCTTTGGCAAGTCCTTATACATCTCTTTAGCCACGCCTCCAACATACAGATCACCTGTAGAGACAGCAAAATTCATGCTCTGACTGACAGTGCCTTTTTAATTTAACCATCAAGGGAGCATGTTATGTAAATACAGGAACAAAGGTACACCACTGCCCCCTGGTGGTGCGTTTGCTTATTACAGTTCACAACATCATGCACAAACATTCCAGTTTCAGGTCAGGATTATTATTATTTTATTGATTGGTATTATTTTATAGATCAAATATGCATTAAACTTACAGTAAAAATATTCATCTTACAAATGTTCTACTGAATGTATTAATCAAGTGATGGTATATCATATATACAGTTGAAGTCAGAATTATTAGCCCTTTTTATATATTTTTATATAATATTCTTTTTAAAATATTTCCCAAATGATGTTTAACAGAGCAAGGACATTTTCACAGTAAGTCTGATAATATTTTTTCTTCCGGAGAAAGTCTTATTTGTTTTATTTCGGCTAGAATAAAAGCAGTTTTTAATTTTTTAAAAGCCCTTTTAAGGTCAAAATTATTAGCTCCTTCAAGCTGTATTTTTTCCAATAGTCTACAGAACAAACCATTATTATACAATAACTTGCCTAATTACCCTAACCTGCCTAGTTAAACTAATTAACTATGCAGCTAATAATATGCCAAAACAATCTCAATTTGAATTGTGTTAATTTGAATTATTGACAATTGTAATTTAATAAATCTGAATTTTTTTTATATGCCGTTAAAAATTGCTTTGAATTTTCCTATGTAAAGTACTGTAAGTTACAGTAATCCAGGCTGGTAGTGACAAAGACATGGATTACAGTTTCAAATTGCTGTCTTGACAGAAATGGCTATGATATGCTATAATATGCTATAATATGCTATAATATGCTATAATATGCTATAATATAATATAATATAATATAATATAATATAATATAATATAATATAATATAATATAATATAATATAATATAATATAATATAATAATTTCTTTCATTCAAAACTTCAACAGTAAACATCATTCACATAAAATCAAATAAACTCTGTGGGGCTAGTCTCAGATAAAACAATCAATTACAATAATTCAAATTATAATAATACCACGTTTACCTTTCAGATCCAGGTTCTTGGCTCCCATGGTAGTCTGTGTGGTGATTTTGGTGTCTATTTTGACAGTATGGAGGTTGTTTGTATCTCGCGAGATCATCACGTTGTGCCAGTGATTGTCATTCAGTGGTGTGTTGGAATTGCCTTTGATGAGATGAGCTCCATTTCCCAGATCTGACACGTAATGGAGATATCTGCATACGAACAGTGACAAAAGCAATTAGCAAATACCACAAATCAACACATATTCTACAAGAAAAAAAAAAGCAAACGCAGCTCACCCTTTAACCAGCTCTACCACTATAAAGTCATTGCCATCTCCTCGGTTGTACAGGATGAGCCCATCTGGAGAAGTGGTCTTAAACTGGAAGAAGAGGTGCATGGAATAGTAGGCCTGCAGGGTGGGCAAAGTCACATAGCTGGAGCGGGACTTGAAAGTCACCGGGTCTGCCACGATGCTCCTGTAGCCGATCATGGCGTTCAGTTCGCAGTAGTCGATATCGCCGTTCTTGCACAAGTCAATGTAGGACATGCCATTGAAGGACAGACCCTGCAGGTGTCCGATGAAGTTGGAGGGCACAGCGGGCATGTAACGCTTCTCTGTAACGATGCCCGTTTCCACATTGTGGAACTCCAGCTGCGTGTGGTCTCCAGTGATTTGACCTTAACAGAATAAATAATCGAAAACAGATTTAATGCAGGAAGGGGGAGACGTCAAAACAAAGGCCTTCTCCTAAATGTCAACAAAAGACAGCACAGGGACCTCACTTGTCAAATGAGAAACAATGTACTTTTAAACAAATTTACCACCATGTAGTATGGCTTTACATGTGGTTAGAGACTTGCATCTGTGATAATAGGATTAAAATTTGAGCTAAATCAAGCTGAAATGGAGGTGACGTTTTTTGACTAGCAACTTTCTGAGGTATGTTTGTGTTTGGTGTAAGAACATGCTTTATTTTATTTTTTTTAATTGGAAGTTGAAAAATTTACTATAGCAACATGGGTCCTCAGATTTTCCTGCCTATTAATACATTTGGTCAAAATCTCAATACAATATGCTATGCTAAGGCTAATTAAAACAGCACTGACTATGGCTAAACAGCAAATGCAAAAACTTCTGCTCAAAATCATTAAATAGCATTTAGGTATTTATTGAGCAAAGAAAATGCTCAATGTAAAAGATTCATCTCTTTATTTACCCTTGGATTGCTAACCAGCTTAAATGACCCAAACTGTTTGATGTACTTCATTCAAAATAAAGGCAGGGAACCAAAATCTCAATACAATATGCTACTCTAAGGCTAATTAAGACAGTATTGGCTAAGGCTAAACAGCAAATGCAGAGCAAATTTTTTTTCTCTGCTCCTTAAATACATAAAACATTAGCATTTACAGAAATGGTATTTATTGAGCAAAGAAAATACTTAATGTAAACATTCAGTTCTTTATTTACACTTGGATTGCTAGCAAGCTTGGATGATCTTTCTAAAGTGTTTCATTTACTTGACTCAAAATGGAGGCAGGGCATTAAAATCTCAATAAAAGATGCTACAATAAGGCTAATTAAAACAGTATTGCTATGATTAGACAACAAATGTAAGAATAATCACTTTTCTCTGCTCCTCAAATTTATGAAATATTGGCATGTTCAGATATTATATTTCTTGAGCAAAGAAAATGACTAATGAAAACATTCAGTCTTTATTTACCCTTGGACTGTTGAAGAGCATCCAAATCTCAATAGAAGATGCTATGCTAAGGCTAATTAATACAGTACTGGCTATGACTAGACAATAAATGCAAGACTAAACATGCTTCTCTGCTACTCAAAATCATGAAATATTAACATTCAGGCTACAGATATAGTATTTCTTAAGTAAAGAAAATGTGTAATGTAAACATCCAGTTCTTTATTTACCATTGGATTTCTAACAAGCTTATAATCCAAACAGTTTGATGTACTTAATTCGAAATGCAGGCAGAGCATCAAAATCTTAATAAAATATGTTATCCTGAGGCTAATTAAAACAATACTGGCTATGACTAGACAAGAAAAAAAATGCAAGGATAAACACTTTACTCTGCTCTTCAAAATCATGAAATATTAACAATTAGGCTACAGATATGATATTTTGTGAGTAAAAAAAAAAATGCTATGCTAAGGCTAATTAAAAAAGTCTTGGCTACGACTAAACAGCAAATGCAAGGCTAAACACTTTTCTATGCTTCTCAAATTAATTAAATATTAACATTTACAGATATTGTGTGTGTGTGTATATATATATATATATATATATATATATATATATATATATATATATATATATATATATAAAGAAAGAAAATTGTAAGTTTATTTGAATATTTTGTTCTTTATTTACCCTAGGATTGCTAACAAGCTTAGATGATTCACATTGTTAGATGTACTTCATTCAAAATGTAGGCAGGGCACCAAAATCTCAATAAAAGATGCTACGCTAAGGCTAATTAAAACAGTAGCCTATTGGCTATGACTAGACAACAAATTGCAAGACTAAACACTTTTCTATGCTCCTCAAATTCTTGAAATATTAGCATTTACAGATATATTTTTTGATAAAGAAAATTGTTTATTTAAATATTCAGCTCTTTATTTACCCTTGGATTGCTAACAAGCTTAGATGATCCAACTGTTTGATGCACTTCATTCAAAATGGAGGAAGGGCGGAGCTATACAGTTTTATTGGCAGTCTGAGGATCCAATGAGGTTGCGTGATTTAGTCACAAACTCTTTTTAACACTTTTCATTGGTTACATATTTTAAAAACACCCAGACAGACTTAAGTGACCAATAGCATTGTTTAATGGAAAAAAAACTGCCACAAAATCTCAAGCCTTTTATAATAATGCAAACATTTTATTGAATGTATAACCTGTCTAATGCAATAATCACCAATGTCATTAAATATTAAGTGCCTGCATAATATCCTTTTTTCTATCAATTTTCATGGCTTATTTTGTTCCATGGTAGGCTCTGTTAAACAGGCCAGCCCAAGAGTTCTAGACAAGTTTTTTTTTTAATTCATTCATTTTCCTTCGGCTTACAGTAGTCCCTTATTTATTAGGGGTCGCCATAGTGGAATGAACCACCAACTAATCCAGCATATGGATGCCCTTCCGGCTGCAACCCAGTACTGGGTAACACCCATACACTCTCACATTCCCAAACATTCATTTAGTTCATCCAATTTCATCATAATTTAGTTAATCCAATTCACCTATAGCTCATGTCTTTGGACTGCGGGGGAAACCGGAGGAAATCCATGCGAACACAGGGAGAACATGCAAACTCCAAACAGAAATGCCAACTGGCCCAGCTGGGACTCGAACCAGTGACCTTCTAGCTTTAACAGTGTTAACCATTGAGCTACCATGTCACCCCAAAATACTGTATTGATTTCAGAAATAATAAATCAAAATTAAGTGAGTTGTTTAATGTTTTGTTTTTCGGTTTGAAATAAGATTAGTTCACTTACATTATTGGCAGAATATGTTTCTTGTTTTAAGAAAAATCATACTTAATTTTGATTTATTAATTCTAAAAATATGCTTCTTGATTTAAGAATTATTAAATTTTTGAACAAGAAACCAGAAAAAAAACTGAAGAAAAGCGTTTTTTGCTGTGAATTTAATACTATAAACTAATATTATTAACTTGTATTAATTTACAAATGTCTCATTAAACGTCTACAAACTCATAAAACTGATCCAAGATTTGAAATCACATGTCTTTAGTAGTTTGATATGCACTTCGAAGCACTTATTAAAAATAAAAGAAACGTTTCAAAGCTTCATTAAGCAGCATATCGAATAAAGACAGTGCTAACGTTCACATATAATATTCTATTTTAAACAGGGCCGCAGTGACGTCAAATTTATGGTGGCAAGATTTTTAATAAACCCTGAAAACACGAAAGCATCAACAGTTGGAGGAACGTTTGAAGTATTTTAAGGAATTTGATGGGGGAAAAAAGGTTAACTTCATCTTTCTGCGATCCGTTGGGAGAGACAGAAGCCCTTAAATATTTTAAAAACCTCTTTTAAAGCTTCCCAAGAGGAAGTTCGTTCACTCTAAAATCAGTAAGGTTATGTGAGTATAATGTATTCCCTCAGTGGTCTGGCCTCCGAATGCATCAGCATTAAATGAAATACCAAGTGTATTTCAAAGTGTCCAATACACACCAGTAAGTTCAGCAAGAAACTAAAAATGATTGTACTGCGTTGTGGGAAAGCACTGCCTTTTTCATGTGACACTACTTTCAGTGGGCAAATTGCAAAAAGGTGTTTTCGTGCCCTTGAGGAGCACTAAGGGAACGCTAGAGGAAAGTGACTGAACGGCCTTTCCACAAGACCATTAGCAAAGTGTACAAATGCTGATCATTACTTTAAGGTAATAATTATGATTCTAATTATGCATGTCCCTCGGATTAGTGATTCTACAGGTGTTCTATATTTTAGTTTAAAATGTTCTTTTGTTCCCTTGTATTTATATATTCGTTACCTGTGAACTCAAAGTTTGAAATAATTTGCATTTCTTTGTTTTATTGCTTTTATTTATCTACATGGGAACTGTTTGATAATTATTTTAATGAAAAAAAAAACATTTTGTCATATACAAAATATACTTATTATGGGTATTTTTAAAACAAATCAATCCTGCAATTCATCAAAATTTACATTAAAGCCGTTTACATTATTGTAAAAAATTTGAAGCAAAATGTTTTTAAGCAACTGTTATAAATAATTAAGAAAAAAGTATCCCTGTTCCACAAAACTATTATGTTTTCAAAAGTAATAAATCTTTCATGACCACCAAATCAGCAAATAAAGATGACTTCTGAAGGATCCCAGCAGACACACATTGTAAGACATTAATATTAGGTTATATTTAGGTCACCAGCATCTAAGGACAATGTTATTTTGATGTCCAATAAGGACATGAAATGATGTTGATATTTGTTTTGACATCCAACAACGTGAAATGACGTAATATTTATTTTGACGTCCAATAACGGCATAAATTACGTTAATATTTATTTTGACATCCAATAATGACATAAAATGACATCGATATTTATTTTGACGTCCAATAATAATGTGAAATGATGTTGATATTTATTTTGACGTCCAATATCAACGTGAAATGATGTTGATATTTATTTTGACGTCCAATAACGACATAAAATGACGTTGATATTTATTTTGACTTCCAATAACGACATGAAATGATGTTGATATTTATTTTGACGTCCAATATCGACATGAAATGACGTGATATTTATTTTGACGTCCAGTATCGGCATGAAATGATGTTAATATTTATTTTGACGTCCAATAATGGCATAAAATGACGTTGATATTTATTTTGACGTCCAATAACGATCTGAAATGATGTTGATATTTATTTTCACGTCCAATATCAACGTAAAATGACGTTGATATTTATTTTGTCCTCCAATATGGTTGTAAAATGACGTTTATATTTATTTTGATGTCCAATAACGACATGAAATGATGTTGATATTTATTTTCACATACAATAACGATGTGAAATGATGTTATTTATTTTGACGTCCAATATCAACGTGAAATGACGTTGATATTTATTTTGACGTTCAATAACGACGTGAAATGATGTTGATATTTATTTTGACATCCAATATCGATGTGAAATGACGTTGACATTTATTTTGACGTTCAATATTGACATAAAATGACATTGATATTTATTTTGACGTCCAATAATGATGTGAAATAATGTTGGTATTTATTTTGACGTCCAATAACGACATAAAATGACGTTGATATTTATTTTGACGTCCAATAACGACATAAAATGACATTGATATTTATTTTGACATCCAATAACGACATGAAATGACGTTGATATTTATTTTGACGTCCAATATCGACGTGAAATGACGTGATATTTATTTTGACGTCCAATAACGACATAAAATGACGTTAATATTTATTTTGACGTCCAACAAGGACATAAAATGACGTTGATATTTATTTTGATGTCCAATATTGATGTGAAATGACATTGATATTTATTTTGACGTCCAATATCGACGTGAAATGACGTGATATTTATTTTGACGTCCAATATCGGCATGAAATGACGTTAATATTTATTTTGACGTCCAATAACGACATAAAATGACGTTGATATTTATTTTGACATCCAAGAACATGAAATGACGTTGATATTTATTTTGACGTCCAATAAAATCATGAAATCATGGTGATATTTATTTTGACTTCCAAGAACATGAAATGACGTTGATATTTATTTTGACGTCCAATAAAATCATGAAATCATGGTGATATTTATTTTGACTTCCAAGAACATGAAATGACGTTGAAATTTATTTTGACGTCCAATATCGACGTGAAATGACATTGATATTTATTTTGACGTCCAATAACGACGTGAAATGTCATTGATATTTATTTTGATGTCTAATAACGACATGAAATGACGTTGATATTTTGTTGATTTTAGGTTGTGTTGGAAAGTGACCAAAATCCAACATCAAGCCAACATCTTATACCAATGTCATATTGACGTCAAATACTGACATTTATTCATCTGGTATGGCAATCAAAATCCAACGTCTGATAGACGTCATTGTGGTAGAATCTACACAACACCAAGCTGTAACATCATTAGACGTTAATATTTTGTTCTGTTTAGGTTGCGTTGGAAAGTAAACAAAATACAACATCTGTTTGACGATGGACATTGATGTTGGCATGACATCGGGTTCTGACGTCAACCCTATTTTCATTTCCAAACAAAAAATGAAATGTCCCACAATGTTGGGGTGCAATGTCAATCTGACAACATGTCCTGTGCCTGCTAGGATCATAATGAAAATGGGTTTTGCACATAAATAATTTACTTTAAACAATAAAAAACTTTTTTTAACAGTTTTTACTGTACAAACAAATCTTAAAATGACAACCCTTCGAGTGAAAGTTCATATACATTTACATGCCATTTGGAAATATGTATATATATTCTTGAATTGTAAGTTAAAAATCATTTTGTACAAATTTGATTTGCCAAAGCAGTCTTGAATTTTGTTACATGAGTAAAACATGAGTAAAATATAAAATCGTATACAGTAAAATAAAATGGTGTATGAGGTGTAATACTTGAGAAAACGCTGTACCTTCAGAGGGCTGCAGGTCGTCCACCATCAGCTTCAGACTTTTGCCTCTTCTGACAACACGAACTGTGTGCCATTCGTTGTCATTCAAGTTCTGGCCCGCAAATATGGTCTCTGGACCTTTACCTATAACATGTCCCACACAGTGGTTAACACAGAGGGCAGAGAGTGCGAGAGCGAGAGAGAGAGAGAGACAGAGGAGTTGTGAAAAGAGATCAACTAAAAAAAAATAAATTAAAAAAAAAGGGGGGGGGGGGGGGGGTTCAGAGATATGACTGATATCCATGTAGAGAAAGAAAAGAGAAACAGCGAAGGAAAATGACACAGTCACACATCACATTCACACACTTAAATCTATAAACGTCCTTGCTTCTGGCTAAACTCCACCATGTTATGAATTAAGTCTCACCTAAAGTCTAAAAAAAAACCTTTTGTTAAAGAGTGAACAGATTTATCCACCTTCTGCCACTAGATGGAGCCATGCAACTGTTTTCAACAAAGTCTCTTATTCAGGGAAGCAACCTGAGTATTTCAGTCAGCTGCATACAGTATATGCATCTCACGTCCTTACAATTCCTGAGTGGTTTAGGAAGCACATTCAAAAACCTACAGACTGTAAACTCTATTCGAGAAAGCAATTTCTCGCCTGTAGAGCCTCCCCCTTATCCCGTACGCACGTGCGGCGAGTTCAACAGGACCCCCAGACCTCCAGGCTCCAATCGAGCTTCCACTAGATGATCAGAGCGTGTGAAGAGGAGCCTGCAGGCTTTGTGATTTCAGCCGATCGGGCTCTCTTTGACACGTCGTTGTCTCTTCTAATCAGTCAGACTGCTGCTAAGAGGGCAGCGTGTCATTGTCAGGGGCCCCTGCAGCCCATCTCACTTGATAACAGGTAAAAGGAGTTGCCATTAAAGAACTGCCAGGCTCCCAATCGATTTTCTATCCCTCCCCACTCTCAATTACTATGAATCCAGATCAGCCGGCCATGAGCCAGCTCTGACAGAAAGAAAAGCAGCAGCACGTACGCTTTCATACTGCTCAATAGTGCCCTCTAAAGGAATCTGAGAGGAAACACTAAGTGGCAGCACCATTAAACAGCCCCTATGATAAAATAGAAAGTGTTCCTGATTTTGTTTTAGAGGTCACAAGTTTACCATGAATTCAAGATCAAAAAATATTGACATTTTCTTAATCACCAAATTTTTCGAAGAGTTTCAAAAGAACTCCTCCTTTCTGAAAGCCAATGCTCTGCACTGATTGGTCAATCTGTTGCGACTGGTCTTGAAATGAAATGAATGAACAAAATGTCCATTATAGTAATCTGACTAAAGGCTTCCATCCTGTAATGATTGCAAATACTGTAGTCTGTAATTAAAGCTAATTTTAGGCTACTATATGAATTGAAGTCCATGTCAGGTGATGAAATGCTAGAAGCACTAAGCAGCTGATCAACCCAAACCTCCATCACAAAAAATTGACATCCCTACTGGTAAATTGGTGGTTCAATATGAGTTCTTATGACTGTTTAATAGATCAACTGTATGCATTTAAAAGCACTTCATAGATGCAAGCAAAATGCTTGTATGTGCTGTAAGATTTACCACTCCTCATTCCACATATTGTAAGTTTTTTTGTTTGAGCATATAGTAATGTACACAATAAGTGTCTACTTAAACATGCATTTAAGTGCTTCATATATGTTTGAATGAAGTTTGATTTAGGCTCTACTAGGGCTGGACGATATGGCAAAAATTTATATCACGATATATTTTTTTATTTCGGTCGATACGATATAATTCCGATATCGATATGGACAATATTAAAAAGAAAGGAAAAACTCCCAAGAACGCACACAATGGATGTCTGTACCTACAAATGTCTGCAAAGTGAATTTGCAAAGTCTATAATACCTCCAGACTCTTATAACTTTTTTTTTTAAATAAAAACAGTACAAAAAAATTTGTTCACTTTTTATTTGTATTTAGCCTTTACAAACAAGAAATGTGAAATAAACTATCAAATAAATAAAGCTCAAAAATTCATAAAAAATATGCAAAATAGTTTTTTAGAAAAATAAGTTTTGTAGTATAACCAGCAGGACAGCAGTGATGTGTGAACTGAATTTGGTGAGAGTACAGTAATTTACAGTACAGTTATTGAATTTGTTTGATAATAAAAATTCATAAAAAATATGCAAAATAGTTTTTTAGAAAAATAAATGTTGTAGTCTAACCAGCAGGACAGCAGTGACGTGTGATCTGAGTTTGATGGCAGTATAATGAGTTAGAGGGAAGTTATTGACAGCTTTTGTAGTATTGGTTTTTGCGTTTTGCTCTTTGTAGACGGTCCCTAAGGATCGTCTCTTTGCCGCCTGCGCATAGAGATCAATATATTGCGTCCAGCGCGTAGGAAAGCTCATTTTTAGGAAAATAAGGTTGTAGGTGGTTGTATACATTGCGACAGTTGAAAAAATGTGCTATTTGTGTAGGAACAATGTTTCGGTCATGAGTTATTGATCCGGAAAAGACGAATCTGCGAATCTGTTGCTAACTTTACTGAATTGAACCACTTCTACACCACTGCATTAGTCTTTCCTTTCTTATCAACTATTTCGTCTGCATTCTTACTTGTGGAAGCTTGTTCATTCGCATATGTATTCAGAGCACTCATTTTGTAGCTAAAACTTTTTGCGGCGCAGCTTAACCACCTGCTGTGCTGAGCGCTGGCAGCGTGTCTGTGTTTTTCGTCATCACGTAAGTGACATCAGATCACGTTCTTTCTGACGGCTGAGCACTGAACGTCATTCAGTGACAAGTGATACATGTATAAGATCTTATATAAATAATAATACGTCTATTTATATATATGCAAATTTATATCGAAATATCGGAAATGGGTTCAAAAATCATATCATCGTTATTGAAAAAAATTCTATCGCGATATATATTGATATCGAATTATTGTCCAGCCCTAGGCTCTACACCGCATACTTACAAATTCTCTCATCACAAACGAAGTCAACATAGGCTCATTCAAAAACCTTGCCTTATATACGTTTCTGGAGATCATGAATTATGTAGCCTGAAGTACGTATGGCTACATTTTGTCTTTAAAACGAAAGCTACCAGGCGGTATGATGACATTCCTTTTTGCGCTTACCAGCTGACCGCTTACCATCAATTAGCTCGCCATGTACATTGTTGGACTTGAGACGCAGAGAGAAGCTAACTACGATGACAGGGTTCGACTCCAGCAAAGAACAGTTCCAGAAAGCAGGTAAGACATAAACAGAAGCCAAAAAACAAATAAATAACAGGGTGAGAATGTGGTAAAATCTGAAAACGTGGTAAAAGTCAGACGAAGGCTGTTCTTTTACTGGATTGCTTTTTAAAACTGTGTTCATCATATCAAAGCAGAGGGGGCGAATGGCACTCATGAAAGAAATTTGAGATCACAAAAAGCATACACAGCGACCTCTGGTGGATTCAAAAAAACAAAAGCTGCAAAAAACATAGCTCCTGAGACTTATTTGGGGCTCTCCAGAAATGTATATAGGGGTACGTTTTCCGAATGAGCCTGGGTTAAACAAAGTGATGCATGTCATAGTTTCATAGACAATACACACTCAGAAATAAATGTATAAAATCTGTCACTGTGGTGGTACCTTTTCAAAAGGTACACTTTTGTACCATACAGGAGGACATTAGTACCTTTAGGGTACTCTTTTGTACATACAGTATAAGTTTCACTTTTGTACCTTTATGGTACTATGAGGTACACATTTGTACTTTTTAGGTATTAATATGTACCTGTAGGAACAAAAAATGACCTTTTGAAAAGGTACCACCCCAGTGACAGATTTTGTACCTTTATTTCTAAGAGTGTAGAAATTAAACTTAATTATTTAAGTTTGAGCCAAACAGGACCTTTTAACTTTATTAAAAAAAAAAAACAATTAAAGAATAGTGTACATTATATACATCAAAACACAAAAAAGCAATGATACAATATTTTTTTAAATACTACACTCTCAGAAATAAAGGTACGCAAGCTTTTCACTGGGGTGGCACCTTTTCAAAAGGTACAAATTTTTAGCTAAAAGGTCCATATTAATACCTCAAGGCTACATATTGGTACCTTAAAAGTACAAAAGTGTTCCTCTTAAAATTTTTAGATTCTAATACAGTATATACGTTTGAGGTACAAATATGGACCCTTTAAGAACAAATGTCTACCTTTTGGAAAGGTACCACCCCAGTGACAGCTTGCGTACCTTTATTTCCGAGAGTGTATGACGTTGGTCTATAAGCATTTTCAATCAACTTAATAAATGTAACCTTCTTTAGCTGAAAAAGAGGATTATTCTGCAAAAAACTATTTTTTTAGAACTGATTTACATAGAACTGTTGGGTTTATGTATATTTAAGGCAAGTACATTATAAATAACTGTAATTAAATTACCCAAAATGGGGGGTTCATTCTGCTGATTAATAAAGGGACTAAGCAAAAAAGAAAATTAATGAATGAATTAATAAATTACCTAAAATGACAAGTAATCCCCTACTTTCAGCAACTTAATTACAGTAACTACAAGCATATAGGCAACTATACAGTAGCTATAGGCAAAGCACAAATTTTCGCCCTTATTTTTGTTGATGAAATTGTTAGTCCTTTATTAATCATGCACTTTGATTTTTAAGACTTTGCAGACATTTTACATTCACAAACACCCTTTCCCACTGCATGGAAGGCAATGTTTGAAAAAGCATAATGGGACAATTTAAACCACAGGCGATGTGCAAGACATGACAAGTGTTTTTTTAGGCCTCTGACCAGGATACATGTGAAAAGGTGACAGCGTGTGATTGGACAGCTGAAGGTCCAGGGCTGCTATGGCTTTATTAGGAAGCAGTGTTCAGACAAACTCGCAAGCAGCAAAGACAAAAAAGCCTCTCCCCCTGTCTGGGAGGGCAGCTCGTTGCCATGAAACTGGGGCAGATGGTTGCGTGTGTCCGGTCACTTTGATTCTCATCTCCCAGGGTGGAGAGAGAGGGCAGAGTTAAGTAAGACAGAGGCGGGCAGGGGCTGGCTAGAGCGCTCTGACAGGACAGGGCTAGCAGGAGAACACAGACCAGATGCGCGCACACACACACACACACACACACACACACACACACACACACATTTGTCTCGGCCAGGAGAAATGAGATACATTCATATCTAGCTCATCCAGCTGAGAACGATACCCCATGTGAAACAAGTACAGGCAGCCATTTTGAGACAGGACCATCTTCCTATTGAGGACAGTAATTCAGCTCTGCTGGGACTTACTAATAATCAGCAATGCTAAAGGCATTCTGCAGACTCTTTGATGGAATATTTAAAACATGGATGTGGGATCAGAGATGCAAGACAAATATACTATAAATATTTAACATTTATACTGTATATATACTGTATACACACACTTTTGCTATACTGTAAATCAAGGACATAGATTAGCTCTTGACATTGGTGAGGACATACATCCCTAGAGTGCATGCATTAAACAGCACGAATTCTGTTTTGTGCTTTTAAAAACACAAATAAAAATATAAAATAAACACTTAATAATACAAATAACAATCACGTCCCATGCTGCAAAAATCAATTTACATGATTTTACTGCAGTCAGGCTTTGAGGAGATATGGATGTAGAGAAATTTATAGAGGTGTGTGACGCAATTTAACTGTTTTATCCCGATTATTGTTTCTCATAATCATGGAGGCCAGAATCGAAAGTGAATGTCTTGGTTAATAGTATTACGGTAAACTTATAGCGAACTTGACTTTGTGCATGTGCAGGTTACTAAGGGTTGAAGGAGCATTATTTTATTTTTGAAGTCGATTAAATTATTGGTAGGGACAGTTCAGTAATTGGTGGGGACACATCCCCTCCATCCATGCCAATTCTATGCCCTTGCTGCAAATACATTCATACTTAGTGTTTAGAAAAAACAAATAAGATAAAAGTAAATGTAAAAAGAAGCCCCTGATTAATTTTCAGAAGGCAAATATTGAACTTTCCTTAAATAATTTCTGACACCAGTATTGACTGTGTCCTACAATCCTATATGCGGCCAGCCATGTGTGTGAGAGGTTTCATTTATTACAATTTACAGTTCCTAAGAACAAAAGAGCTTCTGTGGGTGAAATTATAACTCAACCAGGAGAAAAAATAGCTGTCTTTCTGTTTATTAACAGAGCACTGCAGGTTAAAACATTAACTTTTATACCACAGCATGATAAATAACCACAACGTAAAACCACAACCTTAAACCAATACTCCACACATTTCATTCTGTCGCATGAAGCAGTTTTTATAGAAAATAATTTAAAGGTCATCAAAATCCGAACAGCCGAACCGTTTCGATGGCGCAACTGTAAATGTCAGAGACCCAAGGTGAAAATATGGATCCCCGAAGTGCAAACCTCTAACCAGGCAAAATGCTGCTCTCAACCTATAGCCTGATTTAGCCAACAGCGTATAGTGACCCCACTAGTTTCTAAATATACGTCTTTCATCCTGCTGACACTCAGACCGTATTAACAACCCATGAGCTGATGTGACAGCACTCTCTTCGTTGAACGCACTGTCACCCTGGGGGAGGCCGAGTCCCTAATTGGCAACGGCTTGTTCTCCGTGTCAGAAGAAGAACAACGCTCATAAACACAAACGCGCACGCACCGATGACAGGAGTAGCTATGGCTGACACAGATAATTAATGAGGATACAAAAACAGAGAGATGAAACTGCACAATAGCAGGCTGTTCAAACATGTAAAGCCCCTGCTTCTGTTTCGATACGGGAGCTTAAATAAAACATCTCCGAGTCCCTGATTCTGTCTTTTTGTCACCGATTCAGACAATTAGAAGCCGTGTCCTTGAGCGCAACAACGCTCGTGTGGAAAAAGATGCAACGAGACAGATATGAGCACAAAAGCTCATTTTTGTGAAGGTTGAACTGACAAGTTTAAGATCGCCTACATATGCTGGAAAACACAAAATGGCCACCGTCCACGGCCTGTTTCTGAAGCTTAAATTTACGGAACAGAAAATGGCACTTGTTTTGTTTCCTAAGAGTTGGGGGAATGTGAATGAATTGACTGAAGCAGAATAATAATCATTTTAGAAAGAATAACAAAAATAAAACACAACAGAACTGAATGAGGAGATATACTACCATAAAAGCAAACATACGCTGGTTTAATTAGCATTTAAACCCCAAAGACAACATCTCTTTTGCATCTTATTATGTGTGAACGACTTAAATTGTTGTGGGATCTTCATTTATCAGTGCCTGTAAAATTCAATATACAGGAGCTCATGTTATTTCTTTCACTGGTTTTGCTAATGCTAATGCTAGCTCTACTTCTTGTCACAGTTGACATTTAGAAATAACAACACTGTCATCTAGCTTCTGGGTTTAAAACAAGCGGCAACATCCCGCTCTACCTCGTGAAGCTAATACGGAGGTAACTGAAACTGCAATTCATCAAAATTCCGCTAGTCCTGGCTCCATAATAGAGCATTTCTATTGACCCCAATGTTAAAATGGCCAACTTTACAGCAGAAAAACGGTGTTTACAGCCTGATACAAAAAATGATTTTATTGAATATAGCTAATATTACCCTTCATGACAACTGTGAGGGGGGTGCATTTTTTTTTACAACTCATTCGTTTAATCTATATCCACTTGAGTGACAGCTAGGTCTCGCTGGTCGCGTCACTTCACCTTAGCTGATTCCGGCTGATTAGCTGCTGAACTCGGCATATATATCCTATTTTTGTTATGTTTTATGTGGCTTCATGCCTTTTGGAATTATTTCCTACAATTATCAGATAACATGGCGTGCTGTGTGCACTTAATTGTGTTCACAAACCATTCAAGTGGCCTCCATTTTCCAAGTGAGTGAAATTATATACTTATATACCAAATCTATAAATGTATTTGTTTTGTTTTAGATAATTTATCATTTATAATGTTCTTTAGAACTTGAATGCTCTCCAGAATCTGACAGATTGATTAGCTGTAGACTCTAGAACAGTCATCTGAAGCGTTGTCATACAGTGTTATGCCTGGATTTCATAAATAGCCTTGCATTTACTAATACAGACTATATTTGAAGTAATTGGAAGTAATTTGTGTTTTCCTTCTGTAGAAAAACATCATAAGCTTAGTGGCTCAATGTATTACAACAGTGTTTTTAAAAGACTAAACACTTTATTGATATAGTATACAACCAAGCACATGTGGTCAGAACACAAACGAGTCGCAGATAATAAGTAATAAACGTTTCTCCCAAAGAAAAGCCCACCTAAGCAAAATGCTAGCAGGCATCTGTAGCTTCGATCATGCTCTGCCTCTGCCCTTTTTAGGTAACCCTCGGTCAGCACGATGACGTGCAAACAAAATTCGACGGTTGGCCACACCTACTTGCTTCATTTGTACAGAAATCTATGGGTGATGTCACAGATACTACGTCCATTTCTTTTACAGTCTACGGTTTAAACAGAGTTACAGAGCACTATATCAGTCATCATGGATGTAAATAAATAACAATGCAATGTTTTTGACAATCCATTAAAAATAACAATCTCAATATTTGTTAGTATCAATATTTATTTGAAGTAGAAATCTTTTGGAAAGGTTATAATTAATCTGAACATTTTAAAGTTTACTTTTAGATAAGCCCTGCTGAAAAATCCAGCTTAAACCAGCCTAAACTGGTCGGCTGGTTTTAGCTGGTTGACCAGCCTGGTTTTAGAGGGGTTTTGGCCATTTCCAGGCTGGTTTCCAGTTATTTCCAGCCTGGTCTTAGCTGGTCAGGTTGGGAGTTGACCAGCTAAAACCAGCTTGACCAGCCAAAACCAGCTATGTCCAGCTTAAACCAGGTTGGTCAAGCTGGTTTTAGCTGGTTTAAGCTGGTCATTTTTCAGCCTGACCAGCTAAGACCAGGCTGGAAATGGCTGGAAACCAGCCTGGAAATGGCCAAACCCCCTCTAAAACCAGGCTGGTTGACCAGCTAAAACCAGCCAACCATCTTAGGCTGGTTTAAGATGGATTTTTTCAGCAGGGAGTGTAAAAAAATTCAATAAATTAATGGCCCCGCCCTGTGTTTTAATGCTTCTATTTACACTACCAAACAGATATTGTTTCTCTTTCAGCTCCTCAGTTTAAAAAAAAAGCAATAAACTAAAGAAATAGAATGAGTGACACAGTTTATAATAGGTCTGAAAAAAATCTCTCTCAATTCTCTTCCTAGGTGACTTGTAAATTGAAATAACAGAATGTAAACAAGCAGCGCACCGCAGAGTCAGACTCTTTTTCTGCATGTTGTGTTAAAAGGTAAACTCTCGGCAGGGGAGTACTGTGCGAAACTTTTCCATTTCTGATTTGTTTATGAGACCTCTTACCCAACTGTATCGGCAGGTGACAAACCACGCGTCAGAAATATGCCGAGTTTCCTTCTTCACCATCGATGCGGAATTGCTTCCTGCGGTTTTCATGGGACCATTCACACCTTTCCCCAACTTCCTCTCTGTTCATATGTAGTTGTGTATAATTATCTCCCAAGGCTCCTTACTGTGTGGGTAGATGCCCAACTGTGAGGGAGATGTGGAGGATCCTGACAGCTCCCGGCAACTTTGTGTTTCGCACATCGTCAAGCTAGAGCTGTTTTGCTCCTTCAATGCCAAAACAGCCAATGCAATCAGCAAGACTGTGCGCTTGGTGGAGGTGAGCTCTTGATGGCTTGGACCCATTTCAACCGTTCCCTCCTCAACCATTTCTCTCAAAGGAATAGATGCAGGTGAGGATGTTCTAGTAACTTCACTTTGCGTCACAAGAACGCAGTCCCATTGGGGTAAAAACACATATTTGATACACAAATGAGAGGACAGTGTATTTACAGTGTATAGAACCCCTGGGACTCCTGATGGCTCGCTTTTGGAGACAAAACTGGGCCTTCATCAGGAAGCAACAAATCAGTTAAAGAGCCAATCAAGAGGGATAAAAGGTTTCGGGTCCGATGCCCAGTGGTTCAAACAAAGTCATCTAAACATCACTGCGGAAAACTGGGATACTGAGGCTGGGATGCAATGATGCAGCCATATGGTCAGAAATTAGGCCAGGTTAGTGACGAGATTGTAGGACGTGAATAAATAAATGGCCTTTTAATGCTACTCTCAAAGGACACCGTCACAGTATGCGAGATTTATACAGTCAAACACACCTTGTAAAGATCAGTAAATACAGACAAACAAACAAACAATGCACACAGTGAGCGTGGCTCGCATCGGTTTTCACCCTGTCCGCCGTTCTATCTGCATCACAAATGAAACAGGAGCATCGCCACTGCATATTTATGAACACGGCCGCTTCAGTAAATGGCAACGCTGCTGCATATTTATAGAGGAGGTTGTTTCAGAGAAATGAGGTCCTTTTGAATTCACATGAATCTCTTGATTCTGGGAAAGGGTGTTCTGAATGCATCGAAATGTCTTCCACTTGTCATCTGTAAACACGTTTCTGTGGAGATCAAGCGCAAGGTGTTATTAAATAATCAGGTTGGAGTTTGTTCTTGAGATCTTCTGTTAGGGGACTAACATGTGAATGCGCAATAATATGCTCTTGCATTTCAAATATCATCTCTTTTTGGCGGAGACCTTTTTTCAGGTAATAATTGCACTGATCAGTCCTTACGTCTGTCTAAAGGGTTTATTTAATTAATGAAACGTATTAAACCGAGCTCATAATCTTGCATCCCTATTGGCTCATAAATCTGTCAGTAAAACTGCAGTTCCGCCCTGCTTCCATTTTGAATGAAAGTGCCACACACAGTTTGGATCATCTAGGCTTGTTTGCAATGCAAGGGTAATTGAAGAACTGAATGTTTAAATAATGAAAGCCTTTTCTTTGCTCAAGAAACATTAAATGCTAATGTTTTATGAATCCAAGGAGCAGAGAGAAGTGTTTTAGTCTCGCGTTTGCTGTCAGGTCGTAGTCAATATACTGTCTTAAAAAGCCTCAGTATAACACTTCATATTTTATAACATGAGATTTGAGCCAAATGTATTCAAGAACAGGAAAAACTAAGCACCCAGAGAGCTACAATAAACTATAACCTACATGTTGGTGAAACAATAATATGACGGACATTTTAATGACACACTAAAACAATTGCTGGTCAAAAACTCCATTTGAGTCAAATTTAAATCAAATAATCACACTCGTAAGTGTCTAACCAAATGTAAATCCATACCACCTTTTATATTTCCTTATAAATACGCTTGTTTTTATATGCAATTCACCCAAAAGCAACAATATCATTATTTTAATAAGCAGCATGAATGATCAATGTGCATTTCAAAAACAATTGTATTCAGTTTGTACATCGGCGCATTAATGGTAGTTAATTCCCCAAACTTTAATTCAGTTGTGCTCAGTGTGTGTTCTTATTCAAGAACCCATCCTTTGTGAATCTCCTCCTAGTCTGGCAATAAGTACATTTACATTCAGAGTTATAATTGAGCTACAGCAGATTACTGCATGGCCGAGATACAGTCTTTATCTGTCTGAGCATACATGACACAACGTGTAATCAAATATTTGAAGAAGTAAATAGCTACCGGCAGTCACCTTTGTCATTCAGAACAAGAGAAGAATGCTGAGACCAACTGCAGACTGTTTAATGTGAATAAAATACTGCGTCGGCATCATTTTTGAAAACAAAATCAATACTTTTATGAAGCAAAGATACATTAAACTGATCAAAGCTGACAGTAAGAACCTAATATTACAAATTTATATACATCAAAGAGTCCTGGAAAATTCTTTCATAGTTTTAGCAAGCATATCTTTATATTATGCAAACACAGGAATCAATTATATTATTATTAATATAATTATATGGTTAACATAAGAAACTAATTTTAAAAAGAAACAAAATTATACCAACCTAAAGCTTTGAACAAGAGTATACATATTAGTCTAGCTACAGTTAACATGTCAAGATAACTATTTTTTGTTGTACGATATATTGCACCAAAATATATTGCAATAAACGATATTATTGGCATTTTAAGGATATTTCTTGCTACTCATTATATAATGTCAGGATGACAATATAATATCATCACAATGCAAGTACACTTTTCCAAAGAACAGATAATAGCTGCGTCCCAAATGGCACACTATGTTCTTATGCACTTACACACTCAACAGCATAGCATATGTATGTAGTGTCGTCCCAAAAGGAACACACATTTTTTTTTTTACTAAGCAGAAATTCAAACCGTTTCCCAGATGACGTTTGACGATTGCCAAACTAGTGAAATAAACGACCAAACTACCAAATAATACCTGCCATGGGTATAACTGCATTCACCATCTGTAAGTGGTATAATCACTCTCGTACTGTAGGAGAATTTTGCTTTCACAATCCAAAATAAATAAAGTAATTCAACATCAGTGCCCGAAAGCTCCGCCCCTTCCGCTACATGAGCAAAGCAACGGCTGTTGAGTGTGTGAAGTGTCCAACATTCCACACTTCATTTTACCAGTTGAATAAGTGCATCATCCGGGTAAAGTGCACCTATTCTCTTTATAATTTCAGTGTGAATGCACTATTTACACTGTTTATACTACAAAATGGCTTAGAATAGTGCATACGTATGTGATTTGGGATGCTATTTCTTAAGAATGTTTTATTTAATTATATTTATTTTAAGAATTTAATAAATAGACATATTCTAAACAAACAATAGGAAATCTTAACAAAAAAGTGCAAGCTAAAAAGTAACAGAGGCTGCCAGATCTATTTTCAGTTGTTAGACACCCCCATGAAAATATACTGTAGTAATTTATTGTAGATACTAGTGTTTTTTTTAACCATACTGACACTGACACCTCCAAATCGAGATAGAGATGTTGCACAATCAGCTAGAATGTTGCTAGAATGGGTTTTTATGTATGGGTGATATATATTGTATCACCAAAAATGATTGAGTTCATGATCATGTGTTGTGCGATAAGTTGATATATTGATTATTGTGACAGGCTATAGTTGCATTAAGGTTAGTCTGACTTGACAAAATAAAACTCCAAGTTTTAGTCAGACCAAAATGTTCACATGACTTTTAAAATTGCTTAAACTGCAATACTCAGACTTCAAATCTTCTAAAGTGCATGTAAATGCTTTGTAGCTAACGAATGCATATTGTCAGACAGCATGATATGAGCCAAGCGAGAAAAGCCAAGACAGACTGCGTGACATCGACAGATTTTACAATGACATACATCATTGACTGGGCAGTCTGGCCTGATATCCTTATACGAGCACTAAGAGCTTCTAGACTGCAGAATTTGCCCTACAAGGAGAAGAAAAACAAAAGAAATATTTTACAAAACCTAAAATTTGTCTCAGGTGGTGAAAGTCTTGCAATCACTGGCCTGTTTACGAGAGTACTGTGTCTGAGAGTGTGTTGTGCTCCCATTACGCAGGAGTAGACGAAAGGATGTGGCAAAGCCCCCACGAGGAAGCTCAGGTGCTTTGTTATCTTGGGCATTCAGGTTAGCACAGATGACTGCGTCATTGTCAAATTAGCCAACATACTGAGCTCAGGGTCGCACCGAAATAACAACAATATTACGCTCGCAAAAGCCTGCCAAGACAGAAATACACTTAGTAAGACCACTGAATCCTTGAAATCTCTGGAAGCGTTTGATTGGACGAGAAACTGTGAATTAACAAATTCACAGTTGTTACTACGCAACAGTAGAACGCAAACAGTTCTGATGATGAGGAAGCTGATCATTACCTTGGCTCTTTGAATACGAATGAGGAATGGCAGTTTGGGGATATAACAATCTATGATGAATCACTCAAAGAGATACGTACCGGAAAACAAGCAAACAGAAAAACAAACAAAGACTCCTTTGAAACAGACTTTAGAGACTGCCATTAATTACCCTGAGGCTTTTGGAGAATCAATGCCAGGAAAGGTTGGAGCTCTCAAATAAAAAAATAAAAAAACAAGATCACCAAAGCCTGCAGAGATGGAGAACACCTTACTGTTTCATCACATCTTCATCTTCTTCCTCTACTTTCTTAAACATGAAACATTTCCTGTTAAAGGAATATTTCAAGCACACTGCAGAACTATCTTTATTTACAGTACTCCTACTCCTCATTCCAAACCTACTAGTTCAGTAAAAACCACAGGTGAAAAGTTTAAAAGACTATGTACAGACTGTCAGCTTTAATTTGAGGGCATTTACATCCAAATCAGGTGAATGCAGTAGGAATTACAACATTTTGCATATGTGCCTCCCACTTGTTAAGGGTCCAAAAGTATGTGGACAATTAGCTTCTCAGCTGTTTCATGCCCAGGTGTGTGTTTTTCCCTCATTATCCCAGGTAAAAGGTCCAGAGTTCATTTCCTGTGTGCTATTTGCATTTGGAATCTGTTAGTCAAATATCAAAGTGAGATCCAAAGAGCTGTCACAATCAGACAAGCAAGCCATCATTTGGCTGAAAAAAACAAAATAAACTCATCATTAATATACATATATTAATGATGGTTCATTGTGACTGTTATGGGTCATTTACTGTACATGTTGTGTGTTTTGTACACTCAAATAAATGTAAACATAAGTCTAGGATGCTCCCAATAAAGGCGATGCTGCTGTTGCTGCTGCCTCCTGCGCTCAGACAGGCTCATTTTTTCCATGTCTGTGCACCAGAAAGATGAAAACATCTCAACTTTCCAGAATGCCGCAAGCACACTGCAGGTCATTTGACAAGAACCGACCAATCAGCGTCAGCCTTTCCATAACAACACTGAAGTCTCAGAGTAGATGGAAGAACAGCTGATTGTAGATATACAGGGATAACCACAGCTGTAGGATTTGTCAAGTCCCTATTATTTCACACCAACAGGAGAATCTATACATAGAGACCCACGAGGGACTGTATGACGCAGGGTTGGTCAAGAATGTGATTATGTGCGTATTAGCCAGATATATAGTTTAATTATCCAAACAGTATTATAACCTTACAGCTACCCGGAAATACTTTCTACTCAGCAACAGACTGATTGTGTTGTGCAACTGAGGAATATTACACCAATTAGCTACTTATTGTAGTTACTAATAATGTTAACGAAGAGTATGGGCTCATGGTTGCTTTGGATGCCCTAGAAGTAAATTTGCATACGAGAAATATATATATATAAGTAAATATAACAAATATATAGCTAAAAGCTACTTTAATAATATAAGTTTACTTGGTCTAGTTCATACATAATAATAATAAAACATCATATTTTTATGTCATATTTTTGCCATAATTTTGGTTATTGTCGCTTCGGTAGATACAATATGAACACAGCAATTGTGTGCCATGTTGACAAAACCTATATCTTAATATATTTTGGAGGTTTTTTTATGAATAGAGATTCATTTAATCATTTATTCAAGCAATTCGTCCAAAATGCTGATTCATTTGAAAACAAAGGTGACTGTCATTATGAATGGATCAATGAATCATTGACAAATGATTTAATCAATAACAAAATCATTTAGGAGTAAATCTGTGTTGCTTTGAGACACAAAATTGTTCAGATTCTTTTGTAAAATTTCTCTGTAATGCTTAAAACAGACAACATTGTGTCTAAAATGAAACTTGCTCAGTATTAATGTCATTTTTGATGAAAGTTAGTATTAAATGTCATCCGTTAGGCTCCAAAAAGAAAGAAATACCATGACCAGTTCATTACATTGAACATAAAAAATCAAATCACTGCACAATTGGCTTTTAAAACAGTCTACTTTCACCGGCTGACATACAGCAGTTCATTAATCCGAGTATTTCATGAATCACAGTTGATTCAATGATCCGTTCATAGCAGTTCTTCAATTAACAGCTCACTGGACAGGAAGATTGTCAGTGAATCACTCACTGGACAGGAAGATTGTCAGCAAACCATTTAATTTAAACATAGTATTACTTTAGAAGTGTTGGAATATAGCACACACACTATGGACTACTTTTATGCTGATCTCTCTTTCCTATTTTGGGGGGTGAATGAGTTGTAGCAACTATGCTCTATTCGCCTTATTCTTCACATACTGTATGAGCAGAAAATTGTGGTCTCATTCACTTTAATTGATTTTTAGCTGTAAAAATAGCTTGTTATGCTGCTTGATGTTGCAAATTGGTATTTTGTAATGATATTATTTGCATTTTTATGTATAGTCATGAACAAACTTGTTTGTAATACAAGTAATTTGACTTGTTTTTTTCCATTTGTTCCACTTCTCCCACTAAAACAGTTGCTGAAAAGGGCTCAATAAATGCAAAATACCTAGTCAAGCTTGAGATTTTTTGTTCCAAGAAAGAAATAAAACATTTATATGGGCATGGAACAACAACAAGAGTAAGTAAATGATTAAACATTTACAAAAAAAATGATTTTCCTATTCCCAATAAATAAAAGCAACATTTCCTAATGGTTTGCGGAAAGTGACCAAAATGAGGAGAAAAGGAAAACAAGAGGCAGTCATCAGCCATCAAGCTCGGGGCTGAGGAGGGATTTAAGGAGAGGCTCTCTGAGGAAATGATCTTTGCGGGGTTTATTGGAAACAGCGTGAGCTGGAGTGTGATCTGTGAGTGAGAAACTTAATCGCCTCTCCTCTCATTCCAGTCAGCTCCATTTCTCACATTCCTAGAAAATGGCTGCCAGCGAGCCCGAAGGCTCCTGCAGCCCACAGGCAAAAACTAGCCATACCTGACAGCTCGCTCGCACTTTGAAAACACCACTCAAAGCCCTGCTGGCCACAACACAGAGGCCTGGTAACCGCAATGTTTTACACTTCAGAAAGCATACACGCTCACACGCACACATACAAATGAACAGTACACATATAGAAGGCGCTTTGGTTCAGTATCATAGAGGTAAAGAGAGGGGAAGAGTCACTTACTGGTAGTACAGTTTATCCTGATACAGTCTAGATGGGGGAGAACAGACAAGATGTAAATTCAGCCTTCAAGGTTATGACTGCAGACATCCATTACAACACATCGCCCACAGACTGGGGACGAACACGCAAACCGAGCGGAGCGGAGAGGTGCTGTTTCGCTGACCAGATACGCGCTCTTTCTTTTCTACCTCCTGCGTGCCGATAATGAAGCCCAGGTGGAGTGGATACAGTCTCGCTGCTTGCGCTAATGAATATTCATGCCTGCGCCGTGCCATAATATATTTAGAATTAGGGAAATTTGGCATGTATTGAAATGTGATTATACCCAGTTCCATACGAGTCTCGGGACTACTGAATATTCAGAGGTAATTGATTAATTTGCTCTCTGGGTTAGCTAGGAAAGCGGCACAGGAAGCAGAAAAGAGAGAGAATCTTGCCAGAGAAACAGGCTGTCCTCGCCAGTGGCGCTGCTGGTGCTCTCGTATGCACATCCTTTTTAAAAACCATCTCCATTTAATGAGTGAAAACAGAGGAATTATATTTGAAAGATTTGGGAAAAAAAGGCCACAAGATAAGATGGAGAGAAAGGAAGAGAGTGAAAACTTGTGTTTATGGACGTGTCGCAGCAGAGCACCAGAGCATGTCCACAGTAAGCCTTAGCCTCCTGGGAGAAGAGCTGAATTCAGAATGCTCCCGTAGATAAAAACACTCCAAAAAAACCCACAGCCCTTGACGTGAGGTTCACTTTTTTCCTGCTTGCATGTGAGAAGAACCCCACGCTCATGAATAAACATTGGAATAACACGTTGGATGGTGGGCTTTCACAGTGAAGCTTTCAGAAGGAAAGCCAGTATTTGTGTGTTTGCCTTGAGAATAAAAAAAAGAAAAGAAAATACCTCTCAGTAATTTCCCCACAGGCAGTATACTGACATGATCATTATTAATGCTGCTAATACTGCTTTTAAATAAATTATATTCAGGGCTCAGCAATAAAGATTAGTTTTCCAAAGTAGATTTACTTGGCCTGCAAACAACAAAAAAAGAGAGGCTGCCACAAAAGAAAGATTTTCATGTTTATATATGCTTGAAATCTATTTTTGTGTGTTAAAAATGCATTAACCATTCATTTGTATTCCATTTATTTTTTTAATATCTGTAAAGTGTCAAATATATGCGCCAAAGATGAGAGGCTTTATTTTTTATGTGTTTTTTTTACATGGTAAATAACTTAAATGTTAACATATGAGTGAAATAATGTCCCATCATCAATTAGTCTAACAAATTAATGTAAAAACGACATACTGATTCAGACTTTTTACTGTTAAAATACATTATTAATAATTATAAATAACCATTCTACGTTTGATTATTTTTTAAATCAGTATAAACTGCTTACTGTCAAATGGCAAAGTATGAAGCCTTAAAATTACAAATAATTTGTATTTTGCGGCAAAACAATACGATTACAATGTCTATTTTAATGTTTCAAATAACTTAAAATGTCAACATATGGGTAAAAATAATGTTGCATCGTCAATCAGTTAACAAATTAATGTAAAAATGAAATACTGATTCAGACTTGTTACTGTTGAAATACAGTAAATTATAAGTAATCATTCTACATTTTATTATTTTTAAAACCAGTACAAACTGCTTACTGACAACTGGGAAAGTATAAAGCCTTAAAATTACAAATAATTTGTATTTTGCGGCTACATAATACTATTATAATGTCTATTTTAATGTTTCAAATTACTTAAATGTCAACACATGGGTGAAACAATGTTCCATCATCAATCAGTCTAACAAATTAATGTAAAAACAACATACTGATTCAGACTTTTTACTGTTGAAATACATTAAATTATAAGTGACCATTCTAAATTAGATTTTTTTTTATCAGTATTAACTGCTTATTGATAAATTTGACAAATGGCAAAGTATAAAGCCTTAAAATTACAAATAATTTGCATTTTGCATCTACAAAATACTATTATAAAATACTATTATAATGTCTATTTGAAATATAGTGTCTAATTTAATGTTTCAAATATCTTAAATGTCAACATACTGTATGGGTGAAATAATGTTCCATCGTCAATCAGTCTAACAAATGAATGTAAAAACGACATACTGATTCAGACTTTTTACTGTTAAAATACATTAAATTATATATATCCATTCTACATTGTATTATTTTTAAAATCAATATAAACTGCTTACTGACAAATTGTCACCTTGGAACTACAAGGTTCTATCTGCGTTCTGAATGATTTTGAGATATTGAGCTTCAAAGTTTTTGCATTACATAGCAAACAGTGGCTGTGTAACATTTGTTTTTTAATAAAATGTCTTAAAATGTAAACAACTTATAAAAAAAACATCACATAATGTAAATAAGTTGTCATTTAATAAGAATATGTCAATAACTCAATTTTGACAAAAATGTCAGATAGAACCTTATAATTCTAAGGTGACGAAATGGCAAAAAAAAAAGCCTTAAAATTACAAATAATTTGTATTCTGCACCTACAAAATACTATTATAATGTCCATTTTATTTAAAGTGTCTATTTCAATGTTTGAAATAACTTAAATGTCAACATATGGGTGAAAAACGGTTCTATCATCAATTAGTCTAACAAATTAATGTAAAAACGACATACTGATTCAGACTTTTTACAGTTGAAATACATTAAATTATAAGTGACCATTCTACATTTGATTTTTTTTTTTAAATCAGTACAAACTGCTTACTGACAAATGGCAAAGTATAAAGCATTAAAATTACAAATAATTTGTATTTCACGCCTACAAAATACTATTATAATGTTTATTTTAATGTTAGTGTCTATTTTAATGTTTCAAATAACTTAAATGTCAACATATAGGTGAAATAATACAAACTAATGTAAAAATAAAATAACATAGTGATTCAAACTTGTTATTATTGAAATACTTTAAATAATAAGTGACCATACTAAGTTCTATGATTATTTAAATTACTTACAAGACTTAATAAAATTAAATTACAATTAGTATTTTGGGGCTTCAATGTCATCCCCAAATAGAATAAGTCATCAAATGGTTCTTGTTCTAGACAACATTTTGGCTATATAAACTATTGTACCACTGAAAATATTGTTGATTTCTATACTTAACACAGATTTAATTTATAAATTTAAGTGAACACCCATGCAGTGTTAAACAATTGATTTAAGAGTGTTAACACCGACTGGTGTTCAGATCCTCCTTTCTGGTGTTAATATTTTACACTATAATAGTTTGCCAATTAACACTCTTTAAGCATTGATAATATTAACTCTTTCAAAAGTGTTAATTTAACACTTTTATAGCGGTTCCCATATAAACTCAGAGGGAGTGCTAATTTTAACACTAAGGGAGTTAAATCTACTATCTAAAAACTGCAATGTAGTTTTTACTCTTACTAGCTTTCCAGACACATTTTTAACCAAAACCTTGTTCATCTTAGATATCTAGACTGCATTAATTTAGTGATATCTCAGCAAAAAGCACAACAACTATGTGAACTGCATGAAATAAAACCAAACGGTTACATTTCACACATAAAATTTGACGTACAGAATCATAATGTAAAACTGGTCTGTCACCTACTGTATAATGCTTATTGTTGAGCCCTGGTATCACTTATTAGCATTCAGTATGTTAAACCTGTAGCAGCTTTTCCAAAACCCTATGTCCCAAACATGAATTTGCCTTTAAGCTAAAACCTAAATCTTAGCTTTAAAAACAAATCAAAAATCCTCAAGGTTAACTTTATCTTTAAACCACTAAAAAGTACAGTACCGCTGAGACTCCCAACCGAGCAGCACAATACAATGGCTTTTTGTTCTGGCTGGTGCTGTATAATATAAAACCTTGCTCGAATCCTGTGAGAAGGCCCCCCTTTCCCATTACTATCTTTTGCAAAGCATACTTCTGGAATGGAGAATCGATATTTCTCCTGCACAGCCTGGGCTGTCCCATGCTTCAGTGTGTGCTATGATGGAGTGGAGGGCCAAGAGGAATTCAGAACATTACACAAATCCAGCTCTATCTTTTTCCCATGAGGCTGCAGCCCCGTCGCGTGTCGTCAACCACAGTGAAAATCGTGGCCGCTAACAGCCAGAGAGCAACGTGTGTCCACCCTAACAGGGAGTGCAGTATACCTCCGGGACAGAAGGAATTATTGCTGTTTGTGGGAGTGTGTGTTCGAGGTAGAAAAGTTTTAATTTACCTACAGTTGACATAACATACAAGAGCGAGCTCTAAAAGATTTATCAGAAATACGCCAATCTCATATTTAAATTATGAATGCTTACTGTGCACTGTAAAAACAAACATCGAAGTTCATTACACTCAAATATTAAATAAATGAACTGTTTTTGAAAGAAAATAGGTAGGAATGATTTATTATTATTATTATTATTATTATTATTATTATAGATGTTATTTTAGAAACATTGAGATTTAAAATATCTTTCACTGAAGCGTACTGGCCAAGATTAACAGTAGCTCCCATAGGTTTCACGAATAACACACTCCAAAAGTACTTTTTGATGCTTGTTCAAAGTGCTTGAGTAAAATGAGCTAAAACAAAACAGTTCTTGAGTTTTTTTAGGGACAACTTAATCGTTGTTTGTTCAATTAACTTAAAATAACTGTAAAAACCATTACATTAACTTAATCAAGTTTCCTTGAGAGGAGATGATAGGATTGTGTGGACTCAGCATTTTTTACAGTGCAGATAATATCGTATCTCCCTCAGTTCACATTAAAATATGACAATTATAATAATCAGAACATTCGATTTTGATGCATTTAAAATCATTAAAAGAATTAGTTAAGCAAACTCAAAAAATTATTGTATTAAGGCAAACTTAAATTGAGTAGGAGATTTCTAGTTCTCAGCAAACTTTGTGTCCTACAGAATAAACCAAATGCATGTTGAAATTAAGTGTAATTGTGTGTGTTTGTACGACACTAACATACAGTATGGAGACATAAATTAATCTGTACTCTATGGAATTTACAGATGTTTATGTTGAAGTTTGTAGGGTTACTACACTGTAAAACCCAACAGTCAACTTTATCAAATGTAATGAGTGTAGTTAACTGAACATTTACTGAAAGTTGATTCTACTAATTTGAAAAGAGTTTTGTTGAAGGTAATGAGTTAATTAAAGACCTCATTACTTCAACATAAATTGAGTAAGTTCACAGTATTTAAATATATTAGTTTTTTTTTTAACTTAAATGGTTTGTAGCAATCGGTTTCCTTAAACGGTTTGAGTTGCCTTAACTTATTGGGGGAAAGCTGTAAATACTGCATGAACAACAACTATAATCATGCAAGTATATCTAAAAATATATAGTGGTTTTGATAGTTACACTAACATCAACACATGCTCTCATTAACACCTAATCATAAAGTTTATGATGAATGGATGGATGTAACGTTTATGCAATTTACAAGTGCTTTATTCTATATGTCTGAATCAATAAATTGCAAATATTTAAAGTCTAATCAATATTTTGTGAAAAAAATTAATTGTTAATGAGACACATTTATGTGTCGTCCCACTTGTCACAAACATCCTAGAACTAAATATAATAAAAATGTTCTACTAACTATAAAAAAAATACGAAAAAACTGAATCTATATGAGTACTATGAACTTACTCCATTTAAGTTAAAGTAATGAGGTATTTAATTAACTCATTACATTTAACACTGAGTTCAAAACTATTTTCAAATGAGTAGAATTAACTTTCTGTAAATTTTGAATTAACTTCACTCATTTCATTTGCTAAAGTTGACTGTTGGGTTTTACAGTGAGTTTAAGTTATTTTTTACAGTATGTGATGCTATACAGAGACTTGTGTAATTCTGGTTTATTGATTTTACATGTTAAGTCCGTATTAGAAAATTGGAACTACTCTAACAAAAATAATGTAAGATCATGGTACAAAATGTGATACTCTTCAATAAATAAATGAAGAGAAAATATCTAATAAAATTAAAATTACAGTTTTTCTCAGTCACTTTGGTGCATTTCTCACAACACTTTTTTACATTTGCACAACAGTTAATGCATTTCTCAAAACAATTAGTCATTTGTGCACATCATAGTAGCAGTTTCTCATTCCTTTCAACAAATTGCAAATGCTTTTGGACATGCATCAATTGCTTTCATACAACTCTCTGCTGTTTGTAACATTATCATTTGCTTATGCCATGTCAGTCAAAATTAACTGAACTTGTGGATGCTGAATAGTCATTCCATATAAAACTAATAGTCCTCATTTTATAACTTGAGTCATTACATACAAAAATGTTGAACTAGTTGTCAAAATCAGTCAAGCAAATGAAAAAAAAAAATTTAAACCTTTTTTTTCTGAAAATGTATTCTAAATTCTACACTTTCATGAATGATTTACAGACGTATGTATGTTGTAGGTTCAGTTCCAATATGTACTGCAATTTTGTTTACAGTTGTGCACAGCTTTACCCAAAGGAAGTTTATGTTTGTTGTAAATAAGAGTGTGTTTATTCTTTTGCACAATGCTGTGAATAAATTAGAATTGCAAAGAGCAAATGCAGTAAACATGTGAAACATACATATTCAGTGTCTTGTACTCAGATACCTCACTAAATACAGTGATGTCTAACTTTACTGTAGTCTTCAAATGGCTGTGCAAACAGTATATAGTGCTGTCTTGAGCATTTTCAGGAAGTGTCACCAAAATCTGACTTTTTTTGCATTGGAAAAAATGTACAGAGTAAACTGTCATAATGAAAACATGACTAAGCCATTTGACTATCTTGTTCATAAACAATGGTGGCAGGACTTTTCATTTTGATGACACTGACACTTACATTGACATGAATACTTGCTTTTGAGGAATGAGCTTTCCATTTTGAGCAAGTGACACGCTTTTGCAGGTTATCCACTAGGTTTTGCATTTTGCACTAATTGTTTTGAGAAATGCATTAACTGTTGTGCAAATGTAAATAGTGTTGTAAGAAATGCACCAACGCGACTGAGAAAAACTGTAACAGAAAAAATCAAGGACGCATACAGCCTATTATATTTGTAGGCTGTATTCATTTTTGCAGCACCTTATTTACATGCAGATGCTTTACTTTTTGTATCCTAATCATTGAAGCACTGAACAATTTAACAAACTAGCTTTGTTCATTGAAAAATGCACACAAAATCGTAATTTCCTCATTTATGCTTCCGCACTGTAAGCAGACATGCTAAATGGCAGAGACTATGTCACCCTGCCACATGGGAACGGCTGACATTTATCTATTCAGCGGAGGAACTTTTCAGCTCGGTTTTGCATCAGAAATACCTGACATGATGTGGGAGGACAGTTAAGCGAGTGATGTTCACATTTACTTACTGAACTAGTTTGAACTCGCAGAGGTGGTGCTTTATGAATGCAGCAAGACAGTATAATATTAAGCGATGGATGAAAATTGCAGTGGCTCCTGGGGAAATGTAAATGAAACGTACTGGGCGGAACAATGGCTTGTCAGTTTTGGTGACATGTGTAACGCTCCAGTGGTAAGTGTATAGTGTGCAGGTGTAGGGCTGCTGTAAGTTGGTTGAAGGCAGGGACTGTGCACTCTCTGGTAGGGAAAGACTACAGTGCTCATCTGGGAGTGAGCGCTTGGCCGCAGACTCTGGCCGTTGAAGGTTCTACATCCTTCTCTTCAACACAAATTTTCAAATATATTATGTGTGTGTGTTTGTGTGAGAGAGAGAGAG
Organism: Danio kyathit; assembly: GCA_903798195.1. NCBI lineage: Eukaryota > Metazoa > Chordata > Actinopteri > Cypriniformes > Danionidae > Danio > Danio kyathit. The sequence goes on along the minus strand of LR812530.1, from coordinate 27,474,634 downwards.
AGAGAAAGAGAGAGAGAGAGAGAGAGATAATATAATATAATATAATGTAATATAATATAATATAATATAATATAATATAATATAATATAATATAATATAATATAATATAATATAATATAATGTAATATAATGTAATATAATATAATATAATGTAATATAATATAATATAATGTAATATAATGTAATATAATGTAATATAATGTAATATAATATAATATAATGTAATATAATGTAATATAATATAATATAATGTAATATAATGTAATATAATATAATATAATATAATATAATGTAATATAATATAATATAATGTAATATAATATAATATAATGTAATATAATGTAATATAATATAATATAATGTAATATAATGTAATATAATATAATATAATATAATATAATATAATATAATATAATATAATATAATATAAAATAATATAATATAATATAATATAATATAATATAATATAATGTAATATAATGTAATATAATATAATATAATGTAATATAATGTAATATAATATAATATAATATAATATAATGTAATATAATATAATATAATGTAATATAATATAATATAATGTAATATAATGTAATATAATATAATATAATGTAATATAATGTAATATAATATAATATAATATAATATAATATAATATAATATAATATAATATAATATAATATAATATAATATGATGTAATATAAAATAATATAATATAATATAATATAATATAATATAATATAATATAATATAATATAATATAATATAATATAATATAATATAAAATAATATAATATAATATAATATAATATAATATAATATAATATAATATGAAATAATATAATATAATATAATATAATATAATATAATATAATATAATATAATATAATATAATATAATATAATATAATATAATATAATATAATATTATACAATATAATATAACTTTCGGTGTTTGTAATTTGTTTTATTCTTTATATTTTTGAAAGAAGTCTCTTATTTACAACAAAGCTCCATTTATTTGGTCAAACTGCAGAAAACAATTATCATTTATCAATTAATCAGTTATCATTAGTTCATTAATTGATGTTAATTTTACTATAATAAAGTAAAATATTATTATATTTCTCTTTTAACACAAAATACAGTACAAACTGTAATTTATCCCTATAATGGCTGTTTCAGAAATCATTCTATTATATTATTTTGGCATTTTATAACGTTAAAATGTTACAACACTTAAACATAGCTCCATAATATTTTTGTTATTTTTAAAATATCTTTAATTCCTAAAAAAGTTTTTAAAAAATTGCATTTAAACTCTCTTTTTACTGTCAATTTGGATAATTTTAATAATTAAAACAAACTAAAAACTACTGACCCCAAACTAATATCCGTTTGAATGGTAATTTAATATAAAATAATGTAATAAAACAATACAATTAGCCAATAGTGTATATACAAACATACACTATAAAAAAAATTCTTGCTGCCTTAATTTAACTTTTTTTTAGTTGAATTAAAGTAACGTTTCTAGTCATCTCAACTTACGTCAGTCAAGCTGACTAAAAATATTGAGTTAAATTTTGTATAACATAATATTTAGTTGAAACCTGATTTTTACTTATTACAATTTGTTTAAGCAACAAAAATATTTGTTGTCTTGGCTTTTTGTCAATATATTTTTACAGTGTAGAACAAATTAGGAGACTTTTACTAATAATATATAACTTATATTTACATAAAATTGTACGATAGATAGACAGACAGACAGACAGACAGACAGACAGACAGACAGACAGACAGACAGACAGACAGACAGACAGACAGACAGACAGACAGACAGACAGATAGATAGATAGATAGATAGATAGATAGATAGATAGATAGATAGATAGATAGATAGATAGATAGATAGATAGATAGATAGATAGAGCTGTATTTAAAAACAATAGAAGTCAAGTATGTGTTATATACATGTCTACCTGTATATCCCCATAGTCCACAAAATATTTGTTGGAATTTGGCAAAAAATAATCTTACATTGTAAAATTCATTATCAGACAATAGATATATAATCTCATCTGAGAAAAAAATGTAATAATAGTTAAAAACACACGATTTCATGCTGTGTTAACATGTTACGCTTTACGACTACTGTGTGGTGGTGGTAACCATCAAATCGAGCACTCTGACTGGCAGATGTACCTAGATTGACAGTGAGTCGGACCCGCCCTCCGTCCAGCTCCAGCCTCAGAGTATCAGCAGAGTTCTGTGATGTGGTTGCCATTAGAACACCGTAGGCCCGCTGAGAACGAAAGCGCAGAGACACGTCCTCCGCTTCTGTGTGCATCACCACCGGCAGCTGGATCTTCATGAACTTACTGCCGTCATAACTGAGGATGGTGGCATCTGAGAGACAGACAGACAGAAAGAAGACCAGGGAGAATTTAGGAAACAGTAAAGGAGGACAACGCTGGCCAGTGACTGTGATCATAAACTCTAGTGTTAAAGTCAACAGATGAATGTCTGTTTATTAAAATGCTTTAAATCCAGACACTGAATTTCTCTACAGCACTGCACAACAGTAGCAACACAACTGATGAAATTAGCAACATAAAAATACTCATTATGCAACATGTTTCTTTATATGGGGAGGCTGTGTTTATGAAGAAACTGTGTAATGTATTCTTGCTTGTTAATCTGTTTGGTTGTCTGCTCAGATTTGTGGGAATGATGTTAAATAAATAATATAAAATAAATAAATACATTATTTTTGTTTACATTTTTTTCCAGAATTGTGCAAATTTTACATTATATTATATTATATTATATTATATTATATTATATTATATTATATTATATTATATTATATTATATTATATTATATTACCTTCGGCTTAGTCCCTTTTTTCTTCAGGGGTTGCAACAGCGAAATGAACTGCCAACTCATCCAGCATATGTTTTAAAATGCCAACTGGCCTAGCTGGAACTCGAACCAGCGACCTTCTTACTGAGAGGCGACAGTGCTAACCACCGAGCCACTGTGCTGCCCTACTTTATATAATATAATATAATATAATATAATATAATATAATATAATATAATATAATATAATATAATATAATATAATATAATATAATATAATATAATATAATATAGGCAACGCAGTGGCGCAGTATAGTGCTGTTGCCTCACAGCAAGAACGTCGCTGGGTCGCAGGTTCGAACCTCGGCTGGGCTGGGTCAGTTGGCGTTTCTGTGTGGAGTTTGCATGTTCTCCCTGCGTTTGCGTGGGTTTCCTCCGGGTGCTCCGGTTTCCCCCACAGTCCAAAGACATGCAGTACAGGTGAATTGGGTAAGCTAAATTGTCCATAGTGTATGAGTGTGAATGTGTGTGTGGAAGTTCCCAGAGATGGGTTGCGGCTGGAAGGGCATCCGCTGCGTAAAATTGTGCTGGATAAGTTGGCGGTTCATTCCGCTGTGGCGACCCCGCAAGGGACAAAATCCGACAAGAAAATGAATGAATGAATGAATAATATAATATAATATAATATAATATAATATAATATAATATAATATAATATAATATAATATAATATAATATAATATAATATAATATAATATAATATAATATAATAGGCGACGCAGTGGCGCAGTGGGTTGTGCTGTCGCCTCACAGCAAGAAGGTCGCTGGCTCGAGCCTCTGCTGGGTAAGTTGGCTTTTTGGGTGACTTGGATTTTTAAATTTTGTAATATTTTAAAATATACACTACAAGTCAAAAGTTTTTGAAGTCAGTTTTTTGTTATTACTATTATTAGTTTTATTTAATAATTTAAATAAAAATTATTCTGTTCATCAAGGCAGCATTTATTAAATGTAAAAAATGTAAAATGGTTAAATACTTATTTATTAAATATTTATTTATTACTTATTGTATGTAGTTTTAAATGAAATTATTACTCCAGTCATTACTGCTTTTATTACTATTACCATTAATAATAATATTATTATAAAAAATAATAGTAATAATAATAATAATAATAGTAATAATAATAATAATAATAATAATAATAATAATAATAATAATAATAATAATAATTAATATTAGAGTGATTTCTGAAGGATCATGTGACTCTGAAGACTGGAGTAGTTAAGCTGAAAATTCCTCATTAAAATCACTGGAATAAATGATTAAATTAAAATATAAACTACATTTGAACAGTTATTTTATAATGCAATAACATTTCACAATTTTACAATTTGTACTGTATTTTTGATTAAATAAACGCAGCCTTGGTGAGCATGAGAAGCTTATTTTAAAACATTTAAAATCCTACTGACCCTAAACTTTTGACCAGTAGTGTACATTTATTTTAACATTTATTAACGGGATGCAGCAACAACAAATACATCCCCTTTGAAAATTTATATTTTTACGTATCTTAGTGAATATGGACAACATACAATGGAGCACTTTTACTAAATTTTTATTAAACATTTAATAAACATTCAAATAAGTGTGTGGTCACACAACATCATTAAGATAAGAGAAAAAATACCATAAATTTAAATGAGATTTTGTTTATTTTTTTCTCAAAACTGCTGCATTATTTTGCATTTTATTTTCAATTCTATGTATATATGTGCCTTTTTATTTTTCCTTGTATATTAAAACTGAATCCTGACATATTGATTGAGGTGTGCTCAATATTGCACCATGACCTTAATTTATTTCCATATAAAACAGTAAAAGAGGAGAACGCTGGCCATTGACTGTGACCATAAACCCCAGATGACAGATGAATGACCGCTTACTAAAATGCTTTACAGCCAAGACACAGAAATCCTCCACAGCACCGCACAACAGTAGCAACACAACTGCTCGGTCCATCCAGAAGATAAATGCCATAAAAAATGCTCATTATACACCACATTTTATTTGTTCTTTTTATGGCAAAGCCGTGTTTACGAAGACACGGCGTAATGTATTCCTGCTGAGGGGCTTCTGAAGCGCCGTTTACCGCCGTCCATTGCTTTAATCTGTTTATTCGTGGCACAATTATTTTATTGAGCAATTCAATTTAGTGGGCCGGATCTCAAGACATCTCATTTGCAGGGGGAGATAGTGGAGGTCTCAGAGCGACTGGCGTAATCTCACCAGCTGCTCAATCACAGATATTCAGTCCAGAAAGAGAAGAGCACACACTTGCACACACACAGCAACCGACAGGGTGCCACTGCCTGATCTGCAGCCCTTCTGCACCTTTTTGCAGCATCAAAGATGATTCTGGACCAGAAATAAATGTAGGTCTACACAACTTGTGCTGCTTGTTTAACTGAACACCTGGCCTGTTTTTTATTATCATGGAGAAAATCTGTTTAAGATATAATAAAAGCAACAATAAATAAAGCATAGCAATGTAGGACAAATCATAACTGATATTTCGACACATCTTTGATCAAATCTCTAAAACTAAATGTGGTCTGACATTATGTAAACACTTTTCAAAAGGGTCAAGAAAAAAATTCCTTAAGAAGCCAAAAAATCAGGAGAATCAAATATGTTTAAGTCCCATTATCATCAACGAAAATGCAAATGCTGATATAACTGATTGCGGTATATTTAATTTAATAAATAGTATCTTATCTTTGCATTTAAATCAGTCTCTAATGTAGCCAGTGATTAATAATCAACTACTTTTATTATTTTTTGCAAACATTCAACATTGATGATCAGAGAAATGCTAGGTTTATAGGTTGGCTAGATTCGTTCAAAAATGCGTATTTATTCAGTTACCGAAATGTGTGAACTTTTCATCAAAAAAAAGTATTAAACTGCTGGATTACAGTATTCATTTTAATAACAATCTCCAAAGCTGGTTTTCACGACTGGACTAAACAGTTCTCTTTGATTAGCCATTCCATTCCGTGCCAATCTGGGTCAGTCAGCAGTTTACAATACGGTTTAATTTTCCATGATGGTGTTATATGGAGCTCTTTGGAATGTGATACAAATGTGTTGGTACAGTACATTGGCAACAGAAGTATAATGTAATATTTCTGTTTCGGGGACACTGTATAACAATAGTTAATATTTTTACATTACTGTGACGGATGGGTTTAGGGTTGGCGTGGGGGTAGGCGTTAAAAAATACAATTTATTGGGTAATTTAATAGATAACATAAATGATACTCGGTACAACTACTGTTTTTACATTACTGTGACGGTTGGGTTTAGAGTTGGGGTGGGGGTAGACGTTAATAAAATATAATAAATGGGAAATTTAATAAATAATGTAAATAATTCTCGTTAACTTCCAGCCGCAACCATATCCAATCTAGCAACAACCCTTTTTTTCGGATATTAACTTCATTAAATAATAAAAAAAATTAAAATTAAAATAAATAAATAAATAGCCCAATTCCACTTAGCCAGATATGAATAAACTGACAGGCAATAGAAGTGATGTTCCACCAAGGTTATTTTAGTGAATGAAAACTAATAATAAAATTAGTGGTAAAAAAAACAACACATTTTTGTTAACTGAAATAACATCATAAAAAAATATTCATAAGCATTCATTCTGTGGGGAAAAAACAAACCTGTGGCTGTTTAAAGAAACACCTGTACATGGCGCTTTTACCCACAAACACATCAGTCAAGCACATGATCATTTACACAAAAAACTTTTCTTACTTACTCTTACCTACTCCCAGGGCCGTTTATATCGAAGTATATCATAACATCTAATTTTTACGAGGTGGGTAGCTAGTCCAATGCTCAACCCCCAACCTGGAGGACCAGGACTTGTGGGGAAAACTGGAGCGCCCCAAGTGAACACACTAACTCCGCAAAGAAATGCCAACTGACCCAGCCGGGGCTCTAACCAGCGATCCTCCCATGAAACCATGCCACCCCCAAACTTTTCTTAATAAATATATTAAATGCATTCTATATTTTCTGCTTTTGCTAAAAATGCAAGACTGCCATGTTTAACTATACAGTATGATCGCTAACATGAAGACGTTTGTTTAAATTGATCATTTTTACTCATTACATTTGCATGGTTTTGAACTCAGTGTTTGTTTCAATAATTATTTAATTTTTATTACTAAGATAATAATACTCTTATTATTAACAAGAGTTGTGTGGAAACACTAAAGTTTATTTGGCACTGGACATATTTTTTTCAATCTGCTAAAATAGAATTACTAAAACTGAAACTGAAGCTAAATATTTAAAAATTAAAACAAAAACATGATCACAAAATAAAAACTAAAATATAATGAACAAAATCATTACCAAAACACACTAAAACTAAACTGAAATGTACTGCAAAATCTAAAATACATATAAAATAAAAACTTACTTATTACTAAATTATTTTATTTTTTAATTTTAAAAGTACAAACAATAATAACGTTGGCGCACACACACTCTTCGAGGCCAGCATAGTTAAGCACGATCCTCTAATAATGCCTATGATTCCGTGTTAAAGATCCCATGAAATGCTTTGAAATGTGCATTTTTTGTTCAATGTTTGACGTAATCTCAACCGAAATGCAAAAAGAGGGTGGGACAGTGTAGCCCCTCCCCTTTTTAAAAATCAGCCAATAGAGTTTTGTTTTAACACCACTCTGCAAGTAAAAGTTGTTCAGCTCAAATGCATCAAATGAAAAGCAAATGAGAAGCGTCTTGAAGGGGGCGGGGCATGTCAGATACTAGAGAGCATTTGATTGGTCACGATTTGATGAGAAACTGAAGCATGAGTTGACGTGAATAAAACTGTTGATCCATTTAGGCGGAAGTGACAAGCTACAAGCTTTACATGTTTATATTAGCTTTATATCTTCTAAACGCGAAGATGTCACTGTCTAGCTAATAAATATTTTAAAAACTAACAATACTGACTCTAACATCTAAAAAACTTTATTTTTATTTCATGGGAACTTTAAGAACAGTTTGTAATCATGCCACACTATACCAGGCTCATGTGGAAATACAACTGGAACCATACCCAACTGTTCCTAGAACCATTTGAAACAACAGTTAAAATGCTGCTCAAACGTCCGCAAACTTTAAAATGACACTACATCCTTACTATTACCAGCTACCTAAAATAAAATAACCAATTATTTACAAATAGCAAGTAACTGACATTTGAAAACTGTGCAGAAACAAAGAAACTTCCATGTTTATCCATCTCCCTATGTGGTCCAATTCTGTAAGACGTTTGGCAGATTCCCAGTGCCTCCATTTTGTTGGAAAGGAATACGGGACGCCTAGAACTACAGAAGTGCTGAGCATGACACTTTCGTTTGAAAAAACAGAAAGAAAGATAGGTCCGATGAGGAGCCCGGTGCTGTGTTTATGCCTAGATAATTTAGCTGGATAATGGAGGCCGGACACATCTGCCTCTGTGCAAAGACCGGCCTCTCAGCCAGAGGACAACATCTGGCATGGAACCAGTACAGAGACATCACTCGCTCTGGAGATGATGAGGCTGCAGGCCATCACCAATTAGGCTGCCCACTTCTCCACACACACATACACACACACTTGCTGTAATTTTGCTGCCTGTCTCGTCTCAGCTTCTCTGTTTCTGTTACACCATTGCAGAGCCCGAGAGCACAACAGAGAGAGCGAGACAGCGAAAAACAAGACGTAGACAGGAACACAAGTACAGCGACATGCATACTAATGAGCGGAGTGATGTATATTCACCCCCTGAGGAAGAGAGAGCCGTTGGAAAAGGTAGCGTAGTCATTTTGTACCAGCATTACGCCTCAATTCTTGCAAAACATTGATTTAACCAGCAAGCCCCACACCTTGTGTTTGTAACTGTACTTAATTTTTGAGGCCTGTAGGAATGCATTGGTAACTTCATGCGGCATAGCTGAGATCAGGGTGTTATGAAGCTTAACAATGCTACCATTTGCTTCGACATTTGGAGTGGCGGTCCTTCTATAGTATGTTGATGTCAGTTTGACAGCTTCAGCTACAAAATTTGAACCATCTTACTGTTAGTTTGTTACAGCTAAATAATGAGCAAAAATAATATCCTGCCTCTATTTAATGTGATTTCAGTTGGAGGTACATCATCATACCGAAATAAAAAACTCAGAAACTTCTGGTTTATGTAGACCAGGGGTACTTAACCCTGTTTCTAAAGATCTATCTTCCTGGAGAGTTTAGCTCTAATGCTAACCAAACACAACTAAACTAACTAAATAGGATTTGAAGGAGCAATTGGTAATTACAGTTCCCATAAAATCAAAACTAACCTTATGATTTTGTTAGCTCACATAGCTAGTTAAGTGGTGAACAATTCATCTGTGAATGTTATTAAGAAAAAGAAAATGTTTGCCCCTCTAATCTTTAACTGAAATCTAAAAATGCACTTGTTTTTTTTGTGTTTTTTTTTCAATTAAATTGTCAGATTACGTATGTGACACTCTGAACGATTAGTCACATGTAAATATATGCATATGTATATTTATTCCTTAATTAAATATCATAATTATTGTATATATTGTTACATCTAATGTTGTATTTATTTGAATTACCTTGAGTGGAGAAAATGAGTGGGACAGTTTGTTGTCTGAGATTGCTGAGGTAACGCTGCTGGACTGTCATTACGAGAGCGACTTGACTGTTAAGAGCAACGGAACTTTGACTCTCATATTTATATTATCTTTTAGGTGGGTAAATTCTGTCATAATCTCATTGAAATGAGAAGAATACATGTTATTTAAGTGTCTCAACTAGTTTACTGAGGGTAACGTGCAGTGAAATAGTTACTTTGTAGCGAAGATTGTATCTTTTTGCTGACAATGTATTAAAACAGCCGCCAGCGGCCGATGTGTTACTTGGTAACTGCAAAGTTTATAAAAAGAGCTCCACCTCGCTTAAGTTCAATGTAGAGGTTATATTTTTGTACTGAGGTTGTTAAAAAGAGTATTAATAACTATTTTATTTGTGTAAATGTACTTTTAACCAAAGATGACAGTTATACTCAATGACTGTAACAGATTTATTTACATTTGTATTTCTCAGAGCTAGTCCATATATACAGAGCAGATATGATACTGTGCTAGAGATATTTAATGCTTAAAGGGACACTTTGCAAAATGTTTAATACTTATGAAGCCTACCTTAATGTGATATAGTAAGTATAGTTATCGTATAGAACTAAGTAATAACCTGTATGTGAATAATATGTTTATGAATGAGCTATTTATATATATGCACATAATGCATATTTATTGAGACAAGACAAGGGTTTGTTGGGTATAATACACTGTTTAATGATGTTGTATAGTCTGTTTTAAGTATTACTGCATAGAAATATTTATGAAATTCTAGTATATTGTGAACAAATGTCTGTAATAAACATTACGAGAGCGACTCGACTGTGAAGAGCAACGAAATTTTGACTCTCTCATATTTCTATCTTTTAGAAATTTAAACTGCAGCACCGCCAGCTCAACGCCGGGCGTGCTACACGTATATCTTAGCAAATGGGCATGGCTAAAATATGTAATCACGCTCCTTCAACTGTCAGTTTTGACAACAAACAGAAATGGTGAGGAGGAGGTCTCTGTTAGGTTGTAATAACTCTCCCCAAACATTTTTCCCAGTCTTTCTGAATGAAATGCCTACTTTAATACATCCATTCAGTTTGCAGTAGAAAAAACAAGCCACACCCACTGTTGTGTCATTTAATATTCTGTTTCTTTATAATAGTAGTGTTAGTTAATGGTTTGTTAATACTGTGAAATGTGCCCTAAAGTGTTACCAATGTTTCATTACATGCAACCGCTTCTCAAGACAACCTCTATCTGCATCAGTTCAATCTAAAAAACATAAAAAGCTAACTAATACCATATCATGTCGACTTTAACACAACCTAATCAGCAGCACAAAAAAAGCAAGAGCCCACCAACCCCGATCTGAAGTTCCCAATGTAGCCTTTAACCCCTAAAGCCCAATCTGTAACCCTCCCCGCCGAGACCTGCTCCAGCCTCCAAACAATGACAGCTTGACAAACGAGCCCCCCTCTCGTCTCCAGAGCAGTGGTCTCACGCCAGGGGACAGGATAATGAAAAGAGAGGTATGGCCAGTGGTTCAGAAAGACCCTCATTGCCTCCTCAAACAGCGCTATGTAGTCTCGCAGCGGGAGAGCGCAGCAGTTCGGTATCCGCAGCGCTCCACAGCCCACACATCACATCCAATCTGGACAAGATGGAAGTGACGCTCCCTGCGACTCGCAGAGCTCCGAAATGAAGAAACATGCTGATGGAGCGACAGAACTGACAGAGCTCAGCTGTCCACAGATGCGGACACTAGAAAAGGATGGGTTTTTTTTGAAGCTCAGGGAATTTGTGGGTTTAAAATAGGCTTGTAACACTTTATAATAACTGCACACTGAATCATTTATTAAAAATCAGCAAATAGTTAATTCATCGTTTGTTAAAGATTAAATCGACATTAGTAAGCAGCTATAAATACATCTGCAATTGCAGTATTCTTGACTTTCAAGCACATTCTGTATATAATGTGCTTAATGATTGTGTTTACATACTTTGTTATTGAGTCATTTTTCATTACTAAATTAAGTATCGCATTATTTACAAAGCTGTTATTTAAGAGTAGTTGGTGGTTTTTAAGATAATTCAGAATCAAAGATATTTACATTAGATGTTGTTGTCTATTGGAAGGAATGCGTTAATAGAGCCGCCATCTTAGTACAGGGTAGCGCTTCTTTGAAATGAATGTGGGACCAAGGTGCAGTGGGGAACTGGCCATCCAGAGCTAGAGATATATACACATATACACATATATTGATGATCTGAAGTTTTCCTGGTGGTCATTATCATTTTACATCACTTTTCCACATAGATGGATGATTGACCGCATGGGCATGCTGACAAAGAGAGTGTGTTTGTGTGCATGGAGATGTATTATCCTTCCTCCCTGTTAAATTTGATCTAATCCATGTCCTAAAACACACCCCCTCTCCCTCTTTCACTTCTCATTCGGAGGGAGCGATTCGTTTGTGAATGAATCTCCATTATGAATGACAATAATACAAGTTTCTAGCACCTCAGCTTCTCGTTGTCATATTTCATTTACATTGTTTGCTTATTTTATTCAACAAAACTAACATAAGCCTGGTATTTAGTGCAAGCTGGTGCTACTTTGCCTTATGGTGAATGCAGTAAGTATTATCATCAGTAACGTTACTTGTTTAGCACAAAAGTTCATAACATACAAAAACATAAAAAAATAATTCTTACCTATGAAATTTTCTGCCTTTGTGCTTTGTTTTCTTTGTTTGCTCATTAATACACCCGTACACAGCACTAAAGTCCAGCATCTGTCTTGGCACACTGTCTTGACTAGTGTGGTTGAATGACATTGGTCGTGGGAGCACTGTACAAATGTGGCGGCGCTATTGATGCATGCTCAGGGTCTGTATGTGATTTCTAGTGTATATATCTATTATTCGGAATAAGCAAGTAATTGATTCATAAACAATTTAAATGAACATTTATACATCTTATTTTTCTGGCATATAGTAATAGTTACTATTTATGATTATAAATGCTTTATTGACACAAATTTCTGCTTTTTGTGAGCTCATCTAAAATGAGGACTATTTTTCTTTGTAAGTTAAAGGCTCAGTTATATTCTTAACAGAAAAGGTTAATGAACTACAGTATAACTGAATGAAAATATTAAGTTCAACATATGAAATGAAACTGTATATAATGAAACTGTAAGTGTATCAACTGAAAAAGTTTCAATCTTTTCATTCTTATCTAAAAAATACAATTATTGTGCAGTTTAAACTTCTGCATAACAGATTTTTTCATATTGTTGTATTGTTAAATTAATAGATTTAGGGTTTAACAATTTAGGGTTTAATAATTTTATGGTTAATACTTTAGTTTAGGTCACAATTCACAGTATTCCAAAGCACTAACTAACTAACTAACTAACTAACTAACTAACTAACTAACTAACTAACTAACTAACTAACTAACTAACTAACTAACTAACTAAACTACTAATTTATAAATAGTTATAAAAGTAGAAGTTGGGTTTAGGTTTTGGGTAGGATTAGAGATGCAGAATAAGATCATACTTTATAACTAATAATGAACAGTTTATATCTTACTAATAGACCATTTCAATGCGGTGATGTCATTGGCCCATGAACAATTCCTGCTTAATTTCAAACTATTTCACAACTGTAACAAGAGGCGATTCAATCATATCTTAATGTTAAAAAAGTTGTCATAACATTATTTATCAATAAGTGAACATTTTGGATTCTCGGAGTCTATAGAAAGTAAAAATGTAAAACAGGAAATATGTTAGGACCATTGTTATTGTTTACATCCCTCAAAATGGTCTATAGGCAGGTAATAAGCCAGTAGTTAATAGCATGAAGTGTGACCTACACTAAAAGGTGGTTTTTAATGATCTTAAAAACCACCAACTACTCTTAAATAACTGGTTTGTAAATAACGAAATACTTAATTTAGTAATTAAAAATTAATATGTATGTAGGAAAGTAGGAAAATACAATCAATAAGCACATTATATATGTGTTTATAAGCCAACAACAACAAAAACATAAACTTCTTACTAATATATATTAATGTAGCTAATGATGTTGGAGCTAATATTTAACAAATTATGCACTATTTGATACATTTTAATTCATGATTCATATTGTGCAGATATTAAAAAGTGTTACTAAATGTTACTAAGTGTTTACTAAACTTAAGTGTGGTCAAAAGCATTAATATATGCAATTAATTTATTCAGTTTAATAGCATTAAAATATTTATCCCAAGGCTGCATGTAGGTTTTGCCACCGCATATTCACTTTCTGTCTCTTCCCTCTCGACAAGAATTGTATTTAGACGCAGAACCACTTTAAGACCACATTAAATGACAGATTTTTCAGATGTGCGTTTCAACTAAGCATCAGTCAAACAAGTGCGGAAAAGGCGCAGGTAACGAGGGAGCTTCAGTCTGCAGTCTGATGAGACGTTGTCGGGTCATACGTCAGTAAAAAACACCTTTCCTGTCCTGTCAGCCTTTTACTGCATGTGCTCACAGAGTGTGCTCTTAAATTGCAGGTACAAATATGGCGGCATGGGCTGAAATGTTACAGTGCTATAGCACAATAAAGCACAAATGAAGTTGCGAACATGCTATGTCACAGTTAAATCACGAAGTTACCAAAAACTACTGTAAAGCTGCCTTAAAACAGTGCATTTCTAATATACGAGTCAAATTTAAGAACACGTGTCTGAAATGCAGTGATCTTCGTCTTCCTCATCTAATATGCTCGATTGAACTCGTCAGCTCATTAGTTGAGACTTAACCGAAGTAGGTCATAAAGGTAAAGAGCTGTGAAAAAATATATTGATGATTAATTGCCATCAATTAGTTTTAATCTGAAAATGTATTTATTTATATAAACGCATACACATACACATTTTAAATGTATCTTCTGCTCACCAAGCCTGCATTTGTTTATATTTTTACTTTTTAAAATAACTGTTTTCTAAAATTTTGACTCCTGTGATTTCAAGCTGAATTATTAGCATCATTACTCCAGTCACTTGATCCTTCAGAAATCATTCCAATATGCTGATTTGCTGTTTAGGAAATGATTATGCCTATTATAATGATAATATTTATTAACAGTTGAGTATTTTTTTTAAATAAAAAAGCTTTTGTAACATTAATATTCTATACCAGGGATTCTCAACCAGTGGGCCGCGGCCCACTAGTGGGCCTAAGCGATCCTGCAGGTGGGCGGCGAGATAGCTTAAAATTAACTCTTAATATTATACTATAATTTTTGGATTTCATTAAAATATGTTATATTAAAATAATCGAAGTTATGCACTTTCTCCTGTTCTCTGATTTATTACTTTAAACTCAGCGAAAAAACAGCCTCATGATTGCGTCTGCAACTAGTACACGCAAGTCTGTTCATTCACAAACTGCGTGAAGTGAAAGTATCTATTTAATATACAACCGCCACCAGATAAGGCAGATAAGCCTAAATAACCATAACCTAAACAGCCGGGTCTCCTTGAAATATTTCCGTTGTGTTGGGAGAAAATGCAGCATGTTTTCGTAAAATGTTTGTGTTGTAAGAAAATGCAGTGCATATTATTAATTGTTTGCATTGTGAGAAAATGCAGCGCGTTTTTTAAAAATGTGTTTGTGTTGTGGGGATTTGCAGCACCTTTGCTGTCAAACTGATAAAAATATTTTCTCAAGTTGCTGGTGTTTTTTGCAATTGCACGTGTTTTCTTAAATTGCAGCATGTTGAACTCTTTCGGCCACCGTGCAAAGGAGACTTTTTTTAAAAACATTTAAAATCTTATTGTTTTGTATTTTGGACCGGTTGTTTGTGTATGTATGTTTATAGGTGTAAATGTAACCTTCATACAAAAAAAAAAAAATACAATATAGCCGTCACAGTTGTAGAAAGGCTTGAGTTAATCTTTTCGAATGACACAGATCTCTCAATTAAGGGCCAATCTTGTGACAACGAGTCACGAAAGCTCCTGAAACTGCCGCTCTCCTGCTCTGTAATGAGAGCGACGGAACTGGAGAACCGCAGGTAGAAAGGAGTGGACATGGCTGGTCACTCTCTCCATCTGCTCCTCCATCTGTTGCTGCTTTCATTTAGTGCTCGCTGCTGTCCAACTCCTCTCATATGCAGGATCAGCCCAACACATGCAGATTGAGACACTCTCAGTTACACCTCATCCGTTTCTCTCTGTCCTTTATGTCAACATCTCTCATTGTTTTACTTTTAGACACACAATCACAAGTGCTATTTATCTTGATTTTATTTTCTCTTTCTTTTTTGAAGCATACAGCAACTTGAAGCATAGGTCACGCCTGCATATAGCATCAACCTGTCAGACAATCTGCTGCTAGACCACGCCTCTAATCTCACATTAACCTTTCAGAGAGCATCTGCTACTAAGCCACGCCTCTAATCATAAATCAACCTGTCAGAGAGAATCTTTTGCTAGACCAAGCCTCTAATCTCACATTAACCTATCAGAGAGTATTTCCTGCTAGGCTACGCCTATAATCTTGCATCAACCAGTCAGAGGGCATTTGCTGCTAGACCACACCTCCATCTCTCATCAGCCTGTCAGAGAGCATCTGCTGCTAGACCACACCTCTAATCTTGCATGAAACTATCAGAGAGCATCTGCTGCTAGATCACACCTCTAATCTCTATTCAATCTGTCAGAGAGCATCTGCTGCCAGACCACACCTCTAATCTCTCAACCTAGCTGACAGCATCTGCTACTAGGCCACGCCTCTAATCTTTCAACAACCTGTCAGAGCATCTGTTTTTAAGCCACGCCTCTTTAGACAATAGGTGCGTTCGACATGAAGCACGGCTGCAGCCGATGATCAACGAGATTAGCCGAGTGCAGGCGGGGGCGGAGTTGAAAACGGAGTCGTCAAGCCGGCCACTTCGGGGGCTCAAAGTTGCTGCAGTTATGATTACCGATCACAAGGCGTGATCATTTATTCATTTATTTTTGAAATAACAACAAAAGATCTACAGTACAAATAAATCAGAATACAGTCTCTACAAACTATAGTTCATTTTTAAACAATAAGGGAATTATTAATTAAATTTAAGTAGCCTACATAACAAATGCATGAGAAATAAGGGAAAACCAGAGGGCACATAAAATAGAAATAAATATTCACAAATAGGATTATTTTGGATAATAAAGGCATTTTTAAAAAAGCACTTTAATCCAAAAAGATTTTTAAAAAATGACCAAAATAAATGAGCTACACTTTAAGTAGACATTTCCCAGAAAGAGCAGGTACATCAATGACACTTTTAACATTTCTGTATAAATGGCTTGACAGGAAATAAAATATTTTAGAATCATATATTTTTATATTACATATTTTTATATAACTTAATTTGCTAAGAAATTGTCAGGATCAATGATGATAATTATTTTATTACAAGTCTGTAAGAGTTATTTGAGTTAATATTTAGGTTATTTACTAAAATATATCATTTAAATCGTTTATGGAGCTGAATACAGTAGTCTGTATAAAAAAGGCAGAATAAACCTGTGCAAACAATCAAACATTATTTATAATTATTTAACAAAAGATGATTACTGCAGTAAAATATTTGTAGTCTTTTATAAGCATGATGTGTACAAGATAGAGAGGGTATGAAAAGTTAATTGTTTGTTTTGAAATTTGTGAAATGGAATTTGTCCAATAATAAATGCGAAACACACATGGTTGCTGTCATGCGGTGAACTTGGCCAATCGTGTTATATTGGTGTCGTCATCTTAGCTCCAGCAGGCGCTCTTCAGATGCTGCGCGAGCTGAATCAGACGTCTGATCTCGGAGCGCTGTCGCGGTACTTTGATGCCACATGTGACAGTCACATGGCATCGGCGCAGCATCAATCTGGCCAAAATTTCTAACCGGCATGCACCGATTTAAGACAGATTTCGATCGATCTGCGCAGCGCTGCATGAAGTCGAACGCACCTAATGCCTCTTAATTCACATCAACCTGACAGAGCATCTGCTGCTAGACCACACGTACATTTCTCATCAACCTGCCAGAGAGAATCTGCTGCTAGACCACACCTCTAATCTCAAATTAACCTATCAGAGAGCATCTACTGCTAGACCACACCTCCAATCTTGTATCAACCTGCCAGAAAGCATCTGTTATTAGATCACACCTCTTAACTCACATCAACCAGTCAGAGAGCATCTGCTACTAGACCACACCTCTAATCTCTCAAGCTATCAGACAGCATCTACTGCTAGGCCATGCATCGAATCTCGCATTAACCTTTCAGAGCATCTGTTTTTTAGGCCACACCTCTTTTTAGACCACACCTCCATCTCAAATCAACCTGTCAGAGAGAATGTGCTGCTAGACCACGCCTCCATCTCACATCAGCCGGTCAGAGAGTATCTGTGCTAGACCACACCTCTAATCTAGCATCAACCTGTCAGAGAGCATCTGTTATTAAACTACACCTCTAAAGTCCCATCAACCTGTCAGAGAGCATTTGCTGCTAGACCAGACCTCCAAACTCCCATCAACCTGTCAGAGAGCATCTGCTGCTAGACCACGCCTCCATCTTACATCATGATGTCTGTCAGAGAGCATCTGTGCTAGACCACGCCTCCATCTCACAACAACTTGTCAGAGAGCATCTGCTGCTAGACCACGCCTCCATCTCACATCAGCCTGTCAGAGAGCATCTGTGCTAGACCACGACTCCAAACTTCCATCAACCTGTCAGAGAGCCTTTACTGCTAGGCCACGCCTCTCTCATCAACCCATCAGAGCATCTGTTTTTAGACCACACCTCCAATCTCAAATCAACCTATCAGAGAGCATCTGCTGCTAGGCCATGCCTCTAATCGTACATCAACCTGTCATAGAGCATCTGCTGCTAGACCACGCCTCTAATCTCACATCAACCTGTCAGAGAGCATCTGCTGCTAGACCACGCCTCCATCTCACATTAGCCTGTCAGAGAGCATCTGTGCTAGACCACACCTCTAATCTGGCATTAACCTGTCAGAGAGCATCTATTATTTGACCACACCTCTAATCTGGCATCAACCTGTCAGAAAGCATCTGCTGCTAGACCATGCCTCTAATCTCACATCAACCTGTCAGAGAGGATCTGCTGCTAGACCACGCCTCCATCTCACATCAACCTGTCAGAGAGCATCTGTTATTAGACCACACCTCTAATCTGGCATCAACCTGTCAGAGAGCATCTGTTATTAGACCACACCTCTAATCTCGCATCAACCTGTCAGAGAGCATCTGTTATTAGACCACACCTCTAATCTCGCATCAACCTGTCAGAGAGCATTTGCTACTAGACCACACCTCTGTCATCAACCTGTCAGAGCATCTGATGCTAGACCACACCTCTAATCTTTAATCAACCAGTCAGAAAGCATCTGCTGCTAGACCACGCCTCTAATCTCACATCAACCTGTCAAAGAGCATCTGCTGCTAGACCACACCTTTATCATCAACCTGTCAGAGCATCTGCTGCTAGACCACACCTCCATCTCACATTAGCCTGTCAGAGAGGATCTTCTGCTAGACTTCACTTCCATTTCGCATCAACCTGTTTGTTTCTCAGAGTTCACAGCATCACATGTAATGTTTTTTTTTTGTTGAAATTACATTTTTTAAAATGTTTTTTTAATTAAGATTTATTTTAAATTTATGTTACTAAATACATTTTTATGGCATTATTTTAGTCTTGTGTGTTACCGTGATGGTGTTTAGTAGTACTGAATGAGACTGAGCACATTCCACTTATTAGTATATTTATTAGCATGTCGAAAAGCTTTTTCCATCCATTTTTGGTGGTACAATACAGAAACAAGTTGTTCAGTAGGTTTTACAGTATACATAGTTTTTTAAATATGGAAGTTTAGTGGGAATTTTATAAAAAAGGTCAAATTCTAGCAACCGTTACAGTTTTTTTTTTTACAGTGTAGTACAGAAAGTTTGTCAGACACAGGAAGAAGGTCTTGCAAAGGGTCAAGTGCAGTATTCATTGAGTTAAGTTCACTATATAGGTGACATCCGAAAAGTCAGCAGTGGCGTGATGGAGCCGCCGCAGGCTCACTGCAGCACACAGCGGCCACGACTGCCACAGGCATTAGGGAAATGTATGTTCAACAATCATGATAAACAGGATGAGTTGGCTCACAGGCATCATACATTATTCAGGTTCGCTCGTGGTGAGTTCCTGCAACCTTCACCGTAAATGCATGTTACAATTTTTCTGCACGCTACACGACACCTCATGAAGTCTGCAAGCGCACCACAGCCAGGGCAATGAAACAAATACTGACTGGGGAATCAACATGAACGGCCTGCCAAGCGTGCAATCGAGCAGGTGTGGCTGAGGGAAATAAAAGTGAAGTCTATTACGGCGCGGCTGTTTGAAGGAGCTCTAAACAAAGGGAACGCTGTAGGGTGAATCACTGTTTGCAGGAACTGAGGGATGAGCAGAGGTTACGTGCTAAGTTTAGTCACTGGAAGAGCCCATTAGGACGCTTGGAGAAACGGCAGAAATTAGGGCACATGTTATATTGGGGCGTTTGTTTTCCTTTTTATGCCTGGTTGATGGAAGTCAAGCACACAGAGCAGCTGGACGGTTATGGATTCTTGCACTATGTTTGTTTCACCTCAAATAGCTGGGAAGGTCCATAACGCTTTAAAAAATTGTATTGGCTGAACTTTTTTTTTTTTTTGCTCACCCTAAGTCTTCATCTCTCAAGGGTGTTCATTTTTTCATTTATTTTATTTTATTTTTTTATTTCAATGAAAGGCCTGTAATTTTCACCAGTGTCCATCAAGATAAAGGTGCCCTATAATGAAAATCTGGGTATACCAAGGCATAGTAGAATATTAAAAGATCAGTATAGACCATTTTGAGAAATGTAAATAAAACAATGGTCCTAACGTATTTCCTGTTTGAAATTTTAAATTTTCATAGCTTCCGAGAATCCTGAAAGGTCCACATATTGATGAATGTTATTATAGCTGATTTAATGTTACGTCATGATTGAATTGCCTCTTGTTACAGTCATGAAATAGTTTGAGAACAAGCAGAAAACATGCATGGCCAATGACATCACCACATTGAATGGTCTATATGGAAATGGGCATACTGTGAGCTTCAGACACCACTGTTTTCTTGTTTTCATGTAAATTCCACGAGTGTAAAACTCCGGTGGACAATGGGCCAATCAGAAGACAAAACAAACTGTGATGAGACTCACGGGCCAGGCCCTCCACATTTGCATGTTTGCCTAATTTAAGTCATTCATCCGGACCTGACAAGCAGCCATGTCATCAGCTCTGAGATCATAAAAAAAGCTCTGAGATAATAAAAAAAAGCTCTGGGATCATTTATATGCATGCCCCATGCTGCGTTTGATAAGCAACAACGTTTTCTAGTGAGACAACAATGATAATTTTCCTCCCCTTTATTTTTTTAAGCGTACATTTCACTTACTATGTATGTGGGACTTCTATTTTGAAAACGCGCACCTAATTGTTTACTGTACATTACTGGGAAACGACAGCACGAGGCACGTTCAAACTGGCCTCAGGACGCAAAATAGGCTATATGCAGAAGCATGCAGAAGGACTTTTTAATTTGTCAGTAACCTGGGTCAAACACTTCCGGTGAACTGTACGCCATTACAAAATTGCCGCTGTTTTCTTTAAAAATCAATGATTTTTACTGCCTAAATGATATACGCTATAAAGTGGGTCTCAGAATGTACAAGAAGCACTGCATTAAATTACATTTTTCAGTTTCATGTTTTCAAAATATTTAAATTGACTTTACTCCAGTATTTCCAATGGCGTTTCTGTGCTAGCCTGCTGATCCTGACGGGCGCGTGAATGTAAACGGCTTTTCATCTTGGTTTACGCTTCAACAACTAAATGAATGCTGAAGTTTATTTAACTGATTATATTTTAATTCCATTACAACATTGATGCTGTAAAAGGAACTGTATAAAATTGAAAAAGTCACATTAACCATTCACCGGAAGTTTATTGGTATGGAAAGAAACCCTAGCTCTGCATATGCAAGATTTACAGATTACACATTTATTCATCTTCACTCTGAAGAGGCATAAGGTATGTTTAGTTACATCTTTTGTTAATTTATCGTGTTTATTTGGAAATTTGATGCATATGTTTCAATAAACATGTGTAGACTGCTGAATGGTGTCAAATCACTCAGCTCAACTGTCATATGTTCACCAGAGGTTGATATTAACTCCTGGCTGTGTTTTCCTTGATTATAGCTTAAATACAACGCAATACATCTCTATCACTCTCTTTTGTCAAGTTTAATTATAATTTAGCCTTTATCCACAGCAGATCTGGTGAGCAAAATAGGTTAACATTACTCTGATTGGGTTTATATTTGTCCGTGTTCAGTGTACGTCATGCTATGTGTGTGCCTGTAAGAGCGGCATGTCAGAGCTGAGCTTAATGATATTCACAACACGAGCCAAATATGGTCAATCATGAACCTTGTGATTCTATGGGTATTGTATAGAGTAATAAATGAGCTTATAAAACCATTTCTGGAGATCTTTTGAACTTACCAAAGCCATAAACCTACTATGTAGATATCAGAGAACAATTTCACTTATTAAACCAATGCAGTATATGGCACCTTTTATTAATTTTGCTCATTTTCTCTGACTGAAATAGATAGTTATTATTATTGAAGTTATGTTCTATCTAGCAAAAATAACATATGACTTGAAATTAAATTAATTAAAATATTTTTGTACCTTTTACATACACAGCAGAATTGTCCGAGTTTTTTTCTTCTTCAATTTAATAGTATAATAAAGAATTATTCAATTAAACAAAAACGAAAAATCAACATTACCATTTGTTTAAGCACATTTGATGTTTCATAAAGATATTAGCCAATTTGCATGACCATATTAATACATTTTATTACTGACAAATACAGTACATAACAGAATTATCATATCATTTAAAACTAAATATAATTACCTAGTAAACAACATCTTTAAATCTTACTCAGTTTCTCACGGTCAAATTAAATTCACTCTGACTGAAATAGGCTCATTTTAAGCAATTCAACAGCATTTATATCCTTCTAAAACAATTTCATCGCATTCATACCTTAGCTGTATTTTCCTCCTCATATTTTAGTCATGTTCTAATTAAAACGCTTTAATTATTGTCATCAAGCATCTTTGTCATCTCATTTTCATTATCACAGACAAATATCAAAACCCCCTTTGTTAACAAACATTTCCATTAGTAATTTGCTGACAAGATTAACACCATCGCCTGTCTCTTTTCTTTTCGTCTCTCTGCATGTCTATCTCATCTCTGCATTCTACCGCAATGCTCCCTGAGACTGGGATCATATAGAAATGTTCATCCAGCGACACCCAACGAAACTGCACCAGTCTCTCTTTCTGACGGCTGTTTGCGGTGAACTTTGCTCTGGCGAGGAGAAAGCAAGCCATCTTTGATGGGTTAATTGACCAAATCATTTCCATAATTCCTGCACAGAGCTTCAACAATGCGCATGTAATTGATTGTATTTCCCCACAGTCGCGGCTTTGCTGCAGGGTGATATCAGCATCCAGACAACAGCAACAAGCATAAGAGAGATGCTTTTCCATTAAAGAATTAGCCACTATAGCTTCAAGCACTTCACAGAGGCCAGCCGGAAAATACACAGACGCTTAGGAGGGTTGAAAGTGCATTTCTAGATATGGACTTGGAGCACTCGCTGGCTTGTTTTTTAGCAGGAAAGGCGTGGAAATGGTTGTTCACAATTAATAGTACAAATATTGTGTATTATATTTCGCTGTTTCATCTGTGCATTTACCAAAAAGCACACTCTTTCGTGTCTTTCTTTCTTTTTTTTATTCTTTTAAACCTTCGGCTTAGTCCCTTATTTATCAGGGGTCGCCACAGCGAAATGAACCGCCAACTATTGCGGCATATGTTTTACGCAGCGGATGCCCTTCCAGCCGCAACCCAGTACTGGGAAAAACCCATACAATCTCAGTGTAAGACACAGTGGGTTTCTGGGAGGAAACTCACACAAACAGTGGGATAACATGCAAACTCCATACAGAAATGCCAACTGGACCAGCCAGGACTCGAACCACAAAAGTGCTAACCACTGAGCCACTGTGCTGCCTTGTCAATGTTCAATCAACTTAAATTTGTGAATAATAATAATAATAGTAATAGGAGAACTTAATTTTTTTGTGTATTGGGATGACATTGATAATTGTTGTGGGCATAACTAACTGGCTAGGGGACTTTGCGTGGGACTGCATTTAGAGGGGAAAATGGTGACAATAATTGCAATTGTAAGCATTTTAGGAAAGAGGAAGATTTGCTATAGTTTAATCTTCCATTTGTTTGAAGATTTTCTTTAAATTAAGGTTTTGAGGTTAACAGTATTCAGTGTGCGAATACTGGGGTAGTCAAATATTTTTTGGCTAATGTTAGCTTGTGTAATACATATGCATGCTTCAGTCAATCATTCATTCATTCATTCATTCATTTTCTTTTCGGCTTAGTCCCTTTATTAATCAGGGGTTGCCACAGTGGAATGAACCGCCAGCTTATCCAGCATATGTTTCACGCAGCGGATGCCCTTCCAGCTGCAACCCATCACTGGGAAACACCCATACATTGTCATTCACACACATACACTATGGACAATTTAGCTTACCTAATTCAACTGTACCGCATGTCTTTGGACTTGTGGGGGAAACCGGAGCACCCGAAGGCAACCCACGCAAACACAGGGAGAACATGCAAACTCCACACAAAAATGCTAATTGACCCAGCCAAAGCTCGAACCAGTGACCTTCTTGCTGTGAGGAGAGAGTGCTACCCACTGTGCCACCTCGTCGACGCTTCAGTGAAATTCAAATTCATATATTTAATTCAATTACATCTAATTTATTAATCAAACTGATTAAAGTTTTCAGAGTTTTGAGAAAAAATGAGTATGCTGACTTAATGCAACCTCTGACTGATTTCAGCAGATGTGTGATTCTCAAAAACAACCTAGGGCAACCTAAATATGAAATAAACAGTGACAAGTTTGCTTTCCTGTGACAATAAATGAATGACCATGAAATACTTCACTTATTTTACTGTTAAAGTTAACTTTCATGTGCGAGCATATACAGTAGGTGTCTGTTAAAATACAAACTTTTTTCTTTTAGGTCATGTAGATACAAACACCTATTTTATGAGAAAAGTGTCTTGTGAACATTTACTGCATCTATCAGTGCTCTAGATCTGCCGCTTTCAGACTGCTGACTAAATATTTTCCCACATTGACTGCGAGGCGCGATCATGCATACACAATGGTATATTAATGGTATATTATTTTAAATATTTATATTTTCTATTTAAGATGCAGGTCAGCAAACTATTTCTCACCAATTAAAGGGCTGATTCCCTCACACATCTTGTTTGGACGTCTTTAATTTACTTAACATTTATTAATGAGGCCAAAACCCCCTGTAATTCACACCGGTAGTGCAATAGGCTGTAGTTCAAAGCCAGTAATGGTCAAAATACTGTTTGTTACTTCAATCAATGAGCTAAATATGGTAATAACTGAGATCAGTCCCATTTTGCTGTTCCATGTTAGTTACATATAGTTACAATAGTTCCATATTAAAACAACAGACCTGATTAAAGGAGTTGTTACATTTAAACTAACAGAAGCTAACAGAAGCTTCCACACTGAATAAAAAATAGTTGAATAGTTGAATAGTTTACTTAAAATAAGCGAGTAAACATGTTACTTTTAAAACAATTAATTTACTTAAAGTGAGTAAATCCATTGGCGTAATTTTTTTAAGTAAATGAACTATATGCATACTTATAAGAATTAAATTCAAGTCCGCATGAACCGGAAGCTGCGACTGTTTTTTTTTGGTATTGTGAGGCAGTTGCTAAAGAAACTGAATATTAAATGAGAAAACAGAGGGTGTGGCTTGTTTTTTGTACTGCGAGCTGATTGGGTGTAGTAGGTATTTCCTTCAGAAAGACTAAAGGGTTTTAGAAGTTTAAATCTATAGAATACCTCGGACAGATATAATCTGAGAATTTAAACCAAATTTTAGTTTTTAGATTACAAGGGCAACATTTTTTGATTTCCTAAAGACATGCAGAGATTAATTGTTCACCACAACACTAGCAATGCAGGCCAACAAAATCATATGGTTAGTTTTGATTTGTACTTTAAATCATCTTAAAAGTCTCATGTTTACTCACTTTATTAAGTAAAGTCAACTTGTCGCTTTTAAAGCAGCACATTTACTCAATTTTTAAAGTAAGATTAATAATCACTTATACAGTGCAGTTGTCCAAATGTGTTTATTAAGATCAATCTTCTCAACAAGAGTAAACTGTGTTCAAAATAAATTCCCAAGCTAATTCAAATGGAAGCGATTTGATATTGTTTGTTCAAAATGAATTTGGCTCTTGGGTTTCATTTGCCTAAATTGAGTCAAATGTTGAAATGTGTCATCATCCTTAAATGAAGTTACGCTACTGATGACTTTTTTATTTTCATTTTGTTTACTTTTTTAAGTGCTGGCTCTTTTTGTTCAACTGGAAAAACAACTGAATGTAAATTCTGGGAGAGAGGGAGACAAAAGGCAAAAACATAATCCGTGCTTGAGTGGTTCTCTCTGAAGATGACATGGACTGAGGAGAAACACAATTACCACAGTAACAGTAACGTCACTTTCTGTCAAGGATGAGCTGACAAAGAGAGAGACTTTTTCTGTGCTGAGGCTGAGGCAACAAAGCGCTGAATGTCACCTTTCCCTACGCAACATAATAGACTAAAAATCTCTGAATGAGCGCCACGTCTTTACACGTCATGGCAGAAAGAAAAGAGTGTACAGAACGTTCACAGAAGCTCTGGTGCTTCATCACCTTGTCCTGTTACTTTGATTCTCAGTGTGAACAGCAATAAGCAAAAAAATAAGAAACACATGTGATGTGTTATATCTAAATATATATATTAACAGATGTGGCTACTGAGAATGCTCGAGTAAATGAACGTGACCACACGCAGTGCTGCAGTACTGTGCGACACAGCACAAAATGGTCTTACACAAGAAAGACATGGCCAGCAGGGGGCAGTTATGTAACATAGTGAACATACTGAACTGATATAGTGTAGCAGCCAGAGAATGTGAGCGGAGCTAAGCGGTGAGACGCTCCACTAAGCATTCCGCTCCATGGTCGTGCAGTCCACTCAGTCGTTAACATTCCGCTCACGCCTGCGGGTAAACTAATATTGCTCAGATCCTGCACCGACATAAAATTTCTCTAGTAAGCTAACTCAATTTTTTTTTGTAACTAAAAAATCTTAAATAAGTGTCTAAACGTCGGTAAAAAAGTTTCTGTTTCAAATCGGCATTCTTACTTGTGCTTTTTTCTTTCAGTACAGTTTTTTTTATAATTTTTTAACAGGCCTAAGTGATCAGAAAAAGAGGTTGTTCCTCACGCCACCTAGTGGATATTGTGTAAAGCACAATATTTTTTTTTTAATGAAAAGGCGGCCTTTGCTGCTACAGCACTGCGCGTGACTGTGTGTGACAAATTGCAGCATTGCGGGTGAAGAAACGCACATTCTCAGTGGCCATATCTGTAATCTTAAAAAGATGTAAATATCTTAGTATAAAATATCAAATATCAAACCATTACTGCATTTAAGTAAGATTGTTATTCAAAAATAATATTATAAATTGTGCAAATGATTGAGATGATTGTTTTATTCGAAATGGAGGAGTCTAATTCAATGTTTCAAATCACGTTTTTAAAACCTTTATGTCAAAATATGGATAAAATATTGTTCACTGACAAAAAAACATTTAATTCAATTAAAAATGTATATTTTGTTTCAGTTTAATATTATTTGTTTTATTTTTCAACTAATATATTTTAAGTTCAAAACATAGTAAAATACAAATATTTTTGATAAAGAGCTCAACTAAGAAATATTTGTTTTGACCAATGTAAAATTTTAAGGTTATTCAGACAGGCCAGTGCGTGTGTGTTAAACAGAAGCTCAATATGCTTTATACTGTCGTGGACCTAAAAAAAATTGTTTAAAGCAAATGATTTATTTTTCATTGGTTCAAGAGATCAAATTTAGATGTGAAACCATTACCCTAATTTAAAAAAATTGGATGAATTAACATTTTATGGGAATTGTTGTTTTGATTAAAGCTATTTTAAATATAGCCAAAAATTGAATTTAAATTAATTGACTTTCTTAAACAAGACAAATATGCTTTGTACCAGGTTATATAAAATTGTTCTCATGTGGAGATAGTAAAAATATCGTTTAAGGCAAATTATTTATTTTTCATTGGGTCAAGTGATCAAATTGGAATGTGAACCAGTACCCTAAATGTTTTTAATTGGATGAATGAAAGCTTTTTTTTTTCCAGTGTTCCATTATTATAATGTTGAATGGGTTTATTTAAAATTAGTTAGAATTCTCAGTCAGATTTTTACTCAGCCTGTACTTAAAATTAAAATTCTATAAACTAATGAGGGATCATACTTTATTTTATTATATTTTAATTTATTTAAACTTCTTGCTGACTAGTGGTAATAGCAAAGTATAAATAATTAGCATGACAATTAATTAGCATTTTCAGCCTTAACAGTGATCTTGAAAATAGGTTAATATTTTATCAAATAGTCTTGGCTTATTATTACATTCAATTATTTTTTTTTAGTGGGCAAAATGTTATTGTTTTTATGCTTCTAAACACAGTTTTGTCCATTGGCATTACATTGTAATTACTTATTAATAATGAATTAATTATTAATTACCTAATACATATTAATAACTAACTACTTACATTAAAAGAAATAAAAAAATAACCTAAAACAATTGAATATAACCATTTTAAGTGTGTCAGATGCTCAAATATGTTCCAATATTTTTGTATGCCACTATTATCCAAAGCTGTATTTTAGACCAATAAGATTTCACTGACTACCTAAAATGACAAATCAGAAACAGCTTACATCAAATCTGCTGACAGGCCAATTTATCATGAAAAGATGATAAAGTGACACAACACCGAAATCTACATGCCAAAACCCAGAGTCTCACCTCTCTCACAGGAGCGTCCCAGATATCCCGTCCCGGAGCAGTCGCACACATAGCGGTTCCAGCCCTCTCTGCAGGTGCCGCTGTTCAGACAGGGGTTGCTCAGACACTGTTTGGGAGGTTCTTTAGAGCATGATGGCTTCACCCCGACCGCTCTCTGAGCCTCTGCTATCCGCCGGATGTCTTTGCTCTGGCCGTCCATGAACAGATCCCGCACACAGCCCACATAGCCGTAATTTAGGAGAGCGGTCCACACCTCTGTGGGGAAGATCAGACCGGCCCGGTCCTCTGGCAGGCCGCCCAGGTACAGTTTATCGTCCAGGTCCAGGATCTCACTCTCACCAGGAGCGTTGTAGGGAGTGCGGATCGAGTTGACGGAAATGGTGCCTGTCACACAAAACACAAGGGGCAAAATTTATTTAGTTAACCCTCAGGGGACGAAGACCGCGTATTTGCGGTTTGAGGCGTCTTCTCCTGATAACGCCGAGAAGAACTTAAGGCGAGACACTGCAGGCGAATACATTTCCATGCACCTGTCTGTTTTGAGGTTTTGGGCTTTTTGGCTTCTTTTTTTTTGTCTGATGTAACGGAAACAACTGAAGTACCCTTTTAAGAGTTCCTTTTGGTGCACTTTATCAATTTGTGTCTGCAGATTTCAATTACGATACATATTTTTGAAGACCTTTTTCTCAAAATGAGTTTTTTTCTCCAGCACTGAGCCTTAAATCTCCGCTTCAGCTGCTCTTTAATACACCAGACTTCACAGTTTTGATCATATGTACATTTTGAAGGTTTTTACACGGCGGTTTATACATAATCTGATTATATTCAACATTTTATTCCACCAAAAACTAAAAATCCCGAAATCCTCTCTGTAATCATTGACTCTAATAATGTCAAAAATATGAAACAAGATTTGAAGAGTTCAGATGCAAAAGCCTCTAAGTTCCATCTGAATTTTTTATTTCAGGCTCATATGTGTAATTTTACATTTATGGCAAATAATAGTTTACTTTCGTTCCCTTAAAAGAGAACATAAACATAGGAGCCTGGAAAAAAAATGCTCATTTTAAAAGAAAAAAAATCTGATGTCACTTACAGTAGAGGTTTCTGGATCTAAACTCTTCATATGCAAACCTCACTTGATTCAAGATTTTTTTTCTGCTAGAAATATGTGCAAATTAACATGTATTTAATGAAATGAGGCCTAATTTGCATATTTAAATATAACATTATAGAAAATGTGTGATATGAATGTTCGCAGTTCTTGATGCAATCAATCAACTGGGGAGGAATGGCGATAAATATCAGTTTTAATCTACCCAATTTACCTGCACATTATTGTTTTCATTACAAAAAAAATGTAATTCTGTCATCATTTACATACTCATTCTCCACTTTTCCCAAACCTGTTTGAGTTTGGTTCTTCTGTTGAACACAAAAGAAGATATTCTGTAGAATGTTTTTGAAGAAAATCGGTAGCCACTGACCTCCACAATTCTCCACAATTCCACCATTCCCAGTGCCTAATTTGTGAATTGCGAGGTCTTGGAACAGATCGGGGTAACGGACCCGGCATGTTACACGAGAATGGAGAGGTGTCGCGCACAAAAGTGAGGAGTGGGGTGGGGTGGGTGTGGGTGTGCGGTGGATGTCGGAGGGGTGTCGCAGATGTAATGTAATGTAATGTAATGTGTATTTATATAGCGCATTTATTGTGTATGGCCATACACCCAAAGCGCTTCACAATCATGAGGGGGGTCTCTCCACACCACCACCAGTGTGTAGCATCCACTTGGATGATGCGACGGCAGCCACAGGACAACGGCGCCAGTGCGCTCACCACACACCAGCTATTGGTGGAGTGAAGAGACAGTGATAGAGCCAATTCGGTGGATGGGGATGATTAGGAGGCCATGATGGGTAAGTGCCAATCGAGGGACTTTGGCCAGGACACCGGAGTTACACCCCTACTCTTTACAAGAAGTGCCATGGGATTTTTAATGACCACAGAGAGTCAGGACCTCGGTTTAATGTCTCATCCGAAAGACGGCGCCCACTGACAGTGTAGTGTCCCCTTCACTTTTACTGGGGCATTAGGACTCACACAGACCACAGGTTGAGCGCCCCCTGCTGGCCTCTCTAACACCACTTCCAACAGCAACCTATTTTTCCCATGTGGTCTCCCATTCAGGTACTGACCAGGCTCAGCCCTGCTTAGCTTCAGTGAGTAACCGGTCTTGGACTGCAGGGTGATATGGCTGTGCGGACGAAAGTGAGCGGGCCGGGGGTGTTGCAGACAACAGTGACGAGGTTTGGGGAGTCGCGGAAGAAAGCGAAATTTAACAGCGGACGGGGAGAAGGGCGGTTGAAGAGAGGGATCGGTAAAATGAGGTGCCGTATCAGATTTCAGAGGTGCCGGATCCGGCGTGTTCCGGCAAAAATTAAGCCCTGACCATTCCTCAAAATATCTTTATTTGTGTTAAAGGGTTTTTGTGTTGACTTATTATGCAAAAAATTACTTTTATATGAGGTTTAAAGGCAGTCGTGTGGCAAAAGAGTGTGAATATAGCCAGATACTAATTGTAAAAATTAATTAATTATATTTTTTATAATCACACTTTATAAAAACAGTCTGCAGAAACACTTTGATTCACATTCTCCCTTTGTACATGTCATTGGAGAGGAAAAGCCCCGCCCATTAGATCATTAGCATAGACAGCCCTCAGTGAGAAGCAGCTGTCCGCCATTAGAGTTATGAATCTGCCACTATGGTGACACATAGACATTTATAGCTCCACCTTCTTTTGAAAAGAGTGCTGGGAACAGAATCTCATTTGCATTTAAAGTGACAGTCACCAAAACAGCACAATTTGGAACAGAGCCTAAAAGGGGCAGCATCAAAGAGTTATAAAAACTATTTGTGTGGTATTTTGAGTTTAAACTTCACAAACTGACTCTAGGGATTCTTATTTTACGTGTTGTAAAAAAGTTAAAAAAACTCAAGTCTGGAACCACGTGAGTAAAATAAAAACATTTTTGGCTGAACTATTCCTTCAACTTAATGTTTAGATGCCATTTCAGCAACTTCAAATAGTTTGATTCACTTTTAATTAGATGTTATATAAGCAAATTATGAACTATGCAAATGAGGCTCTTTAAAGGTATTGGAATGATCCTTCATTCTTTCCCTAGCAAATAAAATCCCCTTTATTTTCAGAGCACACAACGCAGACAGAAAAATATGTCTCCTCTAAGTAAATCTGAAATTGTATCACTTCTGTATATTCGTGGTTCAGCTTGGAAGTCTGAAAGATGATTTGTGAGCAGCACTTTGTCACCATTTGTCAGATCAGCGCCCATAGCATTGATTTGTCAGTTTTGCATTTGTAGGTATGTGTCGGGTATAACATCGCTCTGCGGATGATCAAATCAACTTGATGTAGACGTCAATAGCAAAAAATATGAGTTATGAACAAGACAAAAAAAATAGAAAGACCAAATTTGGGCCATTGGCACATTGAGAAATCCTTAGAATAATGTCTTCTCGTATTTCTCGTATTGTACTTGAATAGACTTTTTAAGTAAGTTTCTATATGATCATGTTAAATATAATATAATATAACGTAATATAACATAACATAACATAACATAACATAACATAACATAACATAACATAGCATAACATAACATAACATAGCATAACATAACATAACATAACATAACATAACATAACATAACATAACATAACATAACATAACATAACATAACATTACATAACATAAATCTCAATCATCTTAAATGCTTATACAATTATTTGTTGAGTACTATAAGGGCATTTATGCATGTATATAATAATAATAATAAAAAAAAATACATAAAAAATAAATAAATAATAATAACAACAACAACAACAACAACAACAACAACAACAACAACAACAATAATAATAATAATAATAATACCCAAATGAAAAAAACCTAAGCTGGTTGGCTGGTTTTTAGAGGGGTTTTGGCCATTTCCAGGCTGGTTCCAGCCATTTCCAGCCTGGTATTAACTGGTCAGGCTGGGAAAATGACCAGCTTAAACCAGCCAAAACCAGCTTGATTAGCCTGGTTTAAGCTGGACATAGCTGGTTTTGACTGGCTCCCAATAATAATAATAATAATAATTATTATAATAATAATAATAATAATAATAATAATAGACTCCCCACATTTTGTTTGAAATTGGTCTCACATTAAAAAAAAATTCATATTCATCTGTGCATGTTTCATTTCATCATCTGTTTTGGGCTTTGGTCTTAATATGACAGTGCAAACCTTATACAAAGAGAAATTCAAAAGCAGTCTCCATAGCAACAGTAGACAAAACGCAGCAGATTCACTAGATAGCCATCGCTATCAAAAGGCCACAAAACAGAATAAACTCTACTCTATTCATACCTAATTTATTGGTTGTGACTGAATCAGTTCTCCAAAATTATTTGCGTACCCTCTCAAAGCAGGCCTCCTTTTATGGTTTACATCTAAATATGGCTTTTACGACAGTGCTTAATACAAAGAGCAAAAAACCAAAAAAAACACACACACATTGTGCTCTCAGGTGAGGCGAGTCTTTCATTCGCTCTAATAACGTTAAAACACTTTCATGAGTTCCATAATCACCCTCATTGTTTTCCTGGCGACTCCTACAAACAGGCATTTATACGCAGCCGACAATTCCGAATTTTCCTTCTCATTTTCCACCACTGTGCACTGCCATTATTCACGCCTTGAAGGCAGTTACAAAAGAAAAGCCATTACTGGCAAGATAGGAGAGAACAGGCAGGGATTAACGCAAAGCGCTGGCCACTGCTGAATCCTGTTTATTAGTGTCCAACACACAGTCCAAACTCAATAAAAGGCGGCTTAGAATTAAAGATGCCGTCTTTTCAGTGCCAAAACCTTGTTTCTTTAGTGACAAACAGGCAGCTTCTGGTATAAAGGGAAATTAGTGTGACTATAACCCGAGGGGTGAGCTGGAGGTGGTGCTGCAAGGCATGGGGCACGTTGAAGAGACACTTCTCCCAAATATCTAAATTTGTTCACTATGTGCTCATGCTTTTATCACATTTTATCAACAGTAATTTTACTTTAAAAAAGGTATTGATGTTTGTTTTGGTGCTCATGGTTTGGAATTAAGAATTTTTAGAAAAAAAGACAGAATTTTAGATATGTGAGGTCAGGATTGGAGAAAAACATAGAGCACTGCAAGTTATAAACTCCATGTTTCAAGATATAATGTCAGAACTGAGAGATTTTAACTCTGAATTATGAGAATAAACTAATTATAATGTTAAGAATTCTGAGATGTGCAAACTAAATTTCTAAGAAATAAGTCAGAATTCTGAGATGTAAACTTTGAATTGCAAACAAAATGGCAAATACAATTGAAACCAGAAGTTTACATACACTCTAAAAAAGGAACATAACTATTTTTAAAAAAAATGTCTGATGGTAAATCATACTAAACGTTTATTATTTTAGGTCCGTTAGGATTACCTAAATCATTTACATTTGCTAAATGCCAGAATAATGATAGAATTTTTTTCTGAGAATTTTTTATTAAATTCTAGACAGTCAAAAGTTTACATGCATTTTCTTGGTATTTTTTTTAGCTTTGCTTTTAAATTGTATAACTTTGGTCAAATGTTTTGGGTATCCTTCCACAAGCTTCTCACAATAGTTTGCAGGAATGTTGGCCCATTCCTCCTGACAGAATTGGTTTAACTGAGTGTATCCTTTTCTATAGGATTAAGTTCAGGGCTCTGTGATGGCCACTCCAAAACATTCACTCAGTTGTCCTTAAAGCATATTTGAACTAATTTGGCAGTATGCTTAGGGTCATGGTCTGCTTGGAAGACCCATTTGTGGCCAAGTTTTAATTTCCTGGCTGATGTCTTGAGATGTTGCTTCAGTATTTCTACATAATGTTCTTTCTTCATGATGCCATCTATGCTGTGAAGTGGAACAATCCATCTTGCAGCAAAACAGCCCCACAACATGATGCTGCCGCCCCAATACTTCACAGTTGGTATGGTGTTCCTAGGCTTGTAAGCTTTCCCCTTTGTCCTCCAAATGTAACAGTTCAATCTTAGTTCCATCAGACCACAGGACATGTGTCCAAAAATTATTCTTTTCCCAGTGTAATTTAGCAAATTGTAATCTGGCTTTTTTGTTGATTCTGGCTTGTTGATTTTCCATGTTGTCACAAAATGAAGCAGCGTGTTTGAGGTTTTCCTTAAATACTTTTCTACAGTTGTGCCTCCAATTAACTCAAATGTTGTCAATTAGCCAATCAGAAACTTCCAAATCCTTGACACCATCATCTGAGCTTTTTCAGGGGCATAATAATCTTATTGTATGTAAACTTGACTTTCAAGAAAAGTTATAACAATTTCTCAAAAAAATATCTCTCTCATTATTCTGCTATTAAGCATAAAAGAAACACAAATAATAATCCTAACTTACCTAAAAGAAAAGTTTAGTCAGATTAACATCTGACTTTTTTTTAAATGGTAATGTGCCTTTTTATACAGTGTATGTAAACTTCTGGTTTCAACTGTATATGGATGTCAAATGTCAGATTTGTAAAATGTAAGCATCACATTTCAAAATATATTATCAGAATTGAGAGTTTAAAACTCTAGATTCTGAGTAAAAATAGTTATAATCTCAAGAATTCTAAGATGTACACACTAAAATTCCAAGAAATAAGACACAATTCTGAAATATAAACTTAGAATTCCAAACAAAATGGCAGATCTAAGGATGTCAAATGTCAGATTTGTAAGATGTAAACATCATATTTCAAGATATAATGTCAGAATTGAGAGATTAAAACTCTGAATTCTGAGACAAAAACTGTTGTAATGTCAAGAATTCTGAGATGTACACACTAAAATTTCAAGAAATAAGACAGAATTCTGAGATATAAACTTAGAATTCCAAACAAAATGGCAGATTGAAGGATGTCAACTCAGAAAAATGTCTGATTTGTAAGATGTAAACTTCACATTTTAAGATATACAGTAATGTCAGAATTAAGAGATTTCAATTCTGAATGTCAAGAGTTGTGAGATATAAACTCTAAAATTCTAAGAAATAAGTCAGAATTCTGAGATATAAACTCATAATTTCAAAAAAGAAAGCTTTGTACTGTGTACAGTAAACTAAATAAATAAATAAAGTAAATTTTCAATAAAAAGTTAGAATTGCAAGATGACACAAGTTAAAATTGAGAGGTGTGAACTCCAACAAATAAGTCACAAATATGAACAATAATAATTATATGATGTAAATTAAGAATTCAGAGAGAAAACTCCAAAGTGTAAACTCAAACGGTATCAAAAATTCAAACAACGTCGGATCTAAAGATGTCAGCTCTAAATTCTCTCAGATTTGTAATCTCAAAAATTCAAGAAAAAAGAATGAATTCGTATGGCAGAAGCAAGCGTCCTTCCCCAAGTATTTCATTATTTGGACAAATTGTTCAGAGTATCTTTTGTGTTCTGCTAAAGAAAGCATCCAGCTTTGGATCA
Organism: Danio kyathit; assembly: GCA_903798195.1. NCBI lineage: Eukaryota > Metazoa > Chordata > Actinopteri > Cypriniformes > Danionidae > Danio > Danio kyathit. Next base: position 27,438,237 of record LR812530.1, on the reverse strand, counting down.
GGTTTTCATAGTATGCAAATGCTTACTTGGACTTTGGAAAGCGCCTCAAGAAATCAAAACAAACATTGGCTTAAAATGTATAGATTCTGATTATAAAACATCCGTAGATAGATCACGAGCAAAAACAGCAAGGGGCTTTAGTGAGTGTGCGCATTTCTACGTGTGCCAAGTCCCAGTAAAGGATGTATTTTGTTCTCAGATCTGTGATTTATTTTTCATCATTAATGGCTATTGTGGGAATTGAATGAATGGCTGCAGTATCGTTCTGCTGCGCTTTCCAGTCTGTGATGTAGAGCTCTGGGCCCGAGCTCAGATCTGCGTCACATACCTCGAGAGAGGGAGAAAAATTCACTTCCAGATTAAATGTGATTCCATAGACTGATTACGGCCTCCTGTATCCGACTCATTATTCACAGGCACACCCAAAGAAACGGGAGAAACATTAAACGGCTAGACGTGGTGGCACAGTAAATTATAATTACGCTCCATGTAACTCGCTCCCTGCCAAGCGTTTGAAGGAATACCGAGAAATAGTGCTTTTCGTTCAGTTCGGCGTGATGCATCGCCACAGAGATGCCACTCGTAACATGCTAACAGTGTAAGTAAATAAGAATTTCATTTTCCTCTAAGCCTGTAATAAGTCTGTGCGGATTTGATGAGGCATAGCGGCTCTATTTCTCCTCCTCTCAAACTCTCTCTCACACACACACACACATTATCTTGTCCTGTGTTGTGCACTTGGCGACTGTACCCCTAAACAGCAGCCAAACATCTCCCCCGGGTCATCAGTAATGAGCATTCTCCATCATCTCGACTTCCATTCACTCTGCTCAGTGATTACATAGCATGGGCTAATGCTGGGCCCGCTTTACTTTATGCACACACACATACACACACACACACACACACATGCGCGCGCACACATACTAATGGAGCAGAGTGGATTACTGAAAAAGGGAGGCAAAGTCCCATTTGTTTTTTCAGTCCAATGTAAATTCATGTTCCATTTGTCATTCCATGTTCACATGGTGAAATGTGTATAGAGTATTTATCTTGATCACAATCACCTATCATCAAACAATCAATCGTATTATATTTTGTATGTATTATATTAAAGTAATATGTTGTTCTTGAAGCCAAGTATCTTGTTTAGAAAGACACAAAATGGCTTCAAAGCAACTACTACTGTATATAAAATGAATAACATAATTTCAAAACCATCTAGTGTTCAAAAACTTGGAATAAATAAGATTTTTTTTTTTAAACTTAATGCTATCATCAATAAAAGCGCATTACATTGTCCAAAGGTGACTGTAATGAAGGTCACAAAATGTTTTTTTTTTTTAGAAAATGCATATTAATTTGATAAATAAAATGACTATAGTAAATTTTATTCATTAATTTTCCTTCGGCTTAGTCTCTATTTCAGATGTCACCACAGCGGAATGAACTGCCAACTATTCCTGCATATGTTTTAAGTAGCGGATGCCCTTCCAACCACAACTTAGTACTGGGAAGCACTTATGCACACTTATCCACACACACACTCATACACTACGAACAATTTAGTTCAGAGATGCCCAAAGTAGGGCCCACGGGCCAAAGTTGGCCCATTGTAACCTTTGATTTGGCCCACCAAGGTTGGGGCAAATGCCTTTAACAGAGATCGTCATTTATAATTTAACATAACCTTATGTTTGTTTAATAATAATAATAATAATAATTCCTTACATTTATATGCTTTTCTAGACATTCAAAGTGCTTTACACATTGGGGGGAATCTCCTTATCCACCAGCAGTTTGCAGCATCCACCTGGATGATGCGACGGCAGCCATATTACTTCAGACCGCACACCACATACCAGCTGATTGGTGGTGATGAAGCCAATTATGATATGGGGATGGTTGGAAGGCCATGATGGTCAGAGGCAAGTGGGCAAATTTGGCCAGGATGCCTGGGTTAAACCTCTACTCTTTTTCGAAGGACATCCTGGGATATCTAACGACCACAGAGAAGTCAGGACCTCGGTTTAATGCCTTATTCGAAAGACAGTACCCACTGAGCAGTATAGAGTCCCCTTCACTATACTGGGGCATTAGGACCCTCACAGACCACAGGTTGAGCGCCCCCTGCTGGTCTCACTAATCTCAGTGGGCGACCATGTGAGAGTTGCAGAGAGCTAGCTGCCGGCTGTTTGTTTAATTGTTGAGCTACAAAAAAAATATTATTATACCCCACATATTAATTTGGGTGTACAGTTGTTTGGCCTGAGATCTTTAGTTTTATTGTTAAATTAGGTCCATTTTTGGCTTTGTTACTGACTAATCTATTTGCACAAATATATTATTGTAAAGCATCCTATAGAAAATATTAATTTAAAAGGGAGATCTGTGAGGGGTGTACTCATTTATGCGAAGCACTGTACATAATATAATATAATATAATATAATATAATATAATATAATATAATATAATATAATATAATATAATATAATATAATATAATATAATATAATATAATATAATATAGGCGATGCTGTAGTGCAGTAGGTAGTGCTGTCGCCTCGCTGGTTCGAGCCTCGGCTGGGTCAGTTGGCATTTCTGTGTGAAGAATTTTCTCCCAGCGTTCGCATGGGTTTCCTCCGGGTGCTCTGGTTTCCACCACAAGTCCAAAGACATGCGGTACAGGTGAATTGGGTAAGCTAAAACTGTCTGTAATGTATGTGTGTGAATGAGTGTGTATGAGTGTTTCCCACTGATGGGTTGCAGCTGAAAGGGCATCCGCTGCGTAAAACATGTGCTGGATAAGGTGGCGGTTCATTTCGCTGTGGCAAACCCAGATTAATAAAGGGACTAAGCCGAAAAGAAAATGAATGAATGAATAATGGAATATAATATAATATAATATAATATAATATAATATAATATAATATAATATAATATAATATAATATAATATAATATAATATAATATAATATATTTTTTTTTAATAAAATGATTTCAAATCCTTATACATCCTTTGTTGAGCACTATAATTTACTGGATGTTCTGAATTTAAAACTTTTTTATTTATTATACTTCAAATATAATAATTTAAATAATATTGCATTACATTCATAACCCATGTAGCTTGTTACTGATCATTATTAATAGTCATCTCCATCTGCTGGACCATTAGTCAGCAAATTCTCTGTACACACCACAGGTCTCATATTGGTCGCCGGCACGGAAATACAGCTTTCATTTAACTGAGCCGAGTGCTTGCTAAAACCTCACTCATAGATCACTTCCAGTTCATTTCAATTCAGAAGTGACCAAAAGTGGTCATATCTGAGTGGGTGTGTATACTTTTATACTCAGCCTGTCCACTTCCACCAGTTTGGCCCATTCATTCAGGCCAATTTGTGGCTGGCTGACCGTTGGACAGTGTCACTTTAGAAAAATAAGTGGTTTATACAGTACACAATCTCATATTGCAGAATATCTCTCGCTTGTTGAATATTCTCTCATCTTGTTTTTCTTCGTGGAGACTAAAAAACGCCCCTGACACACTTATATACAACTACATATGTATGTTCTCATTAATAGATGGATATGCAGCCGCATAAACGTACGTGTTTGCATACACACACGCAAAAACACCAGCGTGCCCACACTAATGCGCACCCTGCACCAGGACGGCTGCCCATATATGATCAAACGGCTTGCGTAGGCAGCCAATTCATGCAGGCGGAGAGTGACACAGCTCATTCTGCGGGCCTCAAATGCAAGGTCCCATCTGTCAATGGTGTTTCAGATTGCCATGAAATGCTGCTAAGAGAAAAGGTTTATTCTCTCTTTCAAAACGAGCCTGAACTCACTATGACAGCCAGTGGATTGTGTGACGATAAAGCCTGGAGAATGAGATCAAGCCGAGCAAAGTGGATAAAAAATGCGATTTGATGGAAAAAAAAATACTCAACCAAAAAATAAACCATGAAAGAAGCATTCTGTTTTATTGAAACTGTATCCAATCCCAATTAAATATTGCATTAGCATGAAACTAAAAATCCAATGATACTTTAAAAATCAGATTTTATGATTGCAGCAAAAGGTTATTTTTTATTATATTGATTCAGAATTGCGAAATATAAAAAACTTAAGGATCCACTTTTGCTATTTTAAAGACGGAAAAATGTGCCCTGGTGCATGGTCTAACAGGGTTGTGTTTATTCTCTTAATGAGTGTGTCTTGAGCATAACGTGCTTTAAATCAATCAGTCTCACATTACATTCCCTTTAAGAGTCAGTTATGTCGCACCATGGCCTATTTACTATTTACATGGCAAATTTTGTAAGTGAAAAAACTGAATGCTTCATTAGCGAAAAAATAGTTAAACAAACCATCTATGTGAGGATAAAGAATAAGCCTCCTCCATTCGGCCATTTTAGTCTCTTTAATTAACCTTTAGCCTTTACCTCACTTCTTCACTTTCGTGGATAAGGAAACGGTGTTGTACGCACTCCACTGAAGACACCCGTCAGCCTATATATTTAATTTCGTTGTTAAGCACAAAGATTTACAAAAAACTGAGTTATATCCAAACACAGGTCTTATTCTAATGCCCCATATGGTGATGCATAAATCTCCAAAACCCGACATGTGGACAAATATAAACGTGTTTTTATTAAAACAAATATAAATATGCATATAATAAGTACTACTAATAATAATAATAACAAAATACAAATGCAAATTAGCCTGAATAAAGTGAAAAAAAAAAACCTGAGATGAGGGATGGATGTAGTGGTTTTTATATTTATGTAAAAAATAATAATTTTGTAACATTTTAATCCTTTAATTTCTTTCATATGTAAAGATATTTATGTATTGCTGTACATCCTGTATGAAGTGTTTGGACCTTTATAGGTGCATAACTAACGCTCTCTGTGCTAGACTTTAGACCAGCATTTAGTTGGTCAATAGCGCGGTCTATTTCAGTTCCTCAAAATAGCAATAAGCCAACAATGTGCCTTAATATACCTCCTTTTTAGACCAGCACACCCATGAGTCCACAAAGTGGTGCAAATGGATTTGCTATTTAAACAACATGGTGCAAAACATAAAAATTACTGTTGCGCTGGTCTGAAAATAGCAGCAAATCACACCATACACATCTTGCGCCTTATTGTGCTGGGTGTATGATAGGGCCCAATGAATGTAAAATATACATATTTACATGTAAAATATACATATTTTTTTTTCACTTTGTTTATAACTTGAAATACTAGGAAATTTTTCTGAATTGTGAGCTGTTAAGTTTTTATAATATAATGTTATAAGTTTTAAAAAAATGTTTTTATTTGGATTTTAAGATATAACCTTTAAATTCTGAGAAAATATACTTAGATATTGGATTAGATATTACTAGATATAAACTCACAATTCCAAGAATGTGAAAACTGTTAAATGTCATTATTTTCAGATTAAAAAGTCAAAACTGTGATTTAAGAATTAAAAAATATGACAGAAAAAAGTGTAAAAAAAACATGAAAAAGACGTACACTCAGAATTCCCAGATAAACAGTCAAAAGTGTTAAATATAAACTCAGAACTCAAAAACAAAACTCACATTTTAAAGAAAACATTGTGATTATTTCCAACTAATAAGTCAGAATGGCAAAATTCACAAATTCTGATCTGTCAATGGTGTTTCAGATTCTATTAAAACTGCTCGAAGAGAAAAGAAGCCTTCAAAATAAGCATGAACTCACAGTGACAGCAAGTAGACTGTGTGACGATAAGGCTTTGAGAATAAGATCAAACAGAGCCCTTTGGATCTGATGTAAAAATACAATTTAAAACCGTGTAAAAAAAGCCTGCTCTTTTACCGAAACCGCATCCAATCCCAAATGAATATTGTATTGGCATGAAACACAAATACCACTCGCACTTTAGAAATCTAATTTCATAATTGCTCCAAAAGCCATTTAATTTTCTCCTTATAACTTTCACCATTTAATCTCACAGTATGTGTCAGAACTAATGCAGGTGACGGGCGTTTCTATATCCGGAAAGAGAAGATGAGAGAATTGCAATAACCGCGAATCAATACAACCTTTTTCTACTTTTCTCACAGAAAACCAAAAGGCCGTTCTTTGGGCTTCAGGCAAACAGCATTGACGTTTGAGGAAAAGGGGAATATAGCAGGAGAATCTTTGCTTGGCAGAGCTGTGCACTAACCCGCTCTCTCCTTTGGGAAACCAAATCGGGTTTCCATGGCAACTCCGCCAGAGAAGACAGAGTAAGAAAAGAGGAGGAAGACAGGAAGGACTGCGGGTCCCGTTCATATTCAAATGCCTGCCTGACAGTGCGCTCCGGAAGGCACGTTTATGACTGTGTTCATGTGAGCGTGAGAGAACACTGCTGTCTTCGCTATGTCAATATTTTTCGTAGACCTTGAACATCAGCCAACATCAAACTGTGCATTGAATGGATCAAAAACGTATCACAAAAACAAAGTAACAGCTGTGGCGTTTGTATATGGAAATTGTACATGTATGTTAGTCTTAAGGTTGTTAGGCTAATATCCTCGTGTGCTCCAAAACACACAGACACATTTTCCATTTAGAAGCTATAAGCATTCAAAATTGCAGTTTCTCACTCGATAATTTCTCATTGGATCTTCTGACCAGAAGTGTCAGTATCAGAAGTGTCCCACTGGTATGCTAAAATTATGGTTAGTCAGTTACTAATTCATATTTAAGACACTTTGATCATTGTATCATAATTTTTTTATTAAATCTTTGGTATTTATCATACTTTTTGGTTAAAAATATTGTTTTAAAGATTTAGGGCTCTATTTTAACGATCTAGGTGCAAAGTCTAAAGCGCATGGCCAAAAGTATTAAGAGCGTGTCCGAATCCACTTTTGCAATTTAAGGACGGAAAAATACAGTTTGCACCATGTCACATGGTTTAACATGATTGTGCTTATTTTCTTAATGAGTTATGGGTGTGTTTTGACCATAATGTGCATTAAACCAATCAAAGTCTCATCTTCCATTCTCTTTAAGAGTCAGTTGCATCACGTCATGATGCATCTGCTGTTTACATTAAGTTGAAAAACTGAAGGACTCACTGGTGAGAAAACACTTAAACAGACCATCTGCAGCACGAGGAAAAAGAACGAGCCTCCTCCATTCAGCCTCTTTACTTTCTCTTTACTTTACTTCTTTACTTTCGTGGATAAGTAAACAGTGGAAACTCGCTCCACTGAAGACATCCATAGGCTACATATTTAATTTAGTTTGTTAAGCGCAAAGATTTCTTTCAAAACTATTTCTAAATTAAGTTCTAATTTTCAACAAATGAATAAATATACAATAATAATGAAGTGTGGTCAAAAAAACTGAGTTATATCCCAACACAGGTCTTATTCTTATGCCCCATATGCTGACGCATACGTCTCCAAAACCTGACAGGTGGACAAAACTAAACTTGTTTTTATTAAAACAAATATAAATATGCATATAATAAATAATACTGCTATTAATAATAACATTATACAAATGCAGATTGTCATGAATAAACTAAAAAAAAGCCCCCTGGCATGCGACGACATGGATGTAGGGGTTTTTATATTTATGTAGAAAATAATCATTTTTGTAACATTTTTGTCCTTTATTTTTTTGTCATATGTGAAGATATTTGTGTTTTGTTGTACATTCTGTGTGTATTAAGTAATGTTTAAGTGTTTTGGACTGCATACACGTAGGTGTATAGCTGCGCTCTGCCTGGACTTTAGACCAGTTTTTAGTTGATCAATGGCACAGTCTATTTCAGTTCCTCAAAATAGCAACGCACCAACAATGCGCCTTAACACACCTCCTTTATAGACAAGCACACCTATGAGTCCACAAAGTGCAGCAAATAGATTTGCTATTTAAACAACATGGTGCAAAACATGAAATTTAGGGTTGCGCTGGTCTGAAAATAGCAACAAATCGTGCCATACACGTTTTGCGCCGGGTTTATTATAGGGCCCTTTATGTATTAAAGTTTTTAAGTATTAAAGTTCACTTTATTTCCTTGCGTTTTCCTCACACTCTAAAATAGTGATTCAAAAATTTATTCTGATGAATATTGGGTACAGTCATACAGCCAAACAGCCATTGACATCGATAATAGGAACTAAAAATACAATGGAAGTCAATGGCTGTTATCCAGAATTTTTCAGTATCTTCCTCTGTGCTCAATAGAAAAAAGATACTCAAACAGGTTTTGAACAATAAGTAAATGATGGTATAATTGTAATTCTTGACCATCCCTTTAATAATTTGTAACAAAAAATAAAATTAAATCTTTAAGCTGCAAGGATGATTTTTTTTACTAAAACTGATGGTAGGACCCCCCCCAAAAAAAAAAAAAAAACGTTTAAAGCCCTTTGAATGTCGAGAAAAGTGCTATATAAATGTAAGGAATTATTATTAATAATTATTTTGTATTATGGGCGGCATGGTGGCTCAGTGGTTAGCCTCACAGCAAGAAGGTCACTGGTTAGAATCCTGGCTGGGCCAGTTGGAATTTCTGTGTGGTGTTTGCATGTTCTCCCCGTGTTCGCATGGGTTTCCTCTGGGTGCTCCGGGTTCCCCCACAGTCCAAAGATGTGATATAGGCGAATTGGATTGACTAAATTGGCCATAGTGAATGAGTGTGTTTGTGTGAATGCGAGAGTGAGTGCATGGGTGTTTCCCAGAACTGAGTTGCGGATGGAAGCGCATCCGCTGTGTAAAACATATGCCAGAATAGTTGGCGGTTCATTCCGCTGTGGCGACCTTTGAAATAGACACTAAGCAGAAGGAAAATGAATTAATTAATTTTATATTATATCAAGAAAAAAAGAAAGAGGAAATATTGGGTCAATCAAATCCTGAGATTACAAAGAGAAGAAGAACTGTATCAAGGAGCTGTGGGGATTTTCCAGAGCAATATATAGCTGTTCCACAATCATCTGCCACAACTTGTCTTAATATTCTGTCTCTTTGTATTCAGTAGTTTGTTTGTCATGAAGTGCTTTCTGCTGCAAAACGAAGTGGATCAAATTAGATGCCATTCTAGATTTTGTCGCTCACTTCTACACTGTGTGCAAGGATCCTAACCAAGCATTCATAGAGGGTTTGCCTAAACATATACGGTATAAGAAAATAATAAATGATAGCTGACAATATGTTTATTTGAACTCCTCCACATTTATTAGTTGTAAAAATGTGGGGAGGAACCCTATAGGAGCTGTGTTCATGTGCCTTCACCTTTCTATGACAAGCCCAGAAGGGGAGAGGGGGGGGGGGGGGGGGGGGGGGGGGGTCACCATATAATCTACTAGGCTGTTTAAAATTAAGCCTGTGACGAAATTACAATTTTCTATATACAGGGAGTGCAGAATTATTAGGCAAATGAGTATTTTGACCACATTATCGTCTTTATGCATGTTGTCTTACTCCAAGCTGTATAGGCTCGAAAGCCTACTACCAGTTAGGCATATTAGGTGATGTGCATCTCTGTAATGAGAAGGGGTGTGGTCTAATGACATCAACACACCTATATCAGGTGTGCATAATTATTAGGCAACTTCCTTTCCTTTGGCAAAATGGGTCAAAAGAAGGACTTGACAGGCTCCGAAAAGTCAAAAATAGTGAGATATCTTGCAGAGGAATGCAGCACTATTAAAATTGCCAAGCTTCTGAAGCGTGATCATCGAACAATCAAGCGTTTCATTCAAAAGAGTCAACAGGGTCGCAAGCGTGTGGAAAAACCAAACCAAAAACCAAGGCGCAAAATAACTGCCCATGAACTGAGAAAAGTCAAGCCTGCAGCTGCCAAGATGCCACTTGCCACCAGTTTTGCCATATTTCAGAGCTGCAACATCACTGGAGTGCCCAAAAGCACAAGGTGTGCAATACTCAAGGTAAGAAAGGCTGAAAATCAACCACCACTGAACAAGACACACAAGCTGAAACGTCAAGACTGGGCCAAGAAATATCTCAAGACTGATTTTTCTAAGGTTTTATGGACTGATGAAATGAGAGTGAGTCTTGATGGGCCCGTGGCTGGATTGGTAAAGGGCAGAGAGCTCCAGTCCGACTCTGACGCCAGCAAGGTAGAGGTGGAGTACTGGTTTGGGCTGGTATCATCAAAGATGAGCTTGTGGGACCTTTTCGGGTTGAGGATGGAGTCAAGCTCAACTCCCAGTCCTACAGCCAGCTTCTGGAAGACACCTTCTTCAAGCAGTGGTACAGGAAGAAGTCTGCATTCTTCAATAAAAACATGATTTTCATGCAGGACAATGCTCCATCACACGCGTCCAAGTACTCCACAGCGTGGCTGGCAAGAAAGGGTCTAAAAGTAGAAAAACTAATGACATGGCCTCCTTGTTCACCTGAAATGAACCCCATAGAGAACCTGTGGTCCATCATCAAATGTGAGATTTACAAGGAGGGAAAACAGTACACCTCTCTGAACAGTGTCTGGGAGGCTGTGGTTGCTGCTGCACGCAATGTTGATGGTGAACAGATTAAAACACTGACAGAATACATGAATGGCAGGCTTTTGAGTGTCCTTGCAAAGAAAGGTGGCTATATTGTTCACTGATTTGTTTTTGTTTTGTTTTTGAATGTCAGAAATGTATATTTGTGAATGTTGAGATGTTATATTGGTTTCACTGGTGAAAATAAATAATTGAAATGGGTATATATTTGTTTTTTGTTAAGTTGCCTAATAATTATGTACAGTAATAGTCGCCTGCACACACAGATATCCTCCTAAAATAGCTAAAACTAAAAACAAACTAAAAACTACTTCCAAAAATATTCAGCTTTGATATTAATGAGTTTTTTGGATTCATTGAGAACATGGTTGTTGTTCAATAATAAAATTAATCCTCAAAAATATAACTTGTCTAATAATTCTGCACTCCCTGTACAGTAGAGAGTGGCATTTTATAGTGGGAGGAAAAAAATCAGATAAATTAAATATGTTTCCATTTGGGTAAATGAATGTTGGTGAAGACTACACAACGTATCAAACCCATCTGAACCACACAAAATGCTGTATTTTAACCTTTCACATGTAAGTTTTAAAATACTGCCACTATGTGACCACCCTGTGTGAGTTTTTCAGAACATGTTACTTTAAATTTTCCATGGTGACTGATTCAAGTTTATCACATGACAGACCGCCATCCAATGCTTTATGTACACCGTAAAAAGTGATTACTTAAAAAAGTGAGTAAACCCAGTGCCTTAAAAGTGACAAGTTGATTTTACTTAAAAAATGTAAGTTATTCTGTTGCAACTTAGAACTGTTAAGTTCACTCAACTTAATTGTTTATAGTTTTGCATAGTTCATTTACACTGTAAAAAGTGATTAGTTAATTAAAGCGAGTAAACCAATTGCCTTAAAAGAAACAAGTTGACTTTACAAAAAATAATGTAAGTAAACCCATTGTAACTTGCAACTGTTAAGCTCACTTAATTTTTTTTATTATGCAAATTGTACTCACTTATTTTAAATAAAAGTAAACTAATCACTTTTTCCAATACACATTTATTATATCTGATTTTCCCAGCTTTTCTGTATCTAGCAAAATGACAGTAACTAAAATAAATCTGCTCTTCCAGACTCCAGTGTGTCTTTTAAATTTAATACAGGCTATAATTGTAGATTTTATAGACTTAATGAAGCAACCATATTGTAATAATTGCAGTAATTATTTGAAAACAGGCGTGCTAAAAGAGTCTGACACTGTAAAAAGGGTTTAGTTGACTTTAAAAAAGTGAGTACAATTAGCATAATTATAAAAATTCAACTTAACAGTTCCAAGTTACAATGGGTTTACTTATATTATTTTTGTAAAGTCAACTTGTTGCTTTTAAGGCAATTGGTTAACTCGCTTTAAGTAACTAATCACTTTTTAGAGTGTACTTAACAATTGTTAAGGTAATGGCTTTACTCACTATTTTATGGTAAAGCCAACAAAACACTTTTTACAGTGTATTGTTTTTTTTTCTCCCTTTTTTCAAATATTGACAAACCTCCTAATTATATTGTAAAATTTTTGAATATTCTGATTCTCAAACATGATTAACATCTAGAAACAGCTTAATAGTGATCATATTACTTCGCCAGATAATAAAGCTGCTGGATTTGCAACATTTTAATTCTTCACCTTCTCCCAAAATACACGAAAGTGGCTGTTTAACTGGAAGATGAATACAGTAAATGGTCTACTTTAGTAACCTGTATCTGATCTGAATAAGGCACGTAATCTTATTATGTTTAAAAATAATTCTTATAGCGGTCTCCATACATTTACTTTTACATTTAGTCATTTAGCGGATGCTTTTATCTAAAGTGACGTACAAATGAGGATAACAGAAGCATTTCAGGTCACCAGAGAGAAGCAATATATACAGTAAATGCCATGAAAAGAAAAATTTAGCTTTGGTCTAACAGGAAAAACAGTAAAAGAATATCTAGCAAGTGCTATTAATAGTCAGTTACTATTAACGAAAAAACAAATCTCTTTAGATGCATGATGTCCGTGCACATCAGCGTGTATTTTACAAACCATAAATGGTAGATTTTGCTAGTATGTACATCAGGGCTATTCAATTAGTTTGTCACGGGGGCCAGTTCATGAAAAGCATCCCAAACGAAGGGCCGGAGAGATATGACTTGCATAATAAATGATGACACTACTGCATATAAGAGCCAATGATGTATTTTTGCTCCTTTAGACACCCACGTTGTATTTGTCTACATTAAAATGTTAATATTTTGTATTTTGAAACTATATAATATCACTGCATTGTACAATACGTTTTTTTTAACAAACATTCAAATGTATTTCACAGCACAACAAAATCAGTGTATTGCTTAAGTAGGCTTCTTCTACATTCAGATACGTTCATATGTTATGTTTTGAACTGCATAACAATTATGGATGCAACAATTATAGATTTTGGTTGTACGATTATATAGTGTGAAGATATATAGTGTTATATAGTTAAATAGTGTTTCACAGTTATCACGTCTAATGTAAATTTAAGCTTTATATTAGCTAGATTTAGATCTGGACATCCCCAACTAATATTAAAAAACCTTTAAAAGGCATTTTCATTAGTAATAGTTTTTATGCTGTAGGTTTTTCTGTGCTTATAGGGCTACACATTTTAATTATGTGTGTGTTTATAGAGAGGAACGGGAGAAAATAATATAATAAGAATTGTTATGAAGGTCGGCGCCAATATTTAGAATAACTGTTGTTATCATCTGCGTTCATACATACATAATCATTTTAATAATAGTTCGTCTAACATGTCTTTTGTTTACATTGCACTGAAAGCTAAGCACAACTCTCACCGTTACAGCATGAGATGTTTTCTACTGCGTGCACCCAGACAGCCGCGAGCGCGTTGCTCCGCTTGCGCCCGCATATTGGCATATATTCTTACGACATAACAAACTTGCGCGCGGGAAAGACGTGATATGGGAACGGCCAGCGGCTATAGTTATTACAGTGTGCGTGCGTATTAGCTTCGGTGGACAAGCTCGGAACTTTAAACTAGCACACAGTAGGTAACTTGGCGTAACTTTGTTCAGCAGTTTCCTTTCGTGCGGCAGAACAGAAATGCAGAAATGCAGCTTAGAGAAGCCTTTACGATTAATTAACCATGACGAATTAAAGCGCAGTTAATAGTGAAATCGGTTAATTGTTGCATCCCTAATAATGATATCAGTGCATTGTACAAAAGACCTTTTCTACAAACATATTCAAATGTATTCGGCTGCTCTCGTCACTGTCAGGTGACTCACACTCTGCGCAGCTCATGCTGTATTAAACAGACGCAGGTCACTTCATAACTATACCGGCTGTTTTCTGACTGAACTAAATTTATTCTTGATGTCTTGGTCACACTATTTGGAGGGCCAGAACAAATTGCCTCGGGGGCCGGGTTTGGCCCGCGGGCCGCCAATTGAATAGCCCTGATGTACATGTATTTAAATGTCTGAAACCTAAAATAAACAATATTTGCTTGAAAACAATGATCAATTGTGTTTTATGACAAGCGCTGCATCTTTCTCTGGCTCGCTGCGGGAAAGCAGATTTGAATTTAACAGCTGATCACGTGGCAGTGAACGTTCTAATCACACCAGTGCAATCATAAGCACCTGGTATCAGCCTAGACTTATCACACCAATGTGATTGTATGCATAAAAGTGTTAAAGCGGAGAAACGGTTAGATACTCAAACACACTTTAGCTTAACTTTCTTTGACTGGCAGACATCTGATTTTAAACGAAACTCTATTGACTATTTCATTTTAAAAGGGGGAGGGGTTACTTAATATGCCCCGCCCTGTCTTTGTATTTCAGTAGAAATTACATCACACATCAAATAAACATCCACATTCCAATATTTTTAAGAAACAGATCCATATTCTACCTGATCGTCCATCTCTCTGGAAGTCCACGTGGTACCATTCCCCGTCATTGACTTTCTTGTTGACCGCTCTAGTTTTGGTGGTGCCCGAGCCCATGTCGAGAAGAAGGTAGAGGTGGCCGTCCAGCATCTCAATGGCAAAGAAATCCACCTTCAATGTTTTAGGGCTCTTCGGGTCTTTCTGTTGCATTGGTTTGGGTTTTCCATGACTGAAGAGGAGCAGGCCGTTGGGTTCAGTGGTGCGGAAGTCGAAAGATATGGAGCCGGCTTTTTTGGCAGACCACTTGTCAAGGGTAATGAATGACTCAGGCGTCTCGAAGGTCACAGGGTCGAGAGTAGCCACGTTCTCACATTTGAAGGCCACCACGCCGCTCACCTTCATCTTTGGGTCGCCCAGCTTGGCCAGTCGAGACAGCTCGAGTCTTACATCGTTGTTTTTGTAAACAACCTTTAAGAAAAAAGACAAGAAAAAAAAAAAACGAGTTAACAGCAGAAACTATTCACTGATATGGCTACTGAGAATGCGCGAGTGAATTAAAGGGATCTCACACGATACTGCAGTACTGCGCGGCACAGCACAACATGGTCTAACATAGGAAAGACATGGCCAGCAGGGGGCGGTTTTGTAACATAGTGAACATGCTGAACTGATATACTGTAGCAGCCAGAGCATGTGAGCGGAGCTGAGTGGTGTGACGCTCCACTAAGCATTCTGCTCCATGGTCGTGCACTTGCTCGCCAGTAAACCAATACCGCTCAGATATAAAATTTCTCTAGTAGGCCAACTCTAATTTTTTTTGTAACTAAAAAATCTTAAATAAAATAAGTTTCCCTTTCAAAGTGGCATTCTTTCTTGTGCTTTTTTCTTTCAGCACAGTTTTTTAATAATATTTTAATAGGCCTAAGTGATCAACTGTGTATTTTATAGCCTATTCATTTAGGCAGCTGTGTGTGTTATCTTATACTATAGTTTAACTGACTGTTAGCCTATTTTAAATAAACATAATTCGAATTACAAATTCGCTTCCACGACCACGTCTTATTATTGCATATCCTTGCTTTAATTAAAGTTGTTCTTTAATAATTAATTATGAAATGTAATAATTAGTTCCTGGTATAGTCCTATTAAATCTATGAAACTAAAGAATTAACTTGCAAATTAATTAATGGCATTTATGCCTGAACAAAAGAACACATACAGATACGAAATTAAAATCGAATAGATTCTAAAATGAATTTTTAATTGAAGTGATAATATTTTTAATTTCAAATAATTTCAAATTACAGGGTTTGTGTGAACCAAATACATATGCTGAGGGTAAATATTGTTAGTAGTTTTATTTCATTTACATTACATTGTTTTATTTTTTTAGTGGTGGTTTATTCAGGAAATTAAATTAAGGATTCAAAGATTCAAATTAAATTCATGTAAAAGAAAAGAAAAGAATAAAGAGCCTAATGTTATGCAACATTTATGTAGTAATGAACTCCATGCTAATCTCCATAATTGATGTTACATCTTTTATTCTGATTATATCCGATTTTCATGTGTATTACACAGTAATAAAATAAAATTAAATTAAATAAAATGTATTAGGCAGAACTTAAATGATTTATGAGTAACAAAAATAAATAAATAATAATAACATTTTGCTAAATCAGATGAATATTTATCAAAATTATTACATCTTTTCATAAAAAATAATAATTTATTAAGTAAAGCAATTATATACAGTATATATAATTTTGCAATAGTATTATTCAGTGCATTTCTTATTAAAGGTGCAACATTTACAAATAATTTAAACATATACAGTTAGGTCAGAATTATTAGCCACCCTGTTTATTTTTTTCCCCAATTTCTGTTTAACAGAGAGAAGATTTTTTCAACACATTTCTAATGAGTTTTAATAACTCATTTCTAATAACTGATTTATTTTATCTTTGCCATGATGACAGTAAATTATATTATACTAGGTATTTTTCAAGACACTTCTATACAGCTTAAATTGACATTAAAAGGCTTAACTAGGTTAATTAGGTTAACTAGGCAGGTTAGGGTAATTAGGCAAGTTATAGTATAATGAAGGTTTGTTCAGAATTCAGAAATTCAGAATTCAGAAAGAGCTTTATTGCCAGTTATGTTCACACATACGAGGAATTTGTTTTCGTGACAGAACTTCTAGAGTGCAACAGAATTACAGAGACAAAAACAGATAATAAATATATTTTAAAAAGTAGCGAATGCTACTTCTGTAGACTATCGAGAAAAAAATATAGCTTAAAGGGGATAATAATTTTGACCTTAAAATGGTTTTTAAAAAATTCAATTTGACTTTATTCATTTAACTCAATTTATTCTAGCTGAAATAAAACAAATAAGACTTTCTCCAGAAAAAAACATACTATCAGACATACTGTGAACATTTCCTTGCTCTGTTAAACATAATTTGGGAAATATTTAAAAAAAAAAAATTCAAAGGGGGGCTAATAATTCTGACTTCAACAGTATGTTTATTTAAACTTTACATTGCCTACAAAATTCCCTATTTTATATTCCCTACTGAAAAAAGAACATCTACATGTTGATGAACTCCATCCTCCACTCCTTCATAGTTTTAAGCCCTTTAAAATTCAATAATCAATATTCTGGCTAAATTCTTAAGCCTCTCTTTGGCTGCTGAATCAACCACAAGCAGTCTGAGTGACACCTAGACTGATACTAAAAGCCTGTGTGGTTTCTAATAATAATGGTAATTAATACCACAAACTACAAGTCCTTTGTCTTTTGTGGGTGCAATTTCCATAGAAAAAGCAACCGCCAGCACTT
Source organism: Danio kyathit (assembly GCA_903798195.1). Taxonomy (NCBI): domain Eukaryota; kingdom Metazoa; phylum Chordata; class Actinopteri; order Cypriniformes; family Danionidae; genus Danio; species Danio kyathit. The sequence continues at coordinate 27,420,925 of LR812530.1, read as the reverse complement.
AAGTAAAACAAAAGTTTAGTATTAAGACTAGAATATAAAGAATACTTTCTTGAAATTTAAGTTTGTCTCAAAGAAACTTCGACATTTCACATTTTGCAGCATCTGGAAATAAAAATGCACACCCTTACTCTATATTTATCTCATACTATAGTTGCCATGAAATCATCTGAGCTTCCCGGTGTCATTTTACCATCTGATCCTAACGGCATCAAATGGCAGAGCATTTTCTGCCCTCTGCAAAAGTGGAGCACAACACTTTTCCCTCTCTCTTCCCAAAGGCCAAAACCCTGTGATATAAACCCGAGCAGCAGACTGTGAAGTGTTCACGCTAACCCTCTTTTAATTCAGTTTCGATTTCATTTGAGCCCTTGCCAGGAAGAAGATAATGGTATGCGGATGCAATAAAAGCTTATTGATGATGCTTCAGAAATGCCAATCACAGACAGACACAAGAGCATTTCCAGCCATTAACAGGCCACAGGACTGAACCCCCTTCCTCCTCCTCGCTTCATAAACTCACACTGGGGGAAAAACACAAGCCATCTGTGATAAAACACTGCACAACATGGCTGACGCAGGATGATAATAATACCAAAGAAAAAACAATAGCAATAATAATATCTGTTAGAGTAAACTACAAATATAATCCACAAGTAGCTATACAGTATTTAGTCATTTAGCAGACACTTTTAACCAAAGCGACTTACAAATGGGGGCTAAAAACGAATAACTAAAAAACTTAATAATAATAACAATGATAATTTATAACATGCACTTTCACTATAATGTCATTCTGTTTCTTTTTTGGTAGCATTTAATAAAGGTTCAGTAAATCAATCAAAAGTGACCAAAATTGTAACAAAACAAAACAAAATGAGATGAGACGAGACAAAACCAAACTAAACCAGACCAGACCAGACCAGACGAACAGTACGAAACGAAATGTAACAGAACAGAACAGAACAGAACAGAAAACATGGGTCCATTCTGAGGGTGCTTTCACACTAGCACTTTTGGTCCGCACCCGGGTTCGTTTGATGTCATAGTACGGTATGTTTAGCTAGTGTGAACGTGTCTTCTGAACTCGGGTGCGCACCCGTGACCCGTACCAGAGTCCGCCTGAGAGTGGTGGTCTGGGGTACGGTTCGTGTGAACTCTGGTACGGTTCACTTCTGGTATGAATGCAATCGTACCAAATAGCGGAAGTGAACCGGCAACTGTACAACAAACTATCGTTTTCATAACGTTCATTCTTGTGTGTGTGTGTGTGTGTGTGTGTGTGTTTGTGTGTGTGTGTGTGTGTGTATGTGCGCCACATATTGTACCTTTGTGACAAGCGGGACTGAGCCAAGCACAGTGATACACAGTGATGTCTGCTTGTCTCCTCCAGAAACAGCTTCTGCAGACACTGTGTGATGTTCTGAATGTTTATAATATTTTTGCAGCAGACAGACGCGAGTCACTTTCTGTATGTCCAAAACTTATGATTCAGTAAAAGCAAATCGACCGCGATGTGCGGAAGTCTCCATTTTGGCGCTTTGCTTTCGTGACTGTCACCTAGCAACAGCCGTAAAACAAAACAGCAGCTCTATGACGCAAGCGTACCGCGGTTCAGAAGGAAAAAATACAGTGTGAACACAAACCAACCGAGAAGGTGGCAAGGGAAGACAATCGAACTTGGGTACGGTCCAGGCAATTGAACCAAGTGTGAAAGCACCCTGAATTACTCAATTTGCTGGATTTGGTTATTGACGATTTGGATAGTTTCGTTCTTTAAAACTCATCCAAGAGAGACTGTCACTGGTGGTTCTCCTCAAGGGGTTCAAACGGAACATTTATTAATATGGACTTTTTAGATACAAACACGTACAATTTTAAAGTACCAGCTTTAGTTCAATTTGTATATGATAATAGACATGCACAATATTCGACAGTTTTTAAAGGAATAATTTATGCAGTCATGCACATTTTGACAGCTAATATGACGGTGATTTGATCCTTCCCAAAAGATGCAGACACCTTTACCGATATCAAAATGCTTTTTGATGCAAAATTAGTTATTCTAACTAAGGATAACTTAGAATAGGCCTAGGCTTATATAATAAAGAAAATCGATCTAAATGTAAAACTAAATAAATTGCTAAATACTCTCGACACATGAAAGTGTAAAGCCTGCAGCCCACAACAAATGTGGAAAGTTGTTGCATATCATGTTAAACGGTTTACTACAAATTTTATATAATTTTGCTCACATGAATAATTGAATATTAATCAGATGACGTCATTACGCTGCTGTACCGTCAGCCAATCGTTGCATTGCTGATCATGATTTCGAGGATCTGTCCTTCACAACACACGCAGCGATCTCAGATCAGTTCATCCACATACTTTAATCTGATTCGTGAACTTATTTGAAGAACCAGATTAGCCAGAGATCAGTTATCAAGCTTAAAAGAGCTTAAGAGAGTTACGAAGAATGGAGCCTAGAACAAACCAAACCTAACAACACATTAAAACAGAAGAAAATAAAACAAAACACAGAACACAAAACAACAAACAAAACAACAAAACAAAACAAAATTGCAGCTAAACACGAAGGCCTGAATACATTGCTACAGGAATAGAAATAGATCAAAAGTGACAAAAAAAGAAATAAAATAAAACTTACACTAGAAAAGAAGACCTGAATACTAAATAAAGAAATAAAATAGCCAATCACAGGCAGACACGGAACATTTCCAGCCACAGAATTGAAACCTCTTCCTCTTCTTCATTTCAAATACTCGCACTGGGGGAAAAACACATGCGTTCCATGCTAAAACACTGCACAACATGGCCGCCGGAGGAGAGCGCATTACAGATGAGGGGTTAGCAGGTGGAGGACGACACATCTGTCTGTGCCGGCCGATCTGAAGCGTCAGGAGCCTGGAAACAGTGAGCGGGACCCCGGAGAGGAGGGCCACATTAAAACAAACCCACTAATGATGAATGGGCTTCTGGTGCCCCTGCTCTAAATGCCTGAATACATCAACCTCTGCATAAATAACACACACACTCTTGTAATGCTGGAAATATTACACATGACCTTTGCAGAACTAAATAATGATACAATAAGATGTTAAAAGATCCCTTGCCTACGCACAGTCATCCTCCAATGAAGCCTTTAAATGAACCGAGATGAGTATTCATTCAGAATCTGATTATACAAAAAACTATTTATTAAAATAATATACTGGGGTGTTGTATCCTAATGTTGGTCAAATATAGAGATACCCAAAGTTGTTGTTGTTGTTTTTAATCAAATTTAAATGACACTTTTTGACTGAATGGTTGGGTTTGTTCATAGCTGACCCAGCTTTGGGTTATGACAAACCAGCATTTATTTTTAGAGTGTATGAATTTTGAATGAATGAATGAATGAATGAATGAATGAATGAATGAATGAATGAATGAATGAATGAATTAATTAATTAATTAATTTTGGGGCAGCAAGGTGGCGCAGTGGATAGCACAATCGCCTCACAGCAAGAGGGTCGCTGGTTCAAGCCCCGGCTGGGTCAGTTGGCGTTTCTGTGTGGAGTTTGCATGTTCTCCCTGTGTTCGCGTGGGTTTCCTCCGAGTGCTCTGGTTTCCCCACAAATCCAAAGACATGCGGTATGGGTGAATTGGGTAAGCTAAATAGTCTGTAGTGTACAGGTATGTGTGTGAATGAGTGTGTATTCCCAGTGATGGGTTGCAGCTGGAAGGGCATCCGCTGCGTAAAACATATGCTGGATAAGTTGGCAGATCATTCCACTGTGGCGACCCCTGATTAATAAAGGGACTAAGCTGAAAAAAAAAATATATATATATTTTGATTTTGAATTAATTATTTTTTCAAAATTAAATTCAAATGACACTTTTTGACTGAATGGTTGGGTTTGTTCATATTTGACCCAACTTTGCATTTATTTCTAGAGTGTATGAATTTTGAGAGGTTTGTTTTTTTCAGTCATATAGAAAACAACAACAACAAAACTTAATTTCTTGTGTAATATACAGTAGTGGTTTAATTTAAGTTAAAATTACACAAATAAGTTAAAAATAAAATAATAATAATAATAATAAGTAAAGTAAATATAATAATATTTTATTATATTATATACAATATTTATTAAGGATGAGTAACTGAATATTATTATTAATAATAATAATAATAATAATAATAATAATAATTAATAAAGTTATAATAAAAATTTAATTGTATTATATACAATATTATGTATGAATTAACTAAATAATAATAATAATAATCATTATTATTATTATATTATTATTTTATTATTATTATTATTATTATTATTATTATTATTATTATTATTATTATTATTACTATTTCATTATTATTAGTAGTAGTAGTAGTAGAACATTTTAAATATTTTTTTAAATTTTATCATATTTATGTATAATATTTTAAAAACATTCTTTACAAAGACTTTTTTTATTTGTAAATATGTTTTTATTACTTTTAATATTAGTATATATTATAATTATTTACACTTTTGCTGAATAAAACAAGTATTTGAAAATATAGAAACTGTCATTTTTATGTCATTTGAACAACTGTTCAAAACTGCTTTTAAATAAATCTCCTCTTTCCAACCTTTATTCACCAAATAATCTGTAAAAAAACAAAACCATAAAAATATGGAAATATCTGATAACACCTAATAATGACTAAGCACACAACGGGGTTCATCAGAATTACTTAAAACAAAAGAAAACAAAAAGAATAAAACATTTTAATTTTATCTAACATCTTTGCATCAACAAAGAAAGGATTTTACATTATAGCAAAATATTGATTACTGCATTTCTGAAGGATTTAACAACAGTGGAGAATGTGCTGCTGTTTAATCCTTCAGAGATACAATAATCAATATATTGCTTTACTTGTTGACCACAAGCAGACAGAATTACACACTAAACAACTAATACTAATAACTTGAATAAACAAATCTAAATAATACATAAGAATAAATCAGAACAAAACAGTGCACAGTACCTAACACACACAAACAGTAATAAAGCTTGAATACACTCAACGTGACCTTTGCGAAACAAAATAACGACAAAACACGATGTTAAAAGGTCTCCCGTTCCACCTACGCACAGCCGTCCTTTTTGTAAAGCTTATGAATGAACCCATGCAGAATCCTCTTAGTATGAATCCGGTTCATGAGCGTTTTGTTAACACAGGTCACTGACCTCAGGCCTGCTGCTAATCTGTGGAAATGATAGCGCTAAAGCACAGACAAGAGCCAGCGAAGGCCAGCAAACCGCAGCTCACTGGAGTCGGCACTTTCATGTTTTGACACTGATTGATTGCTTGTGGATTGCTTTTGAAATGAAGGCTGGAGGCTGGATGGGGAAACGAGTGGTGAGTCTGCAGTGTTCGGCGTATCCATATATTTGACAAAATCACACCTTTTGTCATCTTTGGGCTTCTTGTAGGAATTTTGCGAGCATTAAAAGTGATACATTTGCATTAGGAAAGGCACCATTACTGTCTGCTTGATGCATGAGATGCTTCTGTTTAAAAGCATGATTTAAATTTCAAATACCTTTTCGCAAAAAAAAAAAAAAAAAGCAAGGCTGCAAGTTTTATGGAGCTGAAGACAATATTAAATGGAAACAATATTTTTGCAAAACTTAAGGAACGTAGTGCGATTAAAATGTATGATAGTGATCAACTGATAAGTATCCGGATGCTGTGATTAATAATTCACCGTCATTAAAACTCAATTGTGCTACAAGTAAAATACTAAAATACCGTAATATATATATATATATATATATATATATACATATATATATATATATATATATATATACATATATATATATATATATATATATATATACATATATATATATATATATATATATATATATACATATATATATATATATATATATATATATATATATATATATATATATATATATATATATATATATATATATATATATATATATATATATATATATATATATGGGCAACCCAGTGGCGCAGTAGGTAGTGCTGTTGCCTCACAGCAAGAACGTCGATGGGTCGTAGGTTCGAACCTCGGCTGGGCTGGGTCAGTTGGCGTTTCTGTGTGGAGTTTGCATGTTCTCCCTGGGTTTGCGTGGGTTTCCTCCGGGTGCTCCGGTTTCCCCCACAGTCCAAAGACATGCAGTACAGGTGAATTGGGTAAGCTAAATTGTCCATAGTGTATGAGTGTGAATGTGTGTGTGGAAGTTCCCAGAGATGGGTTGCGGCTGGAAGGGCATCCGCTGCGTAAAATCGTGCTGGATAAGTTGGCGGTTCATTCCGCTGTGGCGACCCCGCAAGGGACAAAGCCGACAAGAAAATGAATGAATGAATATATATATATATATATATATATATATATATATATATATATATATATATATATATATATATATATACAGAACAAACCATCGTTATACAATAACTTGCCTAATTACCCAACCTGCCTATTTAACCTAATTAACCTAGTTAAGCCTTTAAATGTCACTTTAAGCTGTATAGAAGTGTCTTGAAAAATGCCTAGTAAAATATTATTTACTGTCATTATGGCAAAGATAAAAGAAATCAGTTATTAGAAATGAGTTATTAAAACTCTTATGTTTAGAAATGTGTTATCTCTGTTAAACAGTAATTGGGGAAAGAATAAACAGGGGGGTTAATAATTCTGACTTCAATTGTATATTTTGAGATTTGGATTATTACAGTGATAATGCTGTAAGTAATTGTGGAGAACCAGGAGTGCCTTTTCAAAATAAAATGAAGAATCAAATTATCCATTTAATAATTGAAGCATAAAAAATGCATATAAATAAATCACAGTTTAAATGGACAAATAAATAGATTTATTTAAATGTGCCTAATTAAATTATTTTTAATATGTTGTAAATGTATAAATAATAATTCGTGATGGCAGCAATGGTGACTGTAATGTATAAATTAGAATTGAGAAAGTATATTTTGTCTGCAATTACGTAATAAATTCATAAAATAAACGACAGGGTAAAATGTACAAAATATATATATTTTTTTTTTACATTTTTGAGGATTTTGTCTGCTTGTTTGTTTTAATTATTTGTGTTTTGAGAGTCCAACGAAAAACGTTTTTATGTTTTACATACCTCAAATCAATAATTGCATTTAAATTAGGTCACACTTTATTTTGATGGTCCGTTTGTTGAATTTAAGTTTCATTGCATCTACATGCCAACTAATTCTCATTAGATTATTAGTAGGCTGTTAGGTTGGAGTTAGGGAAGTGTAAGCAGTGTAAACTATAGTCAGTTAAATGTCCGTTAAAGGAGCAGTTTCAGCAGATATTAAGCAGACAGTCCACTAATACTCAAATAGACCATCAAAATAAAGCTTTACCTTGAATTATTATTAAATAGTTATTCAAATATTAGTGTTCTGAGTGTTCAATGACAGAAAAAGAAATCTTAATGAAAAAAAGCAAAAATGAGCAAGGAAAAAAATAAACTATACAAATCATTATATTATGTTTACTATAAAGTAAAATTTGCACAATTTGTAATTTTTCTAATTAGTCTATTAATTTTGGGGCTTTTTTAGACTCATCAAATTTTGTATTAATTATTTATTATATTTTTAGTAATTAATATGTTATTGCTTGCAAAAGCATTTTTTTTCTCAAATTAACCATCATTTTATAACAATGTTTGACTAAAGTACAGGTCAGTTGAATATTTTAACAAGTAGATATTAGCATATTTAAAACAAACTAATCAATTATTTAAAAAGAAAGCTACAAATTTTACAAAACATGTCATTTTGTTATTCAATGTGTCATTTTAATAATTCTACAAGCTGTAGGTATTAAGTCTTTTTATTTTATATCTTTTTATTTTATTTTAGGGAATTTTGTTGCTGTTGTTTTACATTTGTGAAAAAAAAAAAAAAAACACACATTGGGTCACATGTTAACTGATGTAACCTATTCCCAAGGATAAACCCTGACCTGGACTGTAAGATTGAACATGATGAATAGACTAACAAGGTAAATGCCAGTGAGCATCTCTCATTAATTGCAGGTCTACAGGTTAATGAATGAATCACCATGAACTACAGCATCTTAAGTTCAACCAACAGCAGAGCCTCGCTGTCTCCCTGTTTCATATCTCAATCACACAGAAAGCTGACTTTAACTAAATACAGTATGAATGTTTTGAATCTCAAATCATGGGATGCACTTCTGGTTTGGGGAACTTACGGTACTTTAAAAGAACTGAAACTAATCATTTTAAATATTGAGGATGTGCAGCAAAAAAATGTGTACAGTCTACATAGTTAAAGCTGAGTGAAAAATAAGATTGGCTTTGTGTTTCATTTTTTATCTGTTTTGAAAATAGTGTTATGTAATTTTATGTTATTATAACGTGAAATACTATAAGTTTCATAAGCAAATCTGCTGCAGAAGCTCTTTTGAGTTTCCTGTGTTTTGTTCCTGCAGATTATTTCCTCTCTGCTTTCCCTACAGTAAAGTAATATTCAACACATTCGTAATATTGCTGCAGAAATTTTTTGGGGGTTTATTTACAATCTACTGAAAGTACCATTTGCAATTGTCACATCGCAGTGATCTGCAATGTAGCTAAGTTTATGGATGACCAGACATTACAGTTAACAACATAGGAGAATCATTTCATTTTTACCTTTAGAGTAAAAGTTTATTATTTGCATGTGTCTTTAAGACCGGACTGTAAGAATTTGAAGCAAATTTAAACCATTTGGGGACAATAAATTAAAAGTTTGTAGCTTAAATATTAATTGTACATTATATAATTATTTGCTTAATTAAAGCAAATTAAATTTTTATTAGAAGCTATTCAAGTCATCTCTGAAATTGCATTTATATTGCAATATATATCACAGCAAATAAAAATATTGCAATGTCAGTTCTTTCAATATCATGCAGCTCTACATTAAGTTGTCTTTTGACATTCAATGGATGAACTGAGGAGAATAATCCTTCACAAAAAAGGTAAAAAAGAAAAAAGAAATTTTAAAATTATACAAAATTATAATTATTATATTATAATAATATTTATTATTATTATAAATTACTGCATTTCATTATTTCTAGTATTACACATCAATGTTTTGATGGACAAAAACAAAACCATACGCATGAGAAAGTCATATGATGAACCAGTGCTCATCATAAATAGTTTTTCAATAAGCAGAGAAACATACTCCATGCATCATAAGGTGCTCAGTGTCATTCACACAACTACACTAAAGACCATAATAGTAACGCACATAAAATTATAATAAACATTATTTTTTAAATTTATGTAAAATTTACTCTAAAGTACATCAATGATGAGAAAAATCTAAAAATAACCACAGTAATGTTAACAACTAAAAAAAGCATAAAAATCTCATGCGGGGAATTTCGAGGAAGTCAATTTATGGTTATTCGCTGTATATTAGTGTGGTCAAAAATATTGATATTTTGATACGTATCAATTTTGAAATATTCAAAACAATATGATTTTGCATTTGGTCAGTACCGATACCGGCTTTCTTCTTAGTATGCAGTGGCAAGGGGTGAACCAATGCATTTTGGTAGAGAAGGTTTTTGGTTTATGGCCAAATGGACAAAAAGGCAACACAAACAGGTCAATATGAAAGCATTGCTACAGAGCAGTGCTAACTAAATGCGCTAATACAACTACTGTAATTTAGCAAAGCACGTGAAAGACAGACATATATAAACAATTTCGAGAGGTTGTTAACTGCTCCCATTTCAATATCAATGATGCATTGAATAAAACAGCCGAGTAAAGTGATATCCGTGTTTTCCCTTTCTGCCATTTAAATCTCTCTACAAAGTTGACATAGGTAATCTCCTTCAGAGATATTGGAGTTTTAGCTGACAAGAAAAAAAAAAATCAAAAACGGTCAAAAACATTGACTTTTTGTGCTAAAGGTTTGTGTAATGCAATATAGAAAATTCAGTAATTTACCCTGATAATATGTTAAATAAATGCACAAAAAAATGTAAATCATATAAATAGTAATGTACAGTATGATCTACCACTAATGATAAATATGCAATAGATCTGCCAAAAATAAGATAAAGAATTTGCCTAATTCTGATAGCCTTGTTTACATTTTTAAAAAAATCTAAATTTGCATACTTTTAATGCTGTGGAATTTTTTCCACATGGTATTGAGAATGGTATTGAGTATCGATATTTTTCAAGGTATTGTATCGAAGTTAGAAATTGCATTATCATGACTGGAGAAGATTGGAAATATGCTTACTTCCGATAGTTTTGTTTATATAAAAAAAATCTAAATTTGCATACTTGTAATGTTATGCAATTTTTTCCACATGGTATCGAAAATAATATTGAGTATTGATATTTTTCAAGGTATCATATTGAAGTTAGAAATTGCATTATCGTGACTAGAGAAGATTAAAAATAAGCCTAATTCCGCTAGCCTTGTTTATATATATATATATATATAAAAAAAATCTAAATTTCCACAATTGTAATGTCGTGGAATTTTTTTCCACATAGTATCGAAAATGGTATTGAGTATCAATATTTTTCAAGGTATCGTATCGAAGTTAGAAATTGCATTATCATTACTGGAGAAGATTGAAAATATGCCTAATTCCGCTAGCCTTGTTTATATATATATATAAAAAAATCTAAATTTCCACAATTGTAATGTCGTGGAATTTTTTTCCACATAGTATCGAAAATGGTATTGAGTATCAATATTTTTCAAGGTATCGTATCGAAGTTAGAAATTGCATTATCATTACTGGAGAAGATTGAAAATATGCCTAATTCCGATAGCCTTGTTTATATATATATATATATATATATATATATATATATATATATAAAAAATATCTAAAATTCCATAATTGTAATGTTGTGGAATTTTTTCCATATGGTATCAAAAATGGTATTGAGTATCGATATTTTTCAAGGTATTGTATCGAAGTTAGAAACTGCATGATCATGACTGGAGAAGATTGAAAATATGCTTAATTCTGATAGTTTTGTTTACATAAAAAAAAAAATCTAAATTTGCATACTCGTAATGTTGTGCAATTTTTTCCACATGGTATCGAAAATAATATTGAGTATCGATATTTTTCAAGGTATCATATCGAAGTTAGAAATTGCATTATCGTGACTAGAGAAGATTAAAAATATGCCTAATTCCGCTAGCCTTGTTTATATATATATATAAAAAAAATCTAAATTTCCATAATTGTAATGTGGTGGAATTTTTTCCACATGGTATTGAAAATGGTATTGAGTATTACTATTTTTTAAGGTATCGAGTCGAAGTTAGAAATTGCATTATTGTGACTGGAGAAGATTGCAAATATGCTTAATTCTGATATCTTTGTTTGCATTGAAAAAAAGGTATATAGAAGTTAGAAATTCTAGTATTGTGACAACACTACTGTAAATATTAAGGAAACTTACTGTTTAATAATGAATCATTTTTACAAAAACATTTTTTTTACTATTGAAATCACGGTTATTTAAAAAAAATCACTTTAATAAAGGTTACTCCCATAATTCACGCAAAGCGTCAAGAAACATTTGAAAAAGGTAAACATATAAAGCTCAAACAGCTGCCATTGAATTTTGCTCATAACGTCAAACATGTTTGTGACTTCCTGGCAGTGAGAACAGCTCTTCATTTCAGCAGCTGGTGCATCAGAGGACATGCGGCTCCACTGGGACACCAATCTAACATGGAGGATGGAGGCTGATGGATGAGACAACATGTTCTCCACCGTTTCCCTCTCAGGAGCTTTACAATTACGGATAGCTCATGTCGAGAGCATGAGAGGCAGTGGACCGATGATCTGACGCAACAGACCCACCAAATACTGTCGGAATCTCATGTCTATATTTCATTAGGCTAACACTTCATTTCCAAACGAACTCTGCAGGTAAATGGGTTAAAAACATTAACTAATAGTTATCTCCATAATTCACCAGTTGATTGATTACATCTGTTGCAAATGTTATTGCATCTGATGAAAATGTTGTTTAAATATGCAAATGAGGTTGTGTTTCATAAAAAGATTGCTCATTTGCATACCTTTCTAGCACAACAATCTGAACATTAAATGAAGTCAGGTTCAAACTTCTAGTTTTTTAGACATATTAGAGTCTGGTGTTTTTACAGAGCAGATTTTGCTGATTTTTTGTATAATGAAGGGTATGTAATCAGGTAAATTATGAATAAATGTAAAAATCTCCAGAATACAGATTAACTGTGCAGTTTGGTGTATGTAAATGCTGCTGAAATGAAAAACACACTTCGAGAACTAAAACGACTTTAAAAAGCTACACACAACTTGATTAAGGATGATGGAGGTAACATTTAAAAGTGGATTATGTTTTTTTACTTTACACTAGACTGGAAAAAACACATTTAATCAAACGCCAAAAAGCCCAAAATCTCAAACCTGACAGGTAAAAAAATAAAACAAAAACGTTTTTGCTTGCAGTGCCTCATTTTTAAGGGATAGTTCACCCAGAGATGAAAACACTCAGCCTTAAGTTGTTCAATACCTTTATGAGTTTCATCTCCTGAACAATATATATATATATATATATTAAAGAATGTCTGTAAATGGTGGTCATTGACATTCAAACTAGAAAAAAATGAAATGGAAATCAATGGCAACCAGATTTGAACACTGTGTGTATATATATATATATATATATATATATATATATATATATATATATATATATATATATATATATATATATATATATATATATATATATATATATATATATAGTCAGAATTATTAGCCCCCCTTTGAATTATTTTATTATTATATATTATTTATTATTATTATTATTTTATTTCGGCCAGAATAAATCAGTTTTTAATTTTATAAAAACCATTTTAGGGACAAAATTATTAGCCCCTTTAAGCTTTTTTTTTTCGATAATCTACAGGGCAAACCATCGTTATACAGTAACTTGCCTAATTACCCTAACCTGCCCAGTTAACCTAATTAACCTAGTTAAGCCTTTAAATGTCACTTTAAGCTGTATAGAAGTGTCTTGAAAAATATCTAGTAAAATATTATTTACTGTCATCATGGCAAAGATAAAATAAATCAGTTATTTGAAATGAGTTATTAAAACTATCATGTTTAGAAATGTGTTGAAAAAAAAATCCTCTCTCTGTTAAACAGAAATTGGGGAAAAAACTAAAAGGGGGCTAATAATTGAGGGAGGCTAATAATTCAACTGTATATATATATATATATATATATATATATATATATATATATATATATATATATATATATATATATATATATATATATATATATATATATATATTGTGTGTGTGTGTTCAACAGAAAAACAAGTGAAGAGGGAGTAAATGATGACAGAATTTCCATTTCTGGCTGAACTACATCTTTAAATGTATTATTTACTTATTTATCCTATTTGTCGCGCTCTTGTTTATTTGTTAGTTCTGTCACTGTTGACGATCTGTGACCCATTTTCAAATTAACAGTCTTCAGATGTGAGGAAAGCTCATCAGCAATGTTAATTAGAGAATGCGTTTCAACTCTGCTGTTGTGGTTGGGCTCCTGAGTCTGTGGCGAGTGATTAATAATTCCCTCAGTTGTTGTGTACGTGACGTGTTATGAGTTTCTACAGGCCAGACAGAGCATGTGCAGTGACATATAACATAGAAGGACACTCCTGAGACTGCAGCACAATGCTGACATCAGTCTAATGTTTAAAAAAAGAAACGATGAAACCAGTGGATGTGTATTTGAATGACGCAATGCTGTTTGAGTAGGGTAAGATTCTTTGGATGAGTGCATGTGTGTGTTTATACAAGTGAAATTTATTTAAATTGACTACTAACATATGGATTTTTATAAACATTAACTGAAGCATGAAGGGCATCAGATTCTTCAATTTTAGCTAGTTGTCAAATAAATATTACAGAAAGAAAATGTATTAAAAATTCCAATCATAAAATATTTCCAGAAGTGTCATCATTGTGTGACATGTCCGTTTTTAGATTCCAACTTGTCTTATTCCTGTTATGTGTCCCAAATTACAGAGTTTCTGGAACAAAATATTTCCAAAAGAGTTTTTCAGATACATTAAATGTTACGATTGAACCAGATCCTATATTAATTATATTTGGAGTTTCCAAAGAATTTTTGAGAATTACACGAGGACAACAGTTTGTTTCATATGGGTTGAACTCTGCCAAAAAAAAGCACATCCTTTTGTTTTGGAAGGAAAAAAGAAGTTCCAACTTTTAAATTATGGCTGATATAGTTAACGAGGCCGTTACATCTAAAAAAAAACAGGTATACCCTAGACAAGATTTTGTTATTTGAAAAAATGTGGTCCCCTTTCATTTCCTTTCTACTAACTTCTGATTAATATGTTTACTATGCCTTTAGTACCTACATTTATCATTGGATAGCACTGGTGGGTGGTTGGTTGAGGGAATGCATGTTTAATTTTTGTTTAATAATTATTTTTATTTCTGACGGCAGACACGTGAGCTAGGAGAACGTTTTTCTCTCGCGCTTGAACCACATCTGACAGATTATAATGGCTTTAACACACACCTTTCAAAGTTGTGTGTCACAAAAACACGCCGCAATCCAAACCAGTTGTAAATGCTGTGAACGGAAGTTCTAAACATTCTACCGGAAGACGCTGGTCGCTATGGCGCACTCCATGCAGCAGCCAAGAAAAAGGTCTATATATTAATTAAATTAAATTTTTTAAGGGTAGATGTCTAGAATAGCTGCAAGGTCGTATCTCTTTTTCATTAAATATATATATATTTTTTATACAAAAATAAACTAGTTGGATATATCTGAAATCATAGTGAATACATTCAGCGGATTAACTGCAAGGTCATATCTTTCCATCATCCCAAAAGTCAACAAATACACAAAACACAGCATAACCAGACAGGGATAGTTCTGGATGAAACGATTAGATTTTTTCCAAGGAGCAATTGTTCAAATCTCTTACCTCTTTCAAGCAGCCCATAAAGTTGTTGCTGACGGGTGATCCAGGCAGATCGGCAGTGCTGGGACTACCGCCAACATAGAAAAAGTCATCCGAGCCTAGCATGGTGTAGTCCTCTTGCGTATATCCAGTGGTGGTCAGAATCCCATCCACGGATATTGTAACCTAGACAACAAAGCACAGGGAAAGGACACGCTATACTCACATATAACTTCAATACTGTTACAGGGCTTTGGTCCCCCTCGTAAGGATTTGAATGCTTGGATTTGTTTAGATTTCTTTTTCCTTTTGTTCTTATTTACTTATTGCTTTTCTCTTTTTATTGATTTCAAATGTGAACCCATTTTCATGTCTGTTTCAGGAATTCTTACTTGTTACTGGTTTAACTTTCTAGATTGATGTGTTTAACTTCTAGTTAAGTCATCTGAGGAAGTCTGCGGCACATT
This sequence comes from Danio kyathit, assembly GCA_903798195.1. Taxonomy (NCBI): domain Eukaryota; kingdom Metazoa; phylum Chordata; class Actinopteri; order Cypriniformes; family Danionidae; genus Danio; species Danio kyathit. Next base: position 27,405,353 of record LR812530.1, on the reverse strand, counting down.
AGCCCAGGCTCAAAGTTAGCGGTGCCACTTAAATCGAGCACACAAAAGTAAATCAGCAGACACAAAAATGGTGTTAGTAGTATGTGTGTTATTGAGAGTTAGTATCGCTTGAATCCAGTGCGTGTGAGTAGTTTTCAGCAGTTTTCAATGTTGTTTGTATGAGGAAAAACAAAGGACACAGCGTGCTAAGAGGTTAGAAATGAAAGCACAAGCAAATATATCTCACAGATCTGGTAGAATGGATGCATGCTTCGTTATCCCTCCCTCTCGGCATGCAAAACAATGCTTGGTTAGAGAGAACAAATCGTCTCACAGGTTAGATGGGTGTTAGAGAGAGAGAGAGAGAGAGAGAAGGGGAGGGAGAAGGACACAAACACCACGAACAGACGGACGCAGCTCATGAGAAGACCAATCACAGTAGAGGTGCCGCATGCAGAAGCGTGTTCACATGAGAAAGAAAGCAGACGGGATGACCGGCCACCCATGCCAGCCTCAAATGTTACTGATGGAGCAGAGGTGTTAGTACACGGGGTGGCCAGGATGCACACCATGCTGAACAACGGGGCCTCAAAGCTAGCTGGACCAATGAAAAGGCTCAGAGCCAGCCAGCCGAGACCAATCGGTGGTGAGCAAAACCTTATGCAAAAGAACCCAGGAAACCAAAAAGATGCAAGATAACCTAACAAAAGTCAAAGGAAAGGACAAAAGAAAACGATGGACGGGACAAAAAGAGCTGAGGAAACCCAACTAATGAAAAGAAAAGAAAGGAAGAGGGGAATTTGGGCAGGGCAGGGGAAGTAAGCGTAAAGAGTACCAACCGCATTTTCCCCCTTTTTTTGTTTAGTATTGATGTCTACGATTCAAAAAAAGGAAAATAGACACACGGCAAACCCAAACTAAGAAACAATTAGAATGATATCTACCGAACAATGTAGTTTGTTTACCATAGCGTGTCCAATGCCTGAGTGCTTTGTGGAAAAGGGGGGAGAAAGGAAATTAAAAAACTGTGAACAGAACACCGTTCCTCAATCAAAAAAGATGGTCTCTTGCCAAAGGTTAGTACATCAGCGTTGCACGTTAGTAAGAGGTAACAGGTTAGTAAATGACACATTCCATGGATGAAAGGTTAGTTTCTTTCCCCAAAAGCAGGTTAGTAAACATTTAAAAAGGGCAAAAGAAGAGAAGGAAAGGAGAAGCAGACGAGATCTGCACCGTGGAGTTCCTCTGGGACAAATCTAGTCTACTCTAGTCTCTTCCTATTTCTGGCACTCCGCTAACTCTACTGATGACAGAACGCACCACTGAGCTTTTTATGTTTACTGCCTGTCCTATCCAACTCTGTGCCACACTGCTCGGATCTTTCCCGAGTCTTGACACTTCAAACGCTGACAGCTGACGTACTCATGTAACCTAGTCAGAGGTGGCGCTATCAAACAGTGACAGTAAAATATGGATATGCTTGCATTTAAATATTAGTCAAGGAGAACAGGGTTATTGGTACGTTCAGTCATGTATGGAAGCTCAATTCATTCACTTCTACATGAATACTTCTATATTAAAAATTCTATGCTGCATAAATGAGTGCCTAGAACCTTCTCACAACCTTCAAACCCATCAACTATGCGTGCATGTCTTGATTAAAGAGTGTTAAATCTAGATTGAAGAATTAGTTTGGTGCTACTAATCGGAATGTATCCAATCTCCAACTCTGCCTTTTCTGCGCGGTTACCTGACGAAGGTTCCTGGTAACCTTCACATCATGCCAGGCATTGTCATTAAATTTCCCATTGACGGGCTCCACTAGGGCCTCGAAGGCCCCAGAGCCCAGGTTGATGACCAGCGAGACGGCTCCGTTCTTCAGCGCCAAGTTGACGTAGTCTGCAGACTTTCCGGTGTGAAGCATCAGTCCATTGCGCTGCAGGGTCTTGAAGGAGAGCGTAATCTCATCGCTACTGCTCTGGATGGGGTTCGGGGACAGATCGTAACAGAAATACTCCGAACCCTTGAATGTGGCCATATATTCTTCTCTCTCTGCAAGAACACGAAGAAAAAACAAAACACGTAAGCTAAGGGTGATCAGTGATTTAAAATTTCTTTCTACAACAACGTTAAACTCAAACCACTGGTTAAATTAGACAAATACATATACTTTTTAAAATTAAAAGACTATTCACACCTCAAAACATTCCTTAAGAAATCAATTTGGCTTTTATAAACATTAAATAACAAACATCATTTGTTCTCACGTATCAAGCAAGCATGCTTGAGCTTCCATGACCAAATATAAACACTGTAAACAGGTATCATTACTGATTAAACTTTAAAATATATACATATTTTCTTATTTTATAAATCAGCTATGTCTCCTTAGAATAAAAAAAAAATAAATAATAATAATAATAATAATAACTATTATTATTATTATTATTATTGGAGTAAATGGCCAATTTTTTTGTTCTCTATAGAAATGTTTTGAAGCATCAGAGTTTTAGGTGAACAGACATTTACTGGAGGGACAGAAATTGATCAGATTTGATTAAAAATATCTTCATTTATATTTCCACAAGAAAGTAAGCAAAATCATGGCAATTTTCCCATTTCATACCAAACTAGCAAAGCAATACAGTGCAATGTTAAAAGACTAATGGGAAAGATAAGCAAATACAGGGGTATACAACATGATGCTATCAATCTGTTCATTTATCACACAATAAAATGCATTTTATGAACTTGAACATCTTGATTTGAGCAAGTGAAATTAAAAAAGTCAGGGTAATGCAACATAATATTGATTGCAACATACTTAACTCAACATTATTTGTCAAAATATTACTATTTCGTAGAGAAAAAACTGTATATAAATATTTGAAACCAGAGATGTCCAAACTAGGGCCCGCAGGCCAAAGCTGGCCCTTTTTAACCTTTGATTTGGCCCACCATCCCATCGAGAAGAGGAGGAGAGTGATGGGGATGGTTTAGAGATTGTCCTTTCAAATCTAATGCAACCTTCCTTTTGTTTGTTTTATTATTAAAAGCTAACTAAATTTAAATGTTTCAATTGAATGGTGTAAATTAATCAGATTTGGTTTAAATGTATAGGCTATAGTCTACTTTCTTCAGTACATGATTGGCCAGGATTTATTTAATTAAAAAATATGTTATATTTATTTAGCCTACAGTATATAGGTTATTAAATGATATTTATCTAATTATTTAAAACTATATTAAATAAAATTATATCCGGATTTTACCATTCATTTTAGCTTAAACAGTTTATTGAAAAATAATCAGAGTACATTTAACTGAGCTTTGTGAAAAATTTTGTTTGTAGGCCTACAGTCAAAAATGTTATATTAGAGCCATGGCTGTGGCGAGTCGGTTATACTGTGTCTAAAATGAGACTATTTCTCTTATCAGAAAACAATAAACACAATTATCCCAGACACAGCAATGTATTAGATATTAGCAAATATGAACAAAACATGGAGAAAACACCTCCACTTTCCACGGAGAAACAGCCACCCGCCGCTTCGAGTCTTTGAGACTACCGAGAATGAAGCTTGGCTGCCCCCTACTGGTAATGTAATTCCTGAGTCAGAGAATTTCTCTGAGTACTGCGGCTAACCGCGGTTAGTCATGGTATTCTGTTCCCTGAGACGCAAATTGTTCGCAAATTCTGTTCCCTGAGACGCAAAAAAGGCCACATCTGTACACATTGTCACCTGACAGACAGAGAACAAATCAAGGCAGAGGCAGATTCTGCATGACTAGTGTATTTAGCATTGAACTCCACTGTGTTATAAATGAAATTGATTGTTTTTATTGGAATAATTATCATTTTAAATCTTTTACTGCATTAGTTAATAGGATTTAAAGTAGGAAATCAACCATGGCACCTTTACAGTAATATAATATAGTTTGGTATATTTATTTTTAGCCAATGGCTCTCAGTGATATTTGGTTTTTGGCCCTTTATAAGAATAAGTTTGGGCATCCTGCACTAAACCAACAACAGTAACGAGGTCCAACCAAAATGTGCAAGAAATAAAGAAAATGACATGAGAGTAAAGATCCACAAAGACCCTCATGACTGTTGTCAAGATTAATAAATCTCTTAAAATATCAGATCATTTGAACTTTTTATTATAAGGCAAGGTATAGTTCAGGTTGCAAAATGCCACATGGAACTGCAACCCCAGAGCTTGATATTTATGAAATTATAATTCATGACATTTAAAATAATAATGATTTTAGCTTGAAACAATACATAAAATATGCAAAAATGTGTTCAGATTTTGCTGCATCCCATGACGTTTTTTTTTTAAATTTTATGTAACCATATTTTACAAATCAAAACACATGAACATACAGTTGAAGTCAGAATTATTAGCCCTCCCTGTTTATTTTTTTCCCCAATTTCTGTTTAACAGAGAGAAGATTTTTAACACATTTCTAAACATAAAAGTTTTAATAACTAATTTCTAATAACTGATTTATTTTATCTTTGCTTTGATGACAGTAAATAATACTTCACTAGATATTTTTCAAGACACTTCTATACAGCTTAAAGTGACATTTCAAGGCCTAACTAGGTTAACTAGACAGGTTAGGGTAATTAGGAAAGTTATTGTATAACAATGGTTAATTCTGCAGACAATCGAAATAAATTAGCTTAAAGGGTCTAATTGTTGCGCATGGATGCTATGCAGACAGGGGCAGTTCCAAATGCAGCTTTATTATGAGAATGGTCAGACAGGCAGGGGTCGAAAACCAGCAACAGTATAGTAGACAATCCAAAAAAGTAATCAAAAAACAGGCGAAAGGTTCAGGGCAGGCAGCAAAGAATCAAAACATGATAAACAGTCCAAAGTTAAAAACACAGGAAACAAGGAAAACCGCTTATGTAAGAACAGCAACAGCTTAACAATACTCAGCAACATGTGTGTGGAACAGAGGGGTTTAAATAGTCCAAATAATCAATGGTATCAGCTGTGAGAGTGTAATCAGTTAGGATCTGGAACCGGTTGTGTGTGTGTGTGTGTGTGGTGCATGACTGGGTTTTGTAGTCCATTATGAGGCAGGATTGTAGTTTGTGTGAGTGTGAATGTTTTCCAGCGATCTATGGTGGTTACATCGCTGGTGATCATGACACTAATAATTTTGACCTTAAAACGTTTTTTAAAAAAAATTCTCGAAGACTTTCTCAGAAAGAAAAAATATTATCAGACATACTGTGAAAATTTCTTTCCTCTGTTAAACATAATTTGCAAAACATTTAAAAAAGAAAAAAAATTCAAGGGGGGCTAATAATTTTAATTTAATTTAGTTAATAATTTTGACTTCAACTGTATATCCTTATTCGGACGCTCATTTACTGTATGTCATTGACCATAAATAAGCACATGTAGCCCTTCATCCCACCTCACTTACCTTCTATCCACTGGCTCCCAAGCTTACAGAACACAAGACTTGTTATTTTTAAATTACCTACCTGTACAGAGCCAAAATCCAGCCTGAAGTCGCACCAAAGAGGTCAAACGCAGCAGAAACTCACCACAATCAATCAGAGAGTGATTGGTTGCTGTCAGTACACACGCACACACCTATGAGATTGAGGTCAGAGCCATCTTGCTCATAAATGAGAACCAAGGTCCTTGATAATGGTGACCATAAATAAAGCAGCCACACATATCAGGACATAATTACCAAATCAGTCAGCGAGACCCATTACTGTAAGCGCGCTGGCACAAAACCCAGGCACGCACACACTCTCACTCCTCTTCCCATTTGCGCAAACAGCTCCGACTGTCACCCAGATCCGAGTGTATTTTGGGAACTTGGTTAAAATATTAACTGAAGAGGCAGCCATTAATAACATGTGAAGTTTTATCTCCACAGCTACCTTCGTCTTACCGGTAAACACAATTAGATTATTACGGAGCAGAGCCAAGTCTAGATCTCATCAAGAATATTAATGCCATTAACAGGCAATTTACAGCAAGATTGAACCGAATTAGCATAAATCCAGGAATCTGCAACACAATTAACCTAACGCACCATAAGAGCAGCTCATTTGCTCTGGAATTATCTGGAATATTCTTATGATAAACCCTGGAGATATCAACAAGGCTCATTTACTCCATCTCTTTCTCCATCCTTCATCACCCACCCCGTGTCCACTGCGAGTTAAATAAGCTTTTTTTTTTCTTGCCTCGGCTGATGAAGTGTGTATGTGTGTGTTTGTGCACAAAGAGCCAAAGGGTGGTGCTGTATCTGGCATTCTTCCACCTCCTCTATATACCACTGAGTCAGCTATAATGTGACTCAGTGCAGGAAGGCGCCCACAGAGTAGCAGGCTTTTGAGCCAACACGCACACACACACACATCGTTTCACACAGGTATATATATTGGATGCCCAGAATAACTACAAAATGGCCTTCAAATCCCCATTCTCATGCCAGTAACGGAGTGTTTTATGAGTATTTCATCGCCATCGGTGTCCGTTGCGACTCGCTCATCAGATTTGATCTCTGCAAATACTCTTACGGGAAATCAGATCTTCATCTTTAAGAGCAAATAACCAGGAAAGCTCATTTAAATACAGCATTAAACCATCCGTTGCATAAAAGTGACCTCCAATCACTCATTTGCTCAGTAGCACATAGCAATTTGCTCTGATTTCTGCTTAACATCATACATATTTTCCGCTCGTGTTCTAAAAAGCCATGTCCTACCTGTTTTTGTCATTTATTTTAGGCTGTTTACACCACCCTTGGTAAAGGTTATTTTCTCTAACCGCCACTGCTCAGATAATTTACCCTTCGTACAAACAGTACATTACCTTACATTTGCAGTTTATGCTAACAAGATGCTATTTGTTGCCATTTATGTACACGTCGTGGAAACTATATGTACTGTAGTAGTACCTCTATTTACACTCATGTAGAGTACTTTTTCCCTTTTTATGTTACTCAATTTTCTAGCTTCGGGAACAGCTGTAATTTAATGTTGTGTTCATTTTTCAACCATATTTCCCAGGCTGTTTTTGATTGGTTAGACTTGTTGCATTTGGAATGAGCAACATCGCTTGTGCTGTCAGGCTCAATATAATTGGCATTCCCGTATCTTTGAAAAACTGCCTTTTTGTAAAGCTTACTTTTACATTCGCCAAACAATCCACACCCACTCAAGCTCTTTTGTTTGCCACTCAAGTTCTTTTTTTCTCGATACTGTCTGACATCAAATGCTGTATTTTTAGTCACTTGAAGAAGTATACATCTGTGATGACCATTTCCTTTTGGAATATTAATGATTTCTCTGTTACTAAGCAGATGGTTTATGATCGATAGAAACAGAGATGTAGCTGATATGATAGTTTTTAAATTCATTAATTTTACTGGATTCAACAATATATTAAAGAAAAAGCACCAGCATAATGTGAATTTTAATATTCAGTCAGTGGCATTTTAAAAAGGTCGCAGTGAATGCAGTTGCAGGGCGAGAGGGGAGTTTGAGCTCAGGTAGGTCTCGAGAACTCCCCCTTTATTTAGGGCTGATGACAAATTAGGAATTGCTACATATGTAGAGATATACAGTACTGCTGGTTAAGAGCTTGACTATGGTGGAAATTTAGATTGGTCAATTCATTTATGACGCATGTCTTTAGAATGTGGGAGGAAACCGGAGAACCCAAGGGAAACCCACGTGAGCACGGGGAGAAAATGTAAATTCCACACGGAAACATCATCTGGCCTGTTAAGGACTTGAACCATTGATGTTCTTGCTGTGAGGCAACAGTGCTAACCACTGGGACGCCGTGCCGCCCTAAAAGGGGGGATTCTTCAAGGGGGGTTTCTTACTTCTAACAGAAGTAAGAAACTCTGGTTATTTATAGTGAGTTAGGAATCATCTGATTGGTGAATCATGTGTTAGCTAATGTGGGACCAGCTGTGATCAATCATAAGCTCGAAATAAGTTTAAAAATAAACTTCACCTGTCACACCGATATCATACCTATGTCATGGTTTCCGCTACATTCATTCTTCCATGGCGGGGTGCCACACCAAAATTTGCCCCACCACTGCTACATTACTGCTCATTCAAAACATTCAGTCATTGTTTTTTTAATAGCAGGTTATAATCACACGAAACCTGTTAAAAGGTAAGTAAATTGTAACAGCGTTAACATTTCTGTAGTCATTGTAGTGCTGTGCGTTATTCGTTTAACCCTTTAAGGTGACATGCTGGCTGACTGACTGACAGGTGCGTGATGCGTAAGGCTAGCAAACACGACGTAGCTTTCAGTTAAGATGAACACAGTTTCCATAATTATACTTTATAGATAATAGACAATGCTTTATAATACTATCAAATTTATAGTATTTATACTTTATCTTGCTGGAGTTTATGGCTGTATCACTTTACTTCAGAACGCATTAATGCCGCTCGGTAGGTCTATTGGAGACATTCATAAATATTCCTAGCAAATGTAATAAAAGTTGGAGACATACTTGTTAGATAAACACACTAAATCACACTTCAGCAGTGTTTATTTGAGAGCGCACAAAAAAATCTGCACTTAAGCAGCGTATATTTGAGGGAGCGTGCAAGAAGTTTTGTGCACGAACAGAGGAAATTGGCACGCAAGCAAAGAGATTTGCATGCTCGTGTAACATAAATGCAATCTCGACTTGCAATACTGTGCTCACGACATTTGTCATTGAAATAATGCCTCAGGTAGTTGGTAGATCTGTGTAAAAGGCCCAACAGAGTCTGCCACCACAACTGGAAAAAATCCTACAGGAAATACTGTATGTCATAATACACATTTGCTTGTGTGCATTTGCTGGTATTACGCCTGGGACACACCAACCCAATATATAAGAAACAGCGGCAACAAAAGCATGTCTGGTAATCAAAAATATGTATTATAATGGTGGTTTCTTTGTGTTCTCTCATGATGTGTGTTGTTTGCCTACTTTAGTCTTCAGAATTTTGTTACAGCCAATCACATCACTCTCTTTCACTGATAGCAGATGCCAATTCTACATGCTGAACTGGACAAACTCCCTTTGCCGAATTGCCTGATGAGAAGCAACATATGGAACACTGACCAAAGGCCGAACGTCGACTTGGTGTGTCCTGCGCTTTACTGTGCTAATCTACTACTAATAACCGTAATTAAAGTGATTTACTCATATAATGATCAAGCTAAATTTTCTCATACGCTGTACCATTTAAAAATCAGTGCCATCTGTGCAATAATTTACTTGTCCTTACGGTATCTTTTGATCACTTTAAAGTCGGAATGAAATCAAAATGTACTTTTCTTATTTTTATATGTATATAGTAGTGCTTGTTATGTACCTGCGGACTTCAATTTCTTATAAAAAAAATGTGCACCCATGATCTGTTATCAAATACCATAATCTTCCCTGCCCCCTCAAAACGACTTTTCTTCAATTCTGGTCACATGGAATGCATTTCGGGAGGGGCTATCAGGGCATGTTTTGTTTCTACCCATCTTCCAGCAATCAAATTGGTTACCAAAGGATAAAATCCTGCACGTACAGTACATCCTACATTTTTATCTAAGTTCAGGACTGTTTCAGGACTGTTACATCACTTAATGTCTCCAAACTTTGCAGTGAACTCTTGGTGGTGGCTCTCAACGTGACGGCCAACATAAATTCTAACAACAAAACCAGCTGAGAAGCACTGCTTTAGCTTCTGTTCGCAGTGATGCCTGGTTTGCTGCTGACTGAGCAATTATCTCTTCATCAGCTTAAATTTAGACAGGAACGTTGGGGGCAGCACGTCTGCGGGCTCGTTACCTCGGAAGCTGCTACAGGCGACAGTGTGTGAACGCCGAACACATTCACTCAAGCATTGAGAACTCCCGTGTTACAGGAACACAAGCTGCAGTATGTTTTCCTGTATGGTTTCCCTCACACCATGACACTGTCTGAAAGAAGTGCTTTATAAAAAACTGCAATCTGATGCCTCCCCAGTAAGGGTGGGATTTAAAAAATACATAAAAATAAAAATCTGACAATAGTGTCTGCCTTAATTGTCTATGCTATGCTGCATGCAATGAACGCATTATGACAGAATCTGTCTAATTAGCAGTGCTGCTGGGGTGAAAATACATAAATATGCTTTTTTTTTTGTTTCTGTTCAGCAGCAGACTTCTTTTCTTATTCCATCTGACTGTTGTATTTATGTTATTTAAAATGTGGTATAAGAGCAAAGACAGTACAAAATTAATTGTGTAATCAAATCACCTTTACCAATTATACAACAGCACAATCTCAAGGGGCCTAAGCAGCAACAAAGCTGATAAAGCTTCACTAAACAGTCAACATTATTAATTAATGCAGAACATAAAAATCATTCATTTGAGGCTCTATAAAACTACACCATATGACAGCTTAGAATAAAATCTAAATATGTTAAAGGGAACTAAAATTGCCTTTTTCACATTTTCTTCTGTTCTCAGGGGTCCACTTAAATTGCTATCATTATTTCTTTACACAAAAACATCATAATTTAGAAAAACAGACTATTTTCTGGTCATATTTTGACTTCCCTTATCAGATACACAATGTGGTGGATTGTAGACAGAGGTAAATGCCACCTGAAGCTTACTGTATATTGTATGTTCAGATACATATTTTTTAATTCTCATATTTTTAATTGATATTATTTCAATTTTTCTTATTCTTTGTCTCTCATTTATACTAGTTTATTAAGAAAATTGTATTATGTGTAACTTTTGTAATCTTCACTGTTGTCTTGTGTAGCACTAATGGGCTTGTAAGGGCTTACTCACACTATGCTATCCGAACCGTGCCCAGGCCCGTTTCCCGGATCGCTTAAGAAGTGTGAGTGCTCTGAATCGGGCTCGGGCACGGTTCACTTGGCCGGCCCTGGCCCGGTTGGAAGAGGTGGGCCAAATGTTTTATTTCTCTGAGTACAACTACACTACCTGACAAAAGTCTTGTCGACTATCCAAGTTTTAGAAACAACAAATAATAACTTGACTTTTAGTCGATCATTTGGTATCAGAAGTGGCTTATTTGAAAGGCAATAGGCCTCTAGATTACGTTTATTTTACCAAAATTAAATCTGATCATGCCTTGATTTTTAATTATTATTTGCACATAACAGCTGCACATATAATGTTGTCTATAGTAATATACCTGTATATACACTTGTCAATTTGTATATTTGCATTCACTACTTTTTAAAATTATTTATTATCTGTTTTTTTAGTCCTGTCTCTGTAATTCTGTTGCACTGTAGAAGCTCTGTCACGAAAACAAATTCAAAAAAGCAATAAAGCTCTTTCTGATTCTGAGGACAGTAAGGTCTGACTTTGCTTAGACAAAAGTCTTTACACTTAACAGAAATAATGTACCGTATAGAATATAAAGTCATGGTGCAGTGGAAAAAGAATTCATATTGTGTATGGCTCCCATGAGCTTGGAGGACTGCATCCATACATCTCTGCAATGGCTGAAATAACATATTAATAAAGTCTTCTGGAATGGCAAAGAAAGCTCCCAGAGTTCATCAAGTTTCTTTGGATTTATCTTCAATGCCGCCTCCTCAATCTTACCCCAAACATGCTTAATAATGTTTGTGTCTGGTGACTGGGCTGGCCAATCCTGACGTTGTTTGCTTTCAGGAACTTTGATGTGGAGGCTGAAGTATAAAAAGGAGTGCTATCCGGCTGAAGAATTTGCCCTCTCCTGTGATTTGTAGTTTACTGGGCAGCACAAAGGTCTTGATACCTCAGGCTGTTGATGTTGCCATCCACTCTGCAGATGTCTCGCACGCCCTCATACTGAATGTAACCCCAAACCATGATATTTCCTTCACCAAACTTGACTGATTTCTGTGAGAATCTTGGGTTCCAATAGGTCTTCAGCAGTATTTGTGACAATTTGGATGCAGTTCAACAGAAGATTCATCAGAAAACTCTACTTTCTGCCACTTTTCAACTATAAGTCAAGTTATTATTTGTTGCTTTTACAACTGGGATTGACGACAAGACTTTTGTCAGGTAGTATAGTTTAGAGCTTGAATGTTAATAAATCCTTCCTGACTGACTCTGACTCTCCACCGCTATGATTGGTTAACAGTTTTGCGTATTTAACATTTTATGGAAAGTTAGAAAGGACAGCTGTGTGCCCACTGATATAAATTTCTGCATGCAAGTCTTTCACAGATGGACACTGCTGTGATTTAGGTTAAATGATCTGTAATAACAGACCCGCGTTTGCCTCACAGTAGCTTCTCTAACAGTAGGAAAATTATTGAATCCTAAATTGACTATTGTTAATTTTGCTCATGGATTGTTCTAGTATTTATTTTAAATGATTTTTTTAATGCACTCTCATAATCAAAATAACTTTTCCTCCTACTTTACCAACATCTCTTCTTACCTCTGATGATGTTTCACTGGGTTGCCTGTCACTCAAATGAGATCAACCAGTTGCAAACCACCTCTAATCAATTCTCCCTATATGAAAACAAGTTCCACTCTTTCACTGTAATAAATGTCAGAAGTAAAGACTACTTCTGTAGAAAAGACTGCTTCTGTTCAGACTAAACAGGCATAAACTGTCAAAGCTGTCTACGGTGTGTTTGCTCACAGTTATATGAAATTAATATGTGAGCAAATGCAAAGCTATAACCCCTGCTCACCCACAGAGAAACACGACACTGCCATTGACTGAACTGTAAATGATACACCTGTCAATTTTGTACCTCAGTGGCCACAGCCAGTCCGTGCGTTCATTTCATCTGTATGCTTTGATACTTCCTCTCTTTGGGTTTTAGCCAAACGTCCTTTATGGGCTCTCTAGAGGTATGTTATGGCGAACCACATATAGCTTTACCACCATGGCCCCATTCACGCTGTAGGGAATACAAGAGCGGAGATAAACGACAGTAGGGCTGAAAAGGAGACTGAGGCTCTGGGCACAGATAAATCTAGTGGGAGGATACACTTCTTCAAGCTGGTCCACTAGATCAAGATTACTTACAAACCCATTGGAGTAATAGCTTAGCCACTTGTATTTTATCTGCTTGAGAAGAGGGTGTGGGGTTGTTTTATTTAATAATGAAGACCAACTGGACCACTGCATTAAATCAGGTATCTCTAGCATTGTATAGATACATTAGGCCTCATTTGTGAAATACGAGCAAAATGAATTGGTGTAAATCCTTCATAAAACTGCTCTGACGTTCTGAGGTTCGTATTTGATCAAGGTTAGCTAGTACAATTTTTTTTTAACATTTGCTCCATATCATGTGTATATGTTGCATATATAACAATATGCTTTTTTGTGTAGCTGAGAGTTGATAACTTTAAATTTGGGTAAAACATAGAGCTCATACTGTCACTTTTTACCCAGCCATCCAATTAATAGAGGAGGTACTGGATAAATACACATACTGGTTAAATCATTTTAATATTCAGTAATATTCTACAAATTAGACACTAGTAATATGCTATTGTGGGCAGCACGGTGGCGCAGTGGCACAATTGCCTCAGAGAAAGAAGGTCGCTGGTTCGAGCACCAGCTAGGTCAGTTGGCATTTGTTTGTGGAGTTTGCATGTTCTCCCCTTGTTTGCGTGGGTTTCCCTTCGGGAACTCCGGTTTCCCCCACAGTCCAAAGACATGCGGTATAGGTGAATTGAATAAGCTAAATTGGCCGCAGTGTATGTGAGTGTGTGAATGAGTGTGTACGAGTGTTTCCCAGTGTTCGGTTGCGGTTGGAAGGGCATCCGCTGCCTAAAACATGTGCTGGATAAGTTGGCAGTTCATTCCGCTGTGGCGAGCCCTGATTAATAAAGAGACTAAGCTGAAAAGAAAATGAATGAATGAATGAATAATACGCTAATGCCATGATTTCCAAATCATAGTAACCAAAATGTCTGGAAAAACACTTTGTCATCAAAACATTCTCAAATGCCACCAGCTGGCTTTTTTCAGAAAAGAGCCAGACATTTTGAAGCTGGCTAAAATACAATACATCTTTGGACCTGAATTAATTTTATATTTATTTTTTTAGGCATATTGCCTATTAGACTCTTTGCATTTAGGAAATATACTAGAGACAAAGCAGAGAAGGGAATCCAGAATTTTCCACTATGTTTCTGGACATATAACTCATGTAGTTGCACTGTAAAAATTGCTAGTTACTTAATTTATAAAATGAGTAAACCCATTGTCTTCAAAGTGACAAATTGACTTTACTTTAAAAAAAAAAGAGTAAACCTGTAACTTGGAACTGTTAAGTCGACTTAACTTAATTTTTATATTTATCATCATGGACAGTTCATTCACATAATCATTTTAAAGCACAATAATAACTCACTTTAATAATAACTAAAGTTTTTTTTAAGGAAAAGTCAACTAATCACTTTTAACAGTGTGCAATTTATAGGCACGGATATGCTAATTCTATTGTGCCCTATTTATGAACCATTGGAATTCGTTAATATACACATTTAGCAAACAAAGCTGATGTTTTACAAAGAGTTTGGATATCCAAAGAAAAGTTTTCTGCGAGATATGTTTTACACACAAATTACTCAATTTAACTACATTTAGTCATTTAGCAGACGCTTTTGTCCAAAGCAACTTATAACAGAGGAGACTTTCAATTCAATTAATCTTTATTTCTATAGCGCTTTTACAATGTAGATTGTGTCAAAGCAGCTTTACATAGAAGTTTTAATAAATTGAAACTGCGTCAGTCTAGTTTTCAGAGTTCAGTTTAGTTCAGTTCAGTGTGGTTTAAATTTCACTGCTGAAAGTCTAAACACTGAAAAGTAAATCCATTGATGCACAGCTCCACAAGTCCCAAACCAAGCAAGCCAGTGGCAACAGTGGAAAGGAATAAACTTCACCAACTGACAAAAGTGAAGGAAAAAACCTATAGAAAAACCATGCTCAGTTGGATATGACCATTTCAGCGGTTCAACAAGAAGAGGCAATGCGCACAATAATTGCTAATATTTATGAATGTTTTATGAATGAGGTCTATTGGCCCATTATTTGGGTTTTAAATGTTTAGAAGACTGCACAGGCTCACCATAGATACTGTATAGGCTTGTTGATAGTGTCACAAAGACATATTTTGCTTAATATCCTATTTTGTCTTTAATGCAAGAAATAAATGGTCATACTAGTTTGGAATAAGCTTGAGAAAATTTTTTGAGTAACTTATCCCGTTACATAATCTTACAATAATGCTTCTGTTTTGACCTGCATGGCACTATCGTTTTCTAAATAAAAACCTTGCTGCTTCGTGAAGAAACTCCTTTTGAAGCTTTTGGAAATTCTGAAGTTGCAAGGCTTTCTGGGGAGCAGCAGAAGCAATTAAGTAAGCTCATATTACATGCATGTACATTCGCACATTTCCTTCTCTCTCTTCCTTAACACATCCAAGTCTTCTATCATTTATCACCTGCCTTCACTTCGCCTCTCTCCATTTTTCACACCTTCTTTCCCTGAGCCTCCAGCCTTAAATTTCAAGCAAAGCATAGTTCTCCACAGCAATTTGCAGTAGATGAAGTATGTCCCCAAACAATTTGCACAAATATGTGGACGTGTGTTGTTTGTATGTTTATTGTGTGTATACACTCACCTCGCCTCAAAGGATTAAATGTAATCTGCTGACAGACTCAAAATGCGGCATGAGGGTTACATTAGGTAGAGTATACGGTTCTATACTGTAAATTGGATCAAATAATCAAGGGGGAATATGAAAGATGTGTTTTTTTTTTGTTAAAATAAATGTTCTTCTTTTGAACTTTATATTTAGAAAGAAAGAAAGAAAGAAAGAAAGAAAGAAAGAAAGAAAGAAAGAAAGAAAGAAAGAAAGAAAGAAAGAAAGAAAGAAAGAAAGAAAGAAAGAAAGAAAGAAAGAAAGAAAGAAAGAAAGAAAGAAAGAATTCAGCTTTATCATTAAAATAACTGCTGATCATATGAAGAATAATCATACTTTAAGACAGTGATGTCTGGCATAATGATGCTATTATATTTTAAAATGCATTGAAACATAAGGCAGTAATTTTTATGTTTTAAAAAGTGTATTTCATTAAAAAGATGTCTGGTGAGCACAAGAAGCATTCAAAAATATTATTAATTTTATTGTCATTAAATAAATATACATATTTTAATGACAAATAATATTGAATCTGAGGTTAAAGTATGATGCTGTGTTACTAAAGACTGGAAAAATGATGCTGAAAATGTGAAAGAGCTTCACCAATGTAGGAATAACTGATATTTTAAAAGTGAATAAAATAATTATATAATAAAATATTTTATATTTTTATATATAATAAAACAATTATTGTTAATATTATTATTATTATTATTATTATTATTATTATTATTATTATTATATAATTAACAAAAGTTAATTCTAAAATAAAAAGTTTCAATTGCAAATTGTACAAATTGTAATACAATTTATTTTAATCTATTTTTTTAGGCATAGTGCCGAAATGTCTGTGTTTTGTATCACCTGAAGATTGTAAAATAAAAACTATACAAAGCAATTATTTAATGAGTGGGAATCATGACCGATGACCTTCTGAATAATATTTTTTGACAAGATTAACGCACCAAAAAAAGTTTTAAAAAAAACGCGACCGCGCAGGGCAAACTTCATTACTCAATATATATATATATATATAAAAAAAGCACAAGAAACATTACTGAATCAACAAATTTATTTAATAGTATTTAATTATAAATCTGAAGCTAATGTTGATTTTTAAACATGCAGTTTTAAACTCAGACTATACAATAAGATTTTATTATCAGTTAATTACTAATCCTGTTAAATTTAACGCACTAAGAATTTTGGTGCATCCCTATAAAACAATGTTATGTATTATATTTTTTAATTGCTTGAACTTATGTGCTTAATATCATTATTATGCAGATTTAAAATGCAACATTATAATAAATTAAGGTACATGTAACAGATAAAAGGTACGATTTTATGGCCGTTTCCACTGTCAAAAGGTACCTAAAAGCGAAACTGTACCATACCACTTTTTGAGTACAATTTCGGAAGAGTACCTTGCACAACAAAAGGGTACCAAAAGGTGGAGTAAGACACAGCTGAAGCTATTGGTTTACAGAAATACGTCACTTGCTCGTGGACAAGCAGGAGAATGAAATCAAAGAAACCGCCATTTTAAAAAACACAACCAAGACATTACACCATAATAATACTGTATATACATACAATAATAAGATACGGTCAACCCAAGCTTAAACAAACCTTGTCGTCATCATGATGAACAGCCACAAAGCCCAAAGTACCATTGGTACCCTTTTGGCAGTGGAAATGCAAGCCTGATAAAGGTGACCTGTACCATACCGTACTGTACTACTCAGTGAAAACGGGCCATAAGATATGTAGTACCTTGTTAGTTTATTGTAGTTAATACAGCATTAATGTTAAGTTTTTATTATCAAAATGTTAGCTCATCTACATACTATGCAAACAGTATGTAGAGAGAGGTATAATGACCACACATGTACCTCAACTATACACATACAGTATATAGGATCTATAAGAGTAAAGGAGAGTAAAGGTCTAAGTGGCTCCCAGTGAGCCATGCACTCTCTCAGCTGGCTTGTTTTGCCACTGGAGATGATAGCATAGTGAGTTAATGAGAGCAGCTCCGAAGCCGCAGCCGAGTCTCAATCTAACAACGGCAAGAAAAACAACAGGAGTGACAACAACAGAAGATAATAACACCGCAATTACCCAAGCTAAATATATACCAGGGGCTATGGACCGTGGACAGCAACGATACCATTAAACTGACTCTGAGGTCTAGTTAAGCTGCCAGTGAGCACTTTCAGCCACTAAGAAGTGCCTTCGAGTACATCCACTGCATCAACTGACATAATAGAAATACACATTGTCGGTGAGCAAGGAACTATTTCGTCCATGATTCCAATTAATTTTCCTCTGTGATGTTTTTTTTTTTTTTTCCAAATGTTCAGACGGAACACTATATTACATGTGACAAGTTTATTCAGTCTGCTTAGCCGCTCCGACCTTGATAAGGCCAGTTATCAAAATTTCTCCATCTCAGAGCGCAGCCGAGACCCGTCAAGCTTTTCTGAGCCGGCGCTACGGAGGAGCGTTTCACACTTGACTAGCCACAGATGTGTTTTGCGGAATATTGATTTATTGTTTGATTGATTATTCCTCACATCATAAATCTGCCGGTGAATGGGATCAGACGGCAAAAGATACAAAAAGCACAAAAGACTGGCTGGCTCATTATTTCCGATGTTGAGGCGGCTACTGAAATTACACTTTCTTCAAAATGGCAGAATGATTTTGGAAGGGGGGGGGGGGGGGGGGGGGGGGGGGGGGGGATATTTGATTCGTTGTCTGTTGAGTGAAGAGCTCATATCTGATGGAAAAAAACACGGGGGGCTTAAAGTATCATCGGGCAAAAAAAAAAAAAAGGTCACACTTTATTTCGATGGTCCGTTTGTTGAATATGTTACATTGCATCTACATGTCAATTAATTATCATTAGATTATAAGTAGACTGTTAGGTCGGGGTCAGGGTTAGGGTTAGTGTAAGTTGACATGTACTTGCAAAGTTTCTTATAGTCAGTTAAATGTCTGTTGAAGAACTGTTAAATGTCAGTATCAACAGATATTAAGCAGACAGTCTACTAATACTCAAATGGACCATCAAAATAAAGTGTTACCAAAAAAAAAACATGTCTTTATGACATCAGAGGATAGAAATATGATTTATCACAAGATATGAAATATAAAAAAATATATTTAGTCTATACAATAGTATATGCGTAGATAGAAAAAATTAAGAGAGCACTATAGCATTATAAATACGCCTGTTTATAGTTTTGTGTTTGACTTAAATGTCATTTTTGTTGTATTAGACATCATGAATAAAGTACTTTAGTAATTTGTAGTAAATACTATAGTGTTTTTGAACCATACTGTAGTAAAGTGTATTATACTGTATATGTTATAGTATTTACAAAGTTTTGTTAATAAATGCTATTACATACTGTAGTATTAACTGAAATTATTAATTCAGTTTTTATTACAGTAAACTGGAGTGAATTTTACAATAATATACCCGATTGTAAAAAACGTAGTTCAGTATTGGGTAATTTGTTTATATTACTATAGTTGTTTTACTATCATAGCACTATAGAATTAATACAGTGCTCAGTATATATAAATAAACCCCTCACAAATCTATCTTTTAAATTCATATATTTAATAAGAAGCTATTCAATATTATATTTGTGCATATACATTAGATTAGTCAGTACTGAAGCCAAATCTGGAGATTATCTAACAAAATATCTTACGATAACAGTCCAAAAACTAGTACACCCCATTTTATATGTTTTAGAAAAATATTAATTACAAATTTAAAAAAGAGGACAAATCAAGAGAAGCAAAAAAGTTGAAAAATGTTGTTGAAATTTTGTAAGGTGTAATATTTAGCTTGAATTTAAATATATTATCTTTCAATTTCTAAATATGTTTGCTGACTAAAATATTATTTTAATAAATATATCTGTTTAATAAATAAAAAATTTTAAATAAAAAATGTCAATTTTGTTTAAATGCACCAAAATACATTGTCTATATTCACTGAGAAACAGATAAAAATATTCATTTTCAAAATGGGCTGTACTCAATTATGCTGAGCACTATATAACAGATTATTTCAGGAACTTTACCATTGTTACGACTGAACGCTGACAACGGGTGTGTGGATTCACATGCAGTTTATTAAAGGAAAGTCATGTGGAAAATTGTCACAAACAGGATCTGCGTGCTGTTTGTGTTGCTCTAGAATAACACTTTCTAAACGCTAGCTGGCAGTAGGTTTTTATGTTCCTCTGTGTCGAGTTTCTTCGCTGGTGTTTTGTTTTTTTCTCAATGCAACCCTAATGTACAAGTGGCTCAAACTCGCTCATTTTGAGGCGGAAACCGGCAGAAGTGCAACAATTTTAATCATAAGGTAAACACAAAACAAAACTTTCCACCTGGAGCTCCTTCACAGGACTTGACACTTGTAAACACTCACTCAAACGGGTTTGCGTGGCTCTCGGTTCTGCCCATACTC
Organism: Danio kyathit; assembly: GCA_903798195.1. Lineage (NCBI taxonomy): Eukaryota > Metazoa > Chordata > Actinopteri > Cypriniformes > Danionidae > Danio > Danio kyathit. Next base: position 27,385,170 of record LR812530.1, on the reverse strand, counting down.
GTCACCGCTACCAAGCCGACCAATCACAGAGCTTGCACTACGCATCGTTGCGACGTGTAGTTACATTTGAGAGGTGCGCGTCAGCGTCGCCATCAGCCACAGCAATGGCTATGCGACCATGCGAAGGCTGCGCCGGAGCATACGTGTGCACTTGACGCAGAAGTATAAATCAGCCTTTAGTGTCCCGATTATTGTCAGCTGTGGTAGGGCTTGATGAGTGCAAAGAGTTCTGGGAGTAGTAGTTCGGTAGGAATACCTGAAGCAATCTCCAGCGGGGAAAAGACAACAACTATAGTATGTTTCAAAAACACTTATTACTGTAAATTGCTATAGTATTTGTAGTTTCATGTGGGATGTTAAATTACTTTTTTCTCATTTAAAATACACATTGAGGAAGGTGTTGAGCCAAAATGTTTGTGTTTATATCTCTAAAGAATGTTAAATAAAGCAATATAAAGCAATTACTCAACGAGTGTGGATCAACACTTTTTAAGTCACAATAAAAATAGAAATATTATTTACAATGTTTTCCCCATACATTAGCAAGAAAAAGACATTTTATTTTTAGAAAAAATAAAACTTATATTTATATATATTTTAACTTGAGATGAAATTAAAAATTAATATTTAGTGGAAGAACCCTGATTTTAACTACAACGAGCAACATTCTTACAATCTCAGAGGATGCAAATATATGATTCTTCCCCATTAAACAAAAAGTATATTTTGCCAACCGATCTTTCATCAACATCAATCACATATTTTCATAAAAAAATCTAAGAAGCAAGAATTCTGTGCTTTTTCCAGGGTTGAAAATGCACTCACTGACAAATAAAATGCAAGTTTCCTAGCTGCAGTGTTTGCGAACAAAGAGTCTGATTATTATTCTGAGAAATGGCACTATTAAATGCCTTCCTATATTCAGCTGTGACCAGACACCTTTAGCTAAACGATCCAAACACATATCTCTCAAAAAATAGCCGTGAATCTGTGGAACATGCAGCGCGAAGTCACAACTCACTTCAAAACGCTCTATCCACCTCCACAGCACCTCATTACTGCCTTTCTTATGCAAATGCGAGGAGACAAACTGGCGTCACACAGACACGCAGCCTGCCGTCCTACAGGCATCTCTGCCTCTCCTAACGAATCCGTCTCAACTTTTGAACTGCTCTCTCTCTTCCCCAGGTGTGGAGCCTCAGCGTTTTTTTTTTTTTAACACTACCATTTTCTAGGACAGCACATTAAAATCGAAGAAGCCTGTGGTTGAGTGACGTCAAAATCTTAAGATCTCATCTCAGTTTCATACAGGAGAAGATTCGGTTCATCTGGAAACCAGCCAAGGAGATGAGAGAAAACAGATTCTTCCACTAACGCATATTTATTTCACAGCTCTTCTCGAGAAACCCAGGCGGGCACTTTTATTTTGGAAAGTCCTCCTCCATGCGTTGGGACCTGTCCGACCTGTCAGAGCCAGCTACCTCTCTGGAGCATCAAACCAGCAGCCAACCCTCTCACTCAGTCCCTGCCATATGTCCCAGTGTTCTGCCAATTCCTTGCACACAAGACCTCAGAGCACCCCATTAGCAAAAGTGAAAGAGAGAGAGAGAGGGAGAGAGAGATGGAGGAAGGAGAGAGGGTGAGATTCGGATATAAACATACATTGAAAAACAGAGGTGGGGAGATGGAGATCAGCAGAAAAAAAGAGCATCAGAGCAAAAGTAGAACAGAAACAAGCTGAAATGGAGAAACTGCAAAGATCAAGGGAGTATAGAGAAAGATAGAGGTTACAGGGACAGTTTGAAGGAAAGCTATACAATTCTAATTATTATTTGGGATTTTTTTTAAAGGGCCATGAACCCCCCTGTCTCAGCAGGGTGTTTTCACACCTCTAGTTAAAAAAATGAAGGAAAGTGGGTTTAGGTGGGAGTGGTGAAAGAGGGAAGGGTTTGCATGAAAAGAGGAGTTTCAGTATACGTGCACTACAGCAGATTTTCACACCGGCAACACAAACACAGACGCAGGGGAGATAGACAGTGATTTGGAGAGCAGCATTTACAGCGGATCTGAGCGCTGTGTGAAAGTGTAGGATTTTCAGCCCATAATACTGTAGTGACATTACTGTAAACTTAGTAACTAAATCATTTTGACTAAGGTATGTCTTTAAAAACTGAAAGAGTACTCCTGACGATACTAACTTCACCAACTGAATAAACATAAACAAAGAACACTGATCACACACTACCAAATTCGTAGAAACAGGACAATCAACATGAACTGGAACCGCATCTTTTTTTTTAGATTGGTAAAGCTCTCGGGTAAAAATTGTTCCTTACAAACATATTTAGCAGACGTAATCCACAAGCGAGCTGTGCTCTCATCGTGGAGAAATGGGAAACAAAACCTTCGTTGCGTCACATTTATAAACGCAACACTGACGACCCATGTCTCTGAACAGTTCTTCTTCTACTACTTGTTTGAATTACAGTTGTCAACACAACGTGGTGTCTCTCTGAACACTGTAACGGGTAAAATGAGTCTTCGCAGCTTTATCATGCATATTAATGAAGTTGCATTTCGTTCACATTAGAGCGCGCTGATTGGTTCAAACCAAGTCTTTCTCATGAATTAATGAACAGATGTGCTGATACAGACAGCCAATCTCCACGCTGGAATTTACACAATGATCTCATCACTGTGACGTTGCTTCAAAATTTATTTTTAAACCTGAAGAGCGACTTTGCTCTTAAAAACGCAAAAACAACCAGTTTACACTTTTTAGTGAAATATATGTGTCCAAATAGTGTTTTTTAGCAACGTGGGACATATATATATATATGACTGTCAACATCTCAAAAAATGTGTTTTGGTGTTTCATGACCCTTTAAAGAGCGGGACAACTGCCATCCAAATGATTGAGCTAACTATACTTGTATAGTATACTTGACATAGTATACAATATATGATATAGTATACAATACAGTATATAATATATATACAACATAGTATACAATAACTATATTGTAGTTATACTTCACTACAAACTAGCTTATTATAGTCATTTATTTGGGGCTTCAGTTATGCTAGTGCTTTAATGAAATAGTTTATTCTGCAATTAAGACTACAGTGTTAGCAGGGCATGTGTGTGATTCACTAAATCAAACTGACTAATTTGAATCATTTTATTTGGGAATTATTTGAGAATGTTGGGTGATCTGTGTGTTTCTGATTCACTGAAAATAATCTGTCCAAAGAGGTTAATAAACTGGGAATCAAATCATACTGGATGCACTGACTTATTTAAAAGATCATGCTTCTATGAAACATTTATTTAAAACTGGACTACAGTATTTTCATTTCATTTTCTTTCAGCGTAGACCCTTATTCATCAGGGGTCATCGCAGTAGAATGAACTGCCAACTATTCCAGCATGTTTTACGCAGCGGATGCCTTTCTGCAACCTAGTACTTGTAAACACCCCTACACTCTCACATTCAGACACACTCATACACTATGGCCAATTTTGTTTACCTAATTCACTTGTACCACATGTCTTTGGACTGTGGGGGAAACTGGAGCACCCGAAAGAAACCCATGCGAACATGGGGAGAACATGCAAACTCCAAACACAAATTCCAACTGACCCAGCCAGGGCTCAAACCAGTGGCCTCCTTGCTGTAAGTACTAACCGCTGCCCCCAGGACTACAGTATACTGGTTGCAATGAATGTTTTTGATTCACTTAAAAGAAATGGTTCATAACAGTCAGTGGAATCAGACTACACTGGTTTAGCTGTATGTTTTTGATTCAATAAAAAAGGAAAACTGTTCAAAAGAGTCTTTTATTCAAGAGTCTTTTTATTGCACAGTATGTTCTTGATTCATTAAAAAAAGATTCATACAAGTCTTTTATTTAAAAACTGGACAACACAGGTTGCACCGTATGTTCTTTATTCACAAAAAAACGTCCTTAAGAGTCTTTTATTAAAAACTGATCTACTACTAGGTTGCACCGTATGTTTTGGATTCACTGAAAAGAACTGGTTCACAAGAGTTAGTCCACTGGGAATAAGACAATAGCTGTTGCACTATGTTTTGATTGACTTAAAAGAACTGGCTCATAAAAGAGTCATTTAATCAAGAATTGAGCTACAATGGTTGCAAGAATGTTTTAAAATGAGATTTAAAAAAGAACCGTGTGTGTGTGTGTGTGATTTAATTGGGAATTGGACTACACTGGTACACTAAAAGGAACAAGTTAACCAACAATATTCGTAGACATACAGTACACACGCACAAAATGCTCTTTATGACCAACAAAAGTCAGTTAGTCTGTCATAAAGGTTTGGACTGACACTAGCTTGAGAAAATGACAGAACGTTTGTTTTTGGGTGAACTGTTCCTAAAAGAAAAACAAGAGCTGGGCGTGTAAAGACTGTCAAGATTCCCACGGACACAAGGATAGAGTGTGAGAGAGGTGTTCTTTGTAAACTCAGCCAGAGCTCGGTGCTGGATGAGTGTAATTTGATGTTATCGTCAGACCGTGAATGTGGATACATGGGTCTGTGCTGATATTGAATAACAGCAGGGAGGAAAGCTCTGAATCTCAGCACTCAGAGTACTTCTCTCTCTGCTCAAGCTCTCCAGCATGGACGCAATATGGCATGTAGGCTATACGTGCCAGAACAGCCTCGTAACTGATCAATGCACACAAGTACACATACACTTGCGTTCATTATAGACCTTCCCATCACAGCAGAGATTGCCTATACAGCCAGCATGCAGTGTTTTCTCATCCCTACTGCATATCAATGCCATTATCTCAGACCTGCATTTCCAGATCGCTAAAGTAAGCTCGGTTTGGCACTGCGTGGAAAGCTGTCCTCTCAGCACTGGTGTATTTTTAGAAGCCTGAATATGATAACGTAACACAGCTCTCTGCTAGCATCCATCTTTAAATGCATTTCTCTGCTTTCGTCAGTCAGTCTTTAGGTTATCGATCCTCTATATTTACGCTCTCTCTCACAAACAGGTCTGTGTAAGGTAACCACTAATGGAGTGACCACATCGTTTGTACTGTTTCTCCCAGCTGTGACCCTTAAAGAACTGCCACCATTTCTTCTCTGCTTTTGTTCAGCTGACTGAATTTCATAAGCAATAGTCAATCTAGCTTACAGGCTAGCTCATGTTGCAATAACAAAATGGCAGTTGTGAAAACGGCAGCTATGTTTGCCAAAAGCGCTGTTGTTGCTGTGGTGATACTCAAGCCAACAGCATGACTATGTTACTACTTTTGTTCAGGGAAGTTATTAATGCCTAAAGTAGTGTTTATGCATTATATAGCAAGCTGTTCAGCTTATTTTAGTCTGGCCATTTAAAATGGTTCCAAATAAAGCACAGAAATAATAAATGGTTGAGTAAATTCAGTGAGTCATATAAAAATCACGTTACGTTCTCTAATGAATCCTTATTTGTGATCCAAACACTTGAGGCTAATTCTGTAGATGCTTCACTACAAGGTAAAACAGTCAGTAAAAAAAGTACAATGTCATTTGATTCTGATGATCATCCTAAAAGCATTGTACGTCACCTTTCACCAACACCATCAACTGCTATGGCATATTCTTGTGGTTTGGAGGCATCGTGGCTTTATGTAAGTGCAGTATGTAAGTTTCACACCCAGTGGTTAAACTAGGTATTGCGCTCCTGGATCAACACAAACGCAAGCACAGGTTGCCTGATTGAGCATGGGAGCAAGTGATTTAAACCGTGGCTAATTAAAATCAACGACACCCGATAGAATGAAAATTTTCCATATTAAAATGGTTTTTGTCCTACCAACACCTCGAATTGATATATTAGAAACGACTTCTATTTCTCACAGGTGAACAACAGAAAAAACTACTGAAAGAAGCAGCAGATAGTTCACCTCAGATCTTAAAAATAAAATAAACCGTTTGAAATTGAACTTTAACTAAACACATATGAGTGATTCAGCATGTACATTTAATAATGTTAAAGAGGTTTAATATGTATTAAATAGATTATAAACCATTTCATGAGTGAGTGCATATTCTGTGCTTCTTAATGGATGTATTTAAATTTAAAATCTTTTACCCACCCTTCAATCAAATCCTACAGTATACAGTATACACAAAGGAAAATACTTTGAAAATGCTGGTAGCTGACACACATTGACTTCCACAGTTTTTTTTTTTACCGTACTTGTTCTTCCTCCCACATGAGGGAGAATGAATGATGAGGTAATTTTCACTTTTTCAAAAATAAAAATTACCTCATCATTTATTCTCCCTTTTCTTGTTCAAAAGCTGTTTCTTTTCTCTGTTGAATACAAAATATGATATTTTGAAGAAGGCTGGAAACCTGTAACCATTGGCTTTCTTCTATGGTATTTGTTTTTCCTACTATGTAGGTAATTTTTTTAGCTTTCTTCAAAATATCATCTTATTATTCAATATAAAGAAACTCATAAAGGTTTATAATCTTTGGGTGAACTATCCCTATACAGTAGTGTAAATTTTTCTTAGTTGTATACAGGGATTGACATTAACGCTTTTTATCACCAGTCTCTGTGGCTAGTAGTTTTCCAATGTTACTAGCCACTCACCATTTTCACTAGCCACCATTTTGTTGTTGGGAAAATGTATTTTATATACATAAATTTGACTTTGGCATGCTTAATTTACTTGATTTAAATTATGTGTTATGCGCACATGCCTTTTTTTTTTTTACATGACTTTTTAGGGCTCAACACTATTTTTCTTCTCTGGCCACACCAAACAAATTATTTATTTGCCACAATTTTTTAAAAAAGTGTCAAAACAAGCTAAATATAGCTGTATACACTACATACTTATTATTCAACAAAAATGTTCTTAAAAAAACAATTGACATTTTAAAAAACTGTTCCCATTTATTTAAAACTATACCCAGTAGTTTGTCCAGACTAAAGGGATGTTATTGTAAAGGATGGTAATTCAAATATATTAACAAAAAATAACTGCAAGCAAAACTGTGCGATAGTGAACGGATGATCACGTGCACACGGTTAACGTTAGGCTCATTAAAAATATGTTCAAAAAATGGTAAAAGCGAAAGCGGCAACCGCTGCTTGTTTCTAATCTATTTCAAAGAGAAACGATCGCACCAGTTGCGTTTCCAGGCACGGTTATTTTGCGCAAGGAAATAGGAGCTTTTAAGCAGAGCTTTTAATGGGAGCGTGCATCACATCTGCTGTGCCTCACTCACAACGTCAGTGAGCAAGGATCGCCTGTGTCTCACCGTGCACCTGATCATCCTCTCATTCGGTATTCACCTGCTTTCTTTTACTCGCGTAAACAGTTTTCAATCGTGCTGCTTCTCGATTCTAAGAGCACATTTGCACAGCATATAGACAAACAGTCATAAACTAGCATTCTAATCTTTAGTGACGAGCCAGCACAGCAGTAGCAATTTAAAAATAATTTTTAACCAGCCAAGGTGTCTGGTGGGGGTGTCTGTCTAACCTGCCATAGTTGAAATCTACGCGCATTTAGCGGGCTGGTGGGTGTTAATGTCAATACCTGGTTGTAGTAAATGTAGTAAAATGTAAGCTTAAAGCCAGTGGGAAAGAAAAAACAAACACTCAAGACATCCCAGCAGACAATTTTGTGTTTAATAGACGTCTAATAGACATCTAAACATAGACAGCTTGGCTAAAACAAGGCTAAACTTGGGCTGTCAGTGAAAATCTAATAGACATCTAAGAATAGCCCAAAACTAGACTAGTCGTCAAATAGACAGATTAGACAGACTTTATATGTGTAGTCATTCATTTCTGTTTATTTGATGACTAGTCTAGTTTTGGCCTATTCTTAGACATCTATTAGCTTTTCACTAAATTTAGCCCTGTTTTAGCCAAGACGACTATGTTTAGACGTCTATTATACATCTATTAGACATCTTTTAAAAACCAAAAATGCTTGCTGGATTCTTTGAAAAATATTATTAGTTTACCTTTCAATAATATTTTACTGAATCTTGTTTTAAGGATAGTTAAATTTCACTATCCCAAAACAAAATTCTTAAGAATCAGACCATCTTAATCAAAGCATAGCTGTGCTTGCTTCCTCTTTCTCTCCTCTCACAGAAAGTGTGCACACTACTGTCGCTCCAGTAGCCATTTTACAATCCATGATGGAAGACTTGCCGCTTGGAGCTGCAGCGCTGCACACTGCTTCACAGCGAGACGGCACCACCCGAACACACTGCAAAATGTGATTAACACATCAGTGTGCTTTACACATGCGCCTTTCTCCTCCCATTCTCCAGAGAAACTACAGTCTGGGGAGGGAGGTTGTCGGCGAGTCCCAATGGTAATTGTTGGTGCAGGGGAAAACAAGAGCAGGTTGAGACAGTTTGGGAAGGGACACGCAACCGCTCATTTTTCAGTGCGAAAGCTCCCCTCCGTGCTTACCAGATCAAAGAAGGGAATTTAATAGACCACCCATAGAGTGAGATGACAGCAAAGACAGGACACAGGACAGCGCCGCTTCAGAACGACGTAGCAAACGCAACAGAACGTTCTCCCACCTGAAGACATCAAAGTGTTCCTGTACCTTATGGTGGATCTGAAACACTTAGTTCGAGCACAGAACTACCTTTCATATCCATACGCCAGCCGAGACAAACAAGACGATTACGCTCTGGTCTTCAACTCCTCCTCCTGTACGCCACGGTAATCAAATTCTCCACAGCATGAAGACCGAAAGCAACAAAACGCTCCGGAATGATAAATAGGAGAGAGTGTAAGCTTGGCAGGAAGACTAAACGACAAGAAGAGGCAGTAGAAAGCTGCGCCGTCCTCAGGTAGAAGTTCGGTCTCACTCACTCCGGGCCCCAGCTTCCTCCATCTCCATATACGCAGACGTAAACAGACGTAAGCAGCTCGGCTAGGGCTTTATGAATGACTTCTGATCCATAAACACACACAGCCAGAGATGAGCTGAGGGAGCAGCCCTGCCGCTCTCTGATAAGCTCCTCTTCCTTCTACCTTCACTTCATCTACATAATTCTGCCTCTGTAAAATATGCAATTGTTCATTTCATGCCTCAAGTGTTTACGTGGTTATATAAGTTAAAGGGAGAGACTGGGGCTTCTCTGTCTTTACTTCTCTCAATCTCCTCGTCTTTAATTTTCTCTCAGCCACTTCATTTCTTTTTTTATATTGCTCGCTAGAATAAATCACAGAGCATCTGAGCACCGCAGTCGACCAGGCTCGGGGACTGACAGAATATTTGGTGTTACGTAATCCAGGATATAAAAAAAGGTATCTCTATTTTCTTAGAATTACATTAAAATTACATAATCAGATTATACTTACATTTAAATTGCCAATTTTTGTGTATAATGAAAAAATAAAGTACCCCGTCTGGTAGCAGCACGCTTGACTTCTTTTGGCTCATCTCTCCTACTCTCACTGAAAATGAACTGACTTAGCAGGTAACTTTTCCAATCTGATTTGTTCCCTGATGATCACTGAGAGATGTGCAGATGACAACCTATCCAGCGCCATTCTGACCAATCTTGCACAAATCACTGACACATATCAAAAAGATCAAAAATATTACTGTTGTGTGTCAGTGATTTGTGCATGATTTTCAGAATAGGTTGTCATCTGCACATCTGTCAGTGATTATATAATACACACACTTCTCTAGCGCATGGAGTCAGTAATTTTGATTTGTTGGCATTCAGACAACTGAAGTAATGAAATACAAAGCACTTTGCTGTAGTTAATATTGCTTTTCCTTTATATTTACACGCAGCCTTCAGTTAATAATGAAGTCCCAGATGCTCATTCTGTTACTTGGATTAGTTTATTTGTAGACATTACCACATTTCTGGGGCCAGTAAGATTTTATTTATTTATTGTTCATGGTCAGCAAAGACACTGACCATTTTTTTTAAAAATCAAATAAACACAGCCTTGCTCAAAATGGGTGTTATCTTACAAAAATGGGTTTCCATACTAATGACATACAGTAGCACTGGTATGCATACATAAAAACAAAACATCAACAGAGTTTGCAATACAGATTAGGTTTTACAAGCAAATTGACCAATTCAATACTTATTTCAGACTTTTTTTATCTGAAATAAAGGAAGTATTTACTTCATTTATTATAGGCAGACTCTGCAATGATTTTAATTAGAGGCAACATAAGCATTTGAATCATAATTCACACAAAGCAGCAACATGTTATATTGGGTAGTTAATGATTTAAAATTGATTGTATGATTGCTGCATAAAACATACTGGCACAAAACCTACAAGAACGGACATGCGGTTTAAAAATGCATTCTCTTCCATCAAGTGGCGCAGGTAAAACTGCAGAAGTAACAGTGTTTCCTTGCTTACTATAGGCAAAGCAGCATCTCTGGGGTGCGTTTCCAAAAACCAAGGCCGCAAGTTTCGTCGTTACAAACATAGTTCGTTGATTTGGCGTTTCCCAAATCCATCGTTCCATATGAACATTCGCATAACTGAGTCGCAAACTTGTATGCTTGCAACTACACCTCTAGAGCTGTAGTTAGAAGCAGAGTTCCTGGCTGTGTTCTATTGCCAGTTATCCTCCCTATGCCCTATTCATTAGAACGTTCCAACACTTAAACTTGGAATGATTGAAAAAAAAAAACATTAATGTCATCTCTCTTAGGTGTAATTTGCTTTGAAAGTATTTTAAGAGTTCAGTTTTAGCGATCTTCATATTGACACTTCCCTTTGTAGTGCACATTTATGCCATTTTGAACGAAGCCGTGGCTCATGACGAAAGCTATAGGTGACCTAAAAGCGGAATTTACATTACGTTAACAACAATATATAGCATACGTCATGCTTGTAATTTATAGTAGGTTTGTTTATTAAGAAATGTATCTGTACTGTAGGCCTATATGATATGGGCCTTTTGGTTAGAACATTTCTGCAGTGGTTTGAATGTGTCAAATTGTAAAATAAATAAATAAACAATATCGCACTTAATAATAACAATAACGATAATAATAAATTAATAATAATATTAATAATTATAATTATTATTACTATTATTAAGTTTTTTTTTCTTTCCTTAATAAATGTCCTACTGTAAATTACAACCATTAGCCTAACGATTTATATGATTTATATATGAGATTAGAGTGTTAGCTAAGTGGTTTTTATGTTTTAAAAAAGAATATGGCATATTCTCAATAACATTTGTAAAGGAAACATAAGCCCTTTGTGTGCCGTTTACATATATTTCAATTAATACGGAAAGCAAGTGCATGTTTTTATCAAAACTAATATTGGATTTTTTTAAAAATGCATTTGCGTGTAAAACAATTAAATTTGCACAATAAAGTATGGGATTTTACTCCAAAGACATTGTTACTCCAGCCTGTTTAGAGCATCATTATGGACGTTTAACGTTATAACTAACGTAGTTCAAATGATGGAAACACTCCTCACTACATTGTTCCTTTCCCAAACAATGCATTGTACAAAAATTGTCTGGTTCTATTTTTTTTTGTCAGTCGATTGGTGCATCCCTTATCATGACTTTATGTTGATCTTTCGGATTATTACATGTATGAGGCAGAGGAAGTTCTGTAGGAAACTGGCATGGCCTACTTCATTCCAAACTGCTGTCTTCAACAAAAATTCATGAATATTGTTATGAACTTAGACTTCATAACAATACAAAATTCATTTGATGTTTTTTTGTTCAATATTTAATTGGATTCCAATCAGATCTGCACAATATGTTCTAAAATCACTGCCAAATCTCTCTTGAGCCATATTTCAATAAATGTCTTTGAAACAGGTATCTTGACAAAATGTGTTATTGCAGTAAATTGTTGCAGCACTAAAATTAGTCCTTTATCTTAAGCAGCCATTTTCTTGGGTCAATTCGTCTCTTTTTAATGATTTTTAAATTTTAAGTTAGAACAGAAATCCATTTATGAAACAGCCCTTCCATCTCTGCGGTCATTTGGGAATGTTACCTGCACAGCACAGCTCTCCGGTTGGATGGAAGGTGACCCGGCTTGTAGCCCCTGCGACGCACACGTTTCTAAAGTGACTACAGGCTGTGCTAACACATGCTTCACTGCTCAACATACACACACGAGCACGGCCCCCGTCACTTATCTCATCCCGCATGGCTGCTCTGCGAACAAAATCGCTCTTCTCTGTCACAGTTTTCAAGTTCCTCCATTCTCTCCTGTCGACTTCATCCAAAAAGAAATAAATAAATAAATAGCACCCAACCAAAGGCGTGCATTTACAGATAGCACAGAGTCAAAAGACATCAGTGGATTCATTCGGACGAACACGTGATTGGGCCACGACAAAGAGAAAGTATAGAAATCTGATATTCATCTCGCCTTCACAGAGAGCACTTTCTGATTTCAGGGCACAAGAAATAAAAGTTATCTCTCACAGCACGCTTCAAATGGTATCCAATAAGAGCGAAAATGTAATTCCTACCATGGCCCCTGTAGGTTTGTGGCGAGTTTGCGGTCTTACAAATATTGGTGTATTTGTAATGGGAAAGCCATTATCTTGGTTCGGCTCCTGAGGCGAGTTTTTACTGCCAAGATGGTGGGGGGTGGGTGTCGGGTAAGGGGGTGATTTAATGGCATCCACTGTGAGTAACACTGGGTGTGGAAATCTCAACAGATGTCATTCCCTCGACAGCAATCATCACAGACGTGCGAACCATGCAGCGGCAAGTGTAATTCTATGACAGGCTGTCAGTCAAATATCAACCGTGCTAATACGAGCACGGGGAGGGAATGAGCAACTCCCTCATTTATCATGGTATGTTATCAAAGATCAACATTGTCCTTCTGAGAACAAAAGAGAGAGAGAGAGAGAGAGATGGAAAGATCTAAGATACACAATTTACATCCCACCAGAGGCGATTGCAGATGTTTATCGTCATTCTGGAAAGCATTGAGTTCTGGTGAATTACGCTATTTTGTTTGGACTTCAAAATAATGTAAGGAAACTTTACAGAAAGGGAAAAACATGATCAGTTGTGATAAAAAAAGGAAATTACAACTAATTTAAGTAGCATTACAGAAACTAATTTATCATCTACAGTAGCAGTACAGTACAGTAGTGCTTTTTTCAGCCATATGAATAAATTCAGGCAATAAAAAATAATCATGATCATTTAAATAATACATATACTCACCGGCCACTTTATTAGGTACAAATGCTCGTTAACGCAAATTTCTAATCAGCCAATCACATAGCAGCAAATCAATGCATTTAGTCACATAGACATGGTCAAGATGATCTGCTGCAGTTCAAACCGAGCATCAGAATGGGGGAGAAAGGTGATTTAAGTGACTTGATGGTTGGTGGTACCAGATGGGCTGGTCTGAGTATTTTAGAAACTGCTGATCTACTGGGATTTTCATGCACAACCATCTCTAGGGTTTACAGAGAATTGTCAGAATAGGACAAAATATCCAGTGAGCGGCAGTTCTGTGGGCGCAAATGCCAGAGGTCAGAGGAGAATGGCCAGACTGGTTCGAGTTGATAGAAAGTCAATAGTAACTCAAATAACCACAGGTTACAACCGAGGTATGCAGAAGAGCATCACTGAACGCACAACACATAGAACCACGAGGTGGATGTGCTACAGCAACAGAAGACCACACCAGGTGCCACTCCTGTCAGCTAAGAAGAGGAAACTGAGGCTACAATTTGCACAGACTCACCAAAATTGGACAATGAAAGATTGGAAAAACATTGCCTGGTCTGATGAGTCTTGATTTCAACGGTAGGGTCTGAATTTGGCATCAACAACATGAAAGCATGGATCCATCCTGCCTTGTATCAACGGTTCAGGCTGGTGGTGGTGTAATGGTGTGGGGGATATTTTCCTGGCACACTTTGGGCCCATTAGTACTAACTGAACATTGTATCAACGCCACAGCCTACCTGAGTATTGTTGCTGACCATGTCCATCCCTTTAAGACCACAGTGTACCCATCTTCTGATGCCTACTTCCAGCAGGATAACACACCATGTCATAAAGCGTGAATCATCTCAGACTGGTTTCTTAAACATGACAATGATTTCAATGTACTCTAATGGCCTCCACAGTAACCAGATCTCAATGCAATAGAGCACCTTTGGGATGTGGTAGAACAAGAGATTCAGCAACCACGTGATGCTATCATGTCAATATGGACCAAAATCTCTGAGGAATATTTCTAGTACCTTGTTGAATCTACACTATCTGTTCAGGCAGTTCTTAAGGCAAATGGGGGTCCAACCTCGTACTAGTAAGGTGCACCTAATGAAATGGCCAGTGAGTGCTCATGCATAGTAAATTTATATGTTTCTTATGTGTACTTTGCTGATCAAAAGTTTGGTGTTCAGTAAGATTGAGTTTGTGAAGGAAGCATTTATGTGCAACAAAGATTAGTTTATTTGATGAAACACAGTAAAAACAGTAATACTGAGAAACTATTTGGAATTAATATTTTTCTTTTGTAGTATATTTCAAAATAAAATCTATTCCTGTTCTGAATCAGCAGTCATAAGTGTCTTGTGAGCTATTATAAATCATTCTATTATGTTGATTTTGTGCTCAATTACTTTTTATTATAATTGACAGTCAAAATGCGGCACAAAACAGTAATAATTTTCCCCCTAACATTTTGATTAATTCAAAGCTGAACAAAAAAAAATGTAATATAAAAATACTGACCCAAAACTATTGAACAATATTGCATATATTTATTTAAATAAAAAACACACTAGTTTAAATAACCAATTCATGTGCAATTTCGTCTTCACCAAGTGTGCCACAAGCCTGCTTTTGAGTGAAGGTCTCGGCCGTTAGATCGCCCCCTGGGGGCTGGCTGCAGTACAAGTCATAAAGCCCGCCTCCTCCGTGTTAATGAAGGAGACATGAGACCAAATAAAAAAATGAATTACACTTGCAATAAAATGTTCCGAAAGATGGTTCTGGTCAGTTAAGGCACTGGTTATCGTGCTGATATAGGTGCAGATCTTCATTTTTGTAAAGAGTATGTTTTGAGCAGTAATTTAATGCTGGGCGTGTCATCGTGATTGACAGCTGTGATTGACAGTTTCTCAAAGCAGACGGGGGAGCTTCGGCAGGAGACTGAAGTGTTATTATTCGATTTCTGTGTTATTTTACCATGATAAAATGAGTTGCTCAGCAGTAAACTATAGTTTCTGACATACAGGATCTGGTGGAACACTGTTTATTCGGTAAGGTCAGGGCTTTATTAGTTTGCTGATACACACCTAACCACCCAGATAGCAAAATACAATCGGGCCAGTTCCGGCTATACTCTTGCCTGCCGGAGACTTACCCCTCAGCCCGACTCCATCTGCTGTACTTACTCGGATGCCTATGGACTCACTGCCCGATTCCGGCCCAAGTCAATCGGGCCAGATGCGGCGGCCATTAGCGAGCTGATGCTGCCGCATCCGAGCCGGATCGACCAACGAGTAATGTGCGCTGTCGAGTCGTCCATATTTTATACAGTCATTGGTCTTCACCCATTCATCTATCCACCATCATGATTGTATTCAGAAAACATCAAGCTATTATTGAAATTCTAATTTGTTTTTGCCCTTAAATATTGGAATAGAACATTTTCCTTATAGGTCAGAATCCATCTAAGACACCAAATGAAGCTGCACCGCAACTTGAACCCAACTCAAAGAGAACAGGTGAACGACACCTAAAAAGAACCCAAAAAAGAACCCCACAGCTTTCATCACAAAAGATGCTAAAAGTAGGCAAGTCCTAACAAGAATGCAACAATGACAGAGAGGAGGAGGTTGGGAGATCTGACTGACACACTTGCTCTATTATCAGGCTCTCCAGATTCAGACCCAGACTGTGCTGTAGTGCGTGAGTCACACGGCCCCACGGCCCAAATTGGCAGTTTTCTTTGAGAGGGATTGGGGTTATGACAGTGAACCAGTTTCATAGAGAAATGGAAAAGAGATTATATTTCACCCCACCTATCGAAGCTCTCAGCACCAAGCAGAAGACAATTTGCAGACATTCACACACAAACACCGACACACTCGAAACATGTGTCTGACAGACCGACACACTCATTTCTTTGGCTGTCTATCATTGTGATTTCAGACACCCACTCGAGTTCTCTCTCTGACACATATAGACACAGTTAAGAAAATTTATGTGTGTTTTAGTCGCTTCCCTGTAGAGTTTGGAGAATGAAAGTACGTCAGCTGTCTTTACATGACTTGCGCTAAAAGAAGTGTTAAACGGGTCCCAATAAGAAGCGAGGTGCGGTACAGTAAACAGATGTGAGGGTGAACCCGGCCTAGGAAAAAAGACTTTACAAAAGCCACTATAGGTGGTGCACCAACCGTGGCCCTTCCATGCTGGAAATTTACAGCCGTGTCATTAGATCAGACTGCCGGACATAAAGCATCACTGAATCAATCTCGGCGAGCTGTCGGCAGCCTGGTAAACACTGCGGACGCTGGCGGACGCTCCCTATTATGCTGGGGATTAATGGTGTTGACAGAGTATTAACTCACACTGAAAGGTAAACAGGAACACTATGGAGAAATGCCGAGGCTGACACTGAGCCAGGCTTCCCGGAGGATAAATTCTCTCCCAAACTCAGCAGGTCATGGAGGAGAAAAGAAAGAGAGGTAGAGAGAGTTGGGAAAATATAATATATCTTTGGAAAAGCCATGAAAGGTGCTGAGGTGAGAATGGAAAGGGTATATGTACGTGGTAACACTTTGGCCCAATCCTAATTCATTTTTATACCCCTTCACCTACTCCTTCCCCTTTGCCCTTGAATCAGTGTGGCAAGAGGTAAAGGGTAAAAATACTGTCCTAAGAAGTGGGACAACACTACTACATCATAATACATTGTATTATTGTTCATGTATAAAAATGCCCTGGGAAATTTATCATGCCTCTTAGCTTGAAATGGGGTCTCAAAAAGACTGTACTGCCTTCCAGCCAAAAAAAGAAAAAAATGAAGACAGTCCTACCGCTTTTATGTAATGTAATGTGTATACATAGCGCATTTATTGGGACATACACCTAAAGCGCTTCATAATCATGAGGGGGAGGGTCTCTCCAGCATCCATTTGGATGATGCGACAGCGACACACTAGCTATTGGTGGAATAAAGAGACAGTGGTAGAGCCAATTAGGTGGATGGGGATGATTGAGAGGCCATGATGGGTAAGATGGGGTAAGATCAGATGGAGGGAATTTGGCTAGTACACCAGGGTAACACCCCTACTCTTTACGAGAAGTGCCATGGGATTTTTAATAACCACAGAGAGTCAGGACTTCGTTTTAACATCTCATCCGAAAGATGGCACTAACTGACAGTATAGAGTACCCTTCACTATACTGGGACATTAGGATTCACACAGACCACAGGTTGAGTGCAGGGTGATATGGCTGTGACATATGGCTATGTGAACGTGTAACCAGAGCAGTAGGGAAAATGCTAAAAAAGGGTCAAGTGTAGCAATTGCACTGAGCCTTTATGTTGATGGTCCTCTTTAGTCATTTGAATTTTAGGCATTTAGACAATTTTGCATATGAGTAATAATCTCAAATCGGCAATTATTAGAGCAGGTGTATCGAATCCTGATCCTGGAGGGCCAAATTCCTGCAGTTTCCTCCAGCTGCAAGACACTTGCCTGATAGTTCCTAGTCTGAAGTCTTAAGGTCTGTTTAATTAAGACTGGAACTAAACCTTCAGGAACAGGATATACACCCCAGCATTACAGTATTATGAGAAGGGCTGTTTCTCAATTCTAAGAATGCTGAGAATGGACTTGTGTTCTTGTGGAGATTGTTCTTGCCAAGTTACCTCGGAAGAACGAACTCAGGAGACCACGAGAACAGAGAACGCGTTCTGTCAGAAATGAGCTGCGGCGTTCTTCCTGATGGTCACATGACCTTCACGCATTATTAACTACAAATAAAAACTATATTTAAATATTTTTAAACATTACAGCATTCATATAAGAATAAATTTTTTTCTTTCACAAATATACTATGCATAAAGACCTTACAAATATGCGTTGCACAATATAAATAAAACTAATTTTAATAGGAATTTCAGCAAATAAACACCCTTAATGTTTTTATGCCTTTATAACATATTTCATGGTAATGTTTACTTGCACTGTCTCATTTAGGCAAACTCCTGAGACAAAAGTTATATCTCGGAACTTTAATAATAAATCTATATTA
Organism: Danio kyathit; assembly: GCA_903798195.1. NCBI lineage: Eukaryota > Metazoa > Chordata > Actinopteri > Cypriniformes > Danionidae > Danio > Danio kyathit. The sequence continues at coordinate 27,366,866 of LR812530.1, read as the reverse complement.
AATGCTATGCTTCCCACCTCAGCCGCAATGACTTCTGGGACTTCTTGAGCGAATTTTGCTTCTAAGTCTGCATCGATGCATCTTCAATATCAAGAACACATCCGGGAACTTTCACACGCCCTCCATTCTTGTGGTCTTGAGTTTTGGAACTGAACTTTGGCAGTTGATGACGTTACACGAGAACACAAAATTGCAGAAGAACGCATATTGAGAAACTATCAGCTTAATATCAGTTCATTTCAATTTGGATGGTCCTGAGAAATTCTACTGAGTGCAAGTATTGTAACTTGGATAGTACACATCAACTTATGTTACTAACACTAACCCAACAGTCTACTAATGCTCCAATGAGACAGTCTACTGATGCTTCAGTTAGCCAACAGAATGCCAAAAGTGTCAAAATAAAGCATATCCATGTATTGCTAATGGAAATGACAATGATATACAGTGTCAAATGAAGTCCAGCCCTACATTCATAGAGCCATTGCTGTAAATGTGTCACAAAGTCCTCTGGTCAAAGGCAACTTCAATAATAGAGGTTGCAAAATAGTCTAGAATTATAAAAATAATGCCACAAAGTTTGGATGATTATGATTTTTAAATTTGAGACAATTCCAAAGTCCAGGTCAGAAAAGGGGGCTTGAGGCGATCTGAAAATGGACACAATGAAAGATTTCTACCAAGGGGGAGCACCTCAGTATGAGATCCAGATTTACATGAGTCAATTTACTGTCCAAGAGGACCCAGAAACCATTGAAGTGCACTTCATAATGAAACACAGAAAGGATATCAATGGAATCGCTGTCAGAATGGAGTACATATAGGATATTTTCCATCTACATAAATCGAATGCACACATAGAAAGGAAAGAAGTAGAGCGAAAGAGCTGGGAAAATCTTTGATATCTTTGGAAAAGCAATCATCCTGGGATCCGAAGAAAAGAACAGTGAAAACAGAATGACAGTATGTGATGGGGTGAGAATGTAAAGGGTAAAATAAGCTCTGTTTTGTATGGATATCTCATCCCGCTCTTTCTGCCTGTCTCAGTAGGCACGCCCAAGGTCACTTAGATCACTCTGCATGCGAGCCGAGATCAGCCTTGGCTCTCTAAAGCCAATTGACCAGCTGTCAGCACTGCTAGGAGAAGGAGCAGCCCCAGTGGTCACCCCGAAACCGCTTGCACATAGACAGCCCAGTGCAATGCCAGTGTGGATGTCCAGCATGACTGGCAGGTCAGGGCAGAAACCTCACATGGGACACCCAGTCAATGTGCCATGGTCGATGCTTCTGTTGCTGCTTGCTTCCGGTTGAATATAAGCTGCTTTCGCTGATTTCTGAGCTCCCGAGAAACAAACTGTGCTTTGTCACCCATTCTTCTGAAGTTATGCACTCTGTTTGATAGCTATGCGGTGAATAAGGTGTTATAGTAGCGCTGAATGGATTTTGGGTCAATGGCCACAGGTTTTAATGAGCTGTGCGACTCGCAGGCTGAGATGTTCCAGAAGCCGGCCAAAAACTCTCTAATTACCTGGCACTCTGTTCGCCTTATTTAAAAGGAAAGAATGTAGAGAGAAGATGCATAAAACATGGATAATATGCTCGCTTAACAAGAGGTAAACAATCCTAAACTAATGAACTAGCCAAGGCTGTTTGAAAAACTGCTATAATGAAAGAGCCAGTTTTTTTTCAATATATGAACACATGCATTACATTTTATTAGCTTACTAATGATGAAACTGAACCCAAACTGACCTACGCAGGTATGAGCAGTCAAGTGAAGCACTGCAAATATAATATTTAACTATGAAGTTTAAAAATAGTCCACAATGCAGCTATAATGAATATGACACAAGGTAAAAACATCAAATCACTTTCAGAATGATATATTCTGATACTATATAGAAAGATTCGGATATCTTTTTTACATTCCCAATGCAGATTCTGATATCTGGTCATTGCCTAATAAAGATTACTGATTACTGATTTGATACCTGTGTGTGTATTTGTACCATACAGTGCAGCTTCTAGCATTGTTTAAATTGATCTAAATAGTTTATGGTGTGCTTTAGACTAAGGCCCAATATCAATTCTATTTTTCTACCCCTACCCCTTCGCCTTTGGCCCTTAAAAATGGAGTGTGAATGGGAAGGGCTTCAAAATTTACCCCTAAGAATTGGGACAGCACTACAACACCTGCACACGACATCATATGTTATCGCGATCTCTTACTACATGAGACAGACGATCGTGACTGCTGTAGTTATTCCAGTTGCATTATTTTTTGGTATTTATCTTCAGAAAATCACTGAAGGCAATGATATCATGTTATCATTACAATATAATGTGGCAATAAGATTGTAACTGTACTGTGCATTACATTGTGGCCATATTCATCCATGTAAACACATGAAAACAACATTGCCATTATACCAGACACTGTAAAAAGTGTTATTGAATGACAGATGTGATAGTATATTGTGGTATATATATATACACTGTAAAAAAAATCCGTAATTTTACGGTTTATTTCCGGCAGCTAGGTTGGTGCCGGAAAAAAACGTAAAATAACGGATTTTTTTTACAGTGTACAGGAGTTATAATACATTATTATGTATTATATAGTTACATTTAGCATTTTTTAATCATTTTTTTAAAGCATGACGGTAAAACACAAACATAATTTTGAATTTATTAAAACATATGCTTTTTTGCTGTAAAAATGCATAATAATGACAAAAATACTAATTTGTGACTCTTCGGACAGCCATGCTGTTGTTGTAGATGGTGTGTTCTGGGAAATTTTCTTACCCCTTGGTTTCGAGTGTGGTCCTGAAAAATCTCAGTTTCAAGGGCTATCTAGCCCTTCCCCTTGGCCCTACGTCTTCAAGCTAAAGAGAGTTGGGACACCCCTAAACCTTCACGTGAACACACAAAACGAGGGGTAGGGGTAAGGGGAAGGGCTAAGGGGTAGAATTAGGATTGGGCCTAGTTCCTTAATGAAAGATTAACAAATACATCAAGTGAACAATATAATTTTTAGTCATCAGACATACATTTAACAGTAATATTATTGATTGCTCTACACAATAGAACAATACATTCAAATAAATAAATAAATAAAAAACTTCAAATGCAGCCACAAACCTTACACTATAAAATGAAAAAGGTATTTAAGTTTCACCATCCAAATGCTGAGTATGAAGCTGATTGTTTGCACATCTTTTAGATATGCAATTGTGACCAGGCAAACGCTACAGGGGTTTCAAGTGTTCAATAATGTTTTGATTCAGGGTTTGCAGACTTATGTAAATCTAGCAGGCATACCTATACTGTAGCCCAACCCCAATTCAATTTTTTCCTCCTACCCCTTAGCCCCTGAAACAGAGTGTGAAGGGGAAGGGCTTCAAATTTTACCCCTAAGAAATTGGACAACACTACAACACCCGCACACATGATCATATGTTGTCGCAAGCTCTTACTTCGTAATAATGACAAAAATATTAATTTGTGCATCTCCGTTTGTGTGCAGCCATGCTGCCATTGTAGCTGGTGTATTCTGGGAAATTTTCATACCCCTTGGTTTCGAGTGTGGTCCTGAAAAATCTCAGTTTCAAGGGCTATCTAGTCCTTCCCCTTAGCCCTACGCCTTCAAGGTAAAGAGAATTGGGACACCCCTACCCCTTCACGTGAACACGCAAAATGAGAAGTAGGGGTAAGGGGATGTGCTAAGGGATAGAATTGATATTTGGCCTGTAGGTCTTGCTAAAAAAAATGGTATGGGACTCATTGATACATACTGTATGCCAGAATTTGTTGTGCTAATGGTGGCATTTTCGATACTAGTATTGGAATCAAAACAATCTTACAGTAATACTATATTCAGTACTGTTTAATCCTCTTTAGAAGTACTTACTGCTATAAATGCTATCTAAGAAAAGAAAGCAGGAAAACAAAATAGGGTTAGAGAACAAATTCAGAATTTTAACAGGTGAGGCCAAGCATACTACAACAAGTTTCATTTAGAGTGAACAGAACTTTTAAAGACTACTCATAAATACTTTCGCCTTTGAGTTGAACTACTTTAAACTGTGGTAAACCTGTAGCTTAGCAAGTAGCTTCCCTAACACAATGAAGAGCAGTCACAATGCTGCATTGCTCAACATGCGCAAGATAACACATGCTGCATATGAATGTACGCTGCTCCACTTTGCTACTTTAGCCTCTAGATATACCTTCATAGCAGCCACTTCCTCTCGCTAACAAGTGCGTCAACACACAGTGGAGCCAACCAGGCCAAAAGCGCTTCAAAAAAGATCAGCACGAGTGATAATGACACTTTGTTGCCAAAAAAGGAAAAAATAAAACAACGACTTGAGTCACCAGCGGGCCACATAAACTAATTAGAAAGTGTTGCCTTGGGCTTATCGTGTTCAAGGGAAAGTGTTTGAATCTAATGAGAGGTTTAATATCAGCAAACAGCGCACACAGCACAGGAGAGGATAACAGCCGTTGCTTTAGATCTAAAACCATAATACCATGAGTTTATCTCTCATTCTCCCTTCTAGACTAACTGCACTCTTTGATTGCATGTGTTGACGAGGTTTGGGGTTGCAGAAGGTGCCCCCATTTTGGAAGGAATCTGTTCTGTCTCCATGTGAGTCATGAATCTCAAATAGACTTGTGCATTGTGTGAATACAGATATCAGCTCATCGCTGTTCTAAAGTGTGAAGGCAAATATATTTATCCCAAGCACACACTCGCACGCATATCACACTGGGGGCCTACGCAGCGCATGGTGCACCGCAGATAAAGGGTTTAACATATCCAGAGAGTTCCAGCAGGGATGGAGTGGCTTTCCTTTTTTTTAACGCCATGTTTAGGTCACATTCACATTAGTCAAGACTTTTATCGGTGTTAGCTCACTCTCCACTCCAGGGAAACAGCATTGCTTTCTTCACACATACTTGCCGAAATGTGCACACTTGGAGGAGTTAAACTGGTGTTCTGCCACTTCATAATCGATAAAGAAACTATTGTTTTGTCAGTCCATTGCATCACCTTTTTTTTTTTTTTTTTGTCCGAGTCGCAAATCTTCAGCTAGAGAGAATATTCACTCCAAAAATCCTTCAAGTTTCTTACTTTAAGTATTATCCTTTTCTCTAGTCTGTGGCGGCTCCGCTCATCCGCATCCTTTCTGGTCCAGTGAAATCACAAAAATAAAATGCAACCTAATGAAAAGACCAGCATATTTTGTGCTTTGGATTGTGGTGTGCGTCTATCCTCAACAGTAGTCTTCACTAGCTAAACCAGTATGGGTCACACTTTATTTTGATGGTCCGTTTGTTGAATTTAAGTTACATTGCATCTACATGCCAACTAATTCTCATTAGATTAAAGGTAGACTGTTATTAGGGTTGGGGTTTGCGTTAGGGTTAGTGTAAGTTGACATGTACTAGCAAAGTTTCTTATAGTCAGTTAAATGTCTGTTGAAGGAGCAGTATCCCAGTATGATTTATTTGGTAAATCAGATTTTCAACTCAAACATTTCAAACACAAAATGTTTATAAAGCCAACATAAAAGTGTAATCTCAAAATTACAATTTTTAAAATACTAGTCAAGTTTAAACTGTCTAGAATCAGAATTATTAGCCCCCCTGAATTATTACCCCCTTGTTTATTTTTTTACCCAATTTCTGTTTAACGGAGAGAATATTTTTTTCAACACATTTCTAAACATAATAGTTTTAATAACTCATTTCTAAAAACTGTTTTATTTTATCTTTGTAATGATGACAGTAAATAATATTTTACTAGATATTTTTCAAGACACTTCTATACAGCTTAAAGTGACATTTAAAGGCTTCACTAGGTTAATTAGGTTAACTAGGCAGGTTAGGGTAATTAGGCAAGTTATTGTATAACAGTGGTTTGTTCTGTAGACTATCAAAAAATATATATAGCTGAAAGGGGCTAATCATTTTGACCTTAAAATGTTTTTTAAAAAAATAAAAAAACTGCTTTTATTCTAGCTGAAATAAAACAAATAAGACTTTCCCAGAAGAAAAAATATTATCAGACATACTGTGAAAATTTCCTTGCTCTGTTAAACATCATTTGGGAAATATTTCAAAAAAGAAAAAAAAAAATCAAAGGGGGCTAATAATTCTGACTTCAACAGTATATACTTTATTTCAGCCATCAGCTTTCCTGTTCCTGCAGATGATAGATCAACCATGAAAAAAAGTACAAAAAATAACATATTTCTACATTAAAAAAATGTCTAATCATCAACAAAAGGAAAATATGAATATGCATGTAAAAAAAACGACTAAAGCATGCTGGAATATTTTATATTATAGATACAATATAAAAATGCAGGGCTCCACACAATTCATTCATGTTGTCCCAACACAAATTGAAGTTAGCTTAACACTTTTAACAAATTTATGTGGATTGAACATAAAAAATTAAGCTGTCCCAATGAAACCTCAATAATTGTGTTGTCTCAGCTTATTTCAAAAATATTTTTTTGAGTGTACCATTTAAAAATACTGGTTTCCATGCTTAACATATACTGGTTTATATGAGGCTGGTCAATATGAGGTGCTGGGGCACTGCCCCCACTATATTTTCAACAGATGAATGCTGTTAAACATAATTTTATTATGTATAACAAAATAATTATTAGGGGGACACGGTGGCTCAGTGGTTAGCACTGTCGCCTCATAGCAAGATGGTCGCTGATTCGAGCTTGTTTCCCACACTGTCCAAAGACATGCACTATAGATGAATTGAATAAGCTGTATTGGCCGTAGTGTATGTGTGTGAATGCAAGAGCGTAAGAGTGTTTTCCAGTGTTGGGTTGCAGCTGGAAGGGCATCCGCTGCGTAAAACCTATGGTGGATAAGTTGGTTCATTCCACTGTGGCAACCCTTGATTAATAAAGGGACTAAGCCGAAAAGAAAATGAATAAATAACAAAATAATTATTAGAAACTTAATTATGTCATCATACTTCCTGCCTGTTAGACATATGCATTTATTAAATAAGATATCACAAATTGTATTTTGTTTGTGGATACACTCTATAGTGTGTTCATAGTGTGTATTCAGCAGTAAAATATTTGAAAATCAGGTGACCGGAGGCTGCTCTCTGATTGGCTTGATATGCCTCAGGGTGCCTCGACACTATGGCTTTTCCTGAAGATGCTCCGAGCAACAATTTTAAGGCTGATCCAATGCTGTTAATAGAACTCTTAATAGAAAAGAGTCTGCTGTTGTCTGCTTGGACGCTACATCATGTCAATTGTTCTGTGTAAAATAGTGTTGTAGTGCATACATTACTAGCTACTTTATTTTCTCTTTTCTGATCATTATGATAAGTGATTACCATGTATGCTGTATTAATGTATTCAAGTAAATATAAAGTTGCAGACCAGTACAGTTTCACCATCTCAAAAACCCACATAATCCTTTCCAGTTTTAAGTTAGGCCAGTATAAAACAGACCATTATGTTCATATTCCCTTCACATTAGCTTCAATGAATTGATTAAGTGCAAAGAGCTGGAGCTTCATTTGTCTGCCAGTTGTGTGGACCAAAACAGATGGACTTGAGGAAGGGGTCAGGAATGAAATGTGTCCACAACACACCCAGGGACGACTTCAACCACTAATTCATTTCTCGGTTGCTCAGCAACCTCCCCCTTCCAGTGAACCCGAAGGAATGCATCCAGCTGGGAAATTTGCTTGCATGCTAATTGACTTATTTGATTTCCCTCACCCCGTTTTCAGCAGGTGCGACATTCTTCGGCCCCTGACAAGCCATTGACATGTCTGGATCAATTTCAGTGATTGTGTTTCCTTGAGACGGCCGTTCTATTAATACCCGAATCAATAAAGGAACACACTTTAGCCTAATACGAAAGCAGAAACAAATCTTTTAGCACTTCTTCTTCAGCATTGACGCTCGCCGTAAAGTGTTTCTCTTTCCTAAACAACAAGTTGACAATGGCGATTGTATGGCAGGGGAAGTTTGTTAGTGTGTAATCCCCACCGTATTTTCTGGTCTGATTAGCGTGTTGTGTGCGGTTGAGCTAATCTGACCGTAGGCTTGTAATAAGCTTTCTGAACATTCATGTTGCAAAGCCTCCATCGATGTCAGCGCCACCACCTCGGAGTGACCTTTAAAGATGGAGTGTGTTCTCCGACAAGCTAATCTCTGCCTTCATATGTCGTCTTGACACATTCTATACCGTATCAAATCACGAGGCTTTGTTCTGTCTCTTTCATTCCTCTGACTTCATCACATCTGTCTATCGCCTGCTGGAATCATCTTCTGCAGACCGAACCCCTCCTGTCTCTCTCTGGTGCTTCATTCCATTTGTACGTTCTTTCTCTAACCTCCTCTGCTCTCTCCTCCCTCCTCTCTTCTTTCCTTCACCCTCCCAGGTGGGAGAGCATCTACGCTCGGCTGCTGGAAAACTAATTTGGGTCATCTTCGAAAGTCCCGCTGTTTCTATAGCAACCCAATGCTAAGGGGCTCCATCAGACCGTCAGTCTAAATGTTCATTTGTGATGATGAAGGAAAAGACAGAGCGTGTCTCCACGTTGGCTCTGCTCCAGAACCGAACATTGAACGATACATAGCAAGTCATTAGTGTCTTACCAATAGAGTTTCAAATATGACAGAATCTGAGGTCAAAAGGATTTCACAGATGTTTCGTGTTGCTATGCTAACAAATGGATGTTATTTTGTAATAATAAAGGAAAGAATTGTATTTCATCATCAGTTCTGCTTCAAAACCCAATGTTGAAAACAAACGAAGTCAAATAGATTTTACATGTTTGGTGTTAACGTGTTGCTAAGCTAACCTAGCAATCTGCCTGATTATCTTAGTATAAAATAAATATTAAAACTAGTCAAATGCTTATCATCAACATAATTTTTCCCTGCCCTATTTTCACTAAAGTTTGCTGTTAGCATGTTGCTATGCTAACAAAGCGATGTTATGTTGTAATATTAAAGGAAAGGATTGTATTTCCACATCAATGACTGTAAAAAAAATGGACGATGCGACAGCACCATTTCCCATTGAACGCTGTAAAGGAACACTGTTGCCAACCATTTTCAACGAAAAGGCGCTAAGCTCTGCCCGAAAAGTCGCTAAAAGTCGCTAGATTACGTCATACGCTAATTTGCATATTACTGACGTCATCACGTTCTACCGTTTCTGTTTATTTAACAGCCTATGGTCAATAAAGGGGTATTTATATTTAGACTACGCTTTATGTAACGTTATGCATGTCAACTTAACTAAATTTATTGCTGTTTGAATACAGTATATCATTATAGATGTGTAGTGAATTTGCAGTAATCTCTCAGACGTAATAAACTCAGACAAGTTCTGAAACTCACTTAAAATATCTGTGATTGTGAACAAGAAAAGAATAAACGGTCAAAATAAATTGTTTGACTGTACAAGGGAAATACCTTCACACTCCTGGTGCTAAATCATTTGGCGTCGGTACGCAGAGGGGTGATCTGCTGTCAGGCTGCAGGTGGGAGAGGCTGCTTTACGAGAACTGGGTAGCCTGTCAGTGCTCTGAGGCAGGGGAGGGGCATCACCCGCAGCTCGTTGAGAAGAGTAGGGACGGTACAGTAATGGACAAATAACAGTCTATAAACATCTCCAGTAACAAACAAAAAAGTCGCTAGATTTGTCGCTAGTCGCTTTTTTGAAAATTTGTCGCTAGGGGGGTCTGAAAAGTCGCTAAATCTAGCGACAAAGTCGCTAAGTTGGCAACACTGTAAAGGAAAAAAACGCCTCGTGACGGGCACAAACTGTCGCAAAAGACTGCTGAAATTGGAGTCTGGGCATGCGTAGAATGGCTCCATCTGTCTGATGGAGCCAGAGGAGGAGCTGTGGAATCGAACTTCCAACCAAACGCTTGTACAGTACATCAAATCAACCACGCCCCCCCGAACTTCTCACTTGACTGCTGGTGTCTGCACTATAACAAAAGCTAGCTAATGTACACTTTGTGTTTACATAGTAGCCTGCGTTTGCCGTTTTATCAACACAAATGGTTGTAATAACGTTAACAAAGGTGAGGTTTTATATAATGAAGATTTAATCACGCCAGCTCCTGGCCGCAGCGTACATTACTTGCGGGCCGATTCCGGCTCAAATGCGTTAACGGCCGCCGCATCTGGCTCGATTGACTCGGGCAGTGAGTCCATATGCATCCGGGTTGGTACAGCAGATGGAGTCGGGCCGAGGGGTAAGTCTCCAGCAGGCGAGAGTCTAGCCGGAACTGGCCCGAGTGTATTTTGCTATCTGGGTGGTTAGGTGTGTATCAGCAAACTGATAAAGCCCTGACCTTACCGAATAAACAGTGTTCCACCAGATCCTGTATGTCAGAAACTATAGTTTACTGCTGAGCAACTCATTTTATCATGGTAAAATAACACAGAAATCGAATAATAACACTTCAGTCTCCTGCCGAAGCTCCCACGTCTGCTTTGAGAAACTGTCAATCACAGCTGTCAATCACGATGACACGCCCAGCATTAAATTACTGCTCAAAACATACTCTTTACAAAAATGAAGATCTGCACCTATATCAGCACGATAACCAGTGCCTTAACTGACCAGAAGCATCTTTAGAAACATTTTATTGCAAGTGTAATAATTTTTTTTATTTGGGCTCAAGTCTCGTTCATTAACACGGAGGAGGCGGGCTTTATGACTACTGCAGCCAGCCCCCAGGGGGCGATCTAACGGCCGAGACCTTCACTCAAAAGCAGGCTTGTGGCACACTTGTTCCACATCAGCTCTGCTCCAAACCCAATGTTGAAAAGTACATAGAAAGCAACTCCTTTGCATTAAACAAACAAATCTTGAGTCAAATAGATTTCACAAATGTCTGGTGTTAACGTGTTGCTAAGCTAACATAGTAATCTGCCTGATTATCCAAGTATAAAATAAATACTGAAACTAGCCAAATGCTTATCATCAATATAATTTTGCCCTGCCCTATTTTCACTAAAGTCTGCTGTTAGCATGTTGCTAATTTAACGATGCGTGTTTGTGCAAGTATGAGCAACATTTTTCTCTGCTTCATCTCTGATATATTTTAGACAGAGTGTGCCGTCTGCGTAGGCTGCGCACTAGGTTTTGGAACAGAGCCATTCACACCATCTTCCTCCGCGCGTGAGCACACGAGCAAGTGTTTACGTCTCCCTCCATTATTTCAAGGATGACTTTGCCTGAGCCTTTCTGAGGAAGACTGAAAGACATTCAAACTTGCTTGACAAGCACTGCACCTCATGCGCCGGTGTGTGCGCGTGTGTGTTTGTGTGTGTGCGTGAGGCTGTAGTCACAGGAGTGTGTCTGTGTGTATGCCTCAGTGCGTATCTGCGTGGACAGCTCCACTGAATCAAAATGGAGGACGCAGGAAACGCTGCTTTATCACTGCTGGCGCTCATCCTGCCCAGACTCAGCAATACATCATTTAGTGATAGTCAAGAGACGGACATGAAGAGAGGAGAGATAGATAAATGGATAGGTAAAATGCAAACAAGAAAGAAGGGGAACGAGGAAGAGAGGGATAGAGACAGCAAGTGTGAAAAACAGAGGAAAAAGGGAGGATGTTCAGAACCCTGATGCGCAAACTCTAGAGGGATGCTTCTCTCAGTCTCGACCATCATGACTAATTGATGTGTCTCTTGAATACACAATTCGGTTTGATGCACTTGTGCCTCTTCTGAGCTTATTTTTAGAGGTAACACATTGAGGACGAGCACTGCCACCAGTAAGATAACTGGCATGAATTAGAGCAAGTTGCAAGAAAAGTACTGCAAATGCTTGCTCTTAAAGAGATAGTTCACCTATGTCATCATTTACTAACCGTACACTTGTTTCAAGCCTGTACAAGTTTCTGAAAAATAATGCTAACCAAAAAAAGTGATGATCTAGATCTATACTATTTTTCATAGCAAATTTTGATCCATAAAGAAAAGAATGTTAACATGCACTTGTATTCGTGGACACATTTTCTAAATATTCCTTTTAGGTAAGCGTCTGTAGTGGGAATTATATTGTTTATCGATGATTCTCGTAGATGAACCCTTGTAAACAAAACTTATATTGCAGATTATTGATGTATTGTACAATTATCTTCAATATTTAAAAATAATATTATTTGTGTCAAGACAACTACTAAAAAGTTTAAATGTGATAATGTCTATGTGGCACTGTTGATGTGTTTGGTCTTGGTGGCACTGATCTGTTACGCTGCTGCTTTGATTGTTGGTGCAGAGCCAGTACAGAGACTTGCTACTGACAGTATATTCACAGACATTCTGTCAGAGAATATAACCCTACCTGCCAACATCTGGTGATTGGGGGATGGTGTTCAGGGGTAAGGTGACTGAATAACACTATTGAGAACCGGGTTAGTAACTGTACTGTGGTGTTAGTAACTGTTTTATGGAGCGGGTTTTGGGCGGCTGCTGCGATCAGATACTATACCAAAGTTGGCGACCCGGGGGTGTTACAGGGGGGTAGAAATTACGGGAGTTTTCCGAGAGAAATAACAAAACGGGAGGGTGGTGGGAGATGGGTCTGAAATACAAAAGACTCCCAGGAAAAACGGGAGTGTTGGCAGGTATGAATATAGCACTGCTGCTACAAAGACAACATATGCAAACCTCCGTAGCAGATCTATTCACAGGTGGAGCTAGGGTGGAGGAGGGTCTCCAAAAATACATAGCAGACTGCTTGCTTAAACAACATTGAGGTATTTAAATGTCACTGGCTCCCTGCAGGCACAGTATGTCAACAAGACGTCATATCGACATTGTACCCCAACGCCGTGGGGCTTTTATTTGGAAATGAAAATCGGGTTGACGATTGGGTTGAATGTCCAAGGTCCAACCTAAAATCAACAAAATATCAATGCGTAATCGTGTTACACCTTGACGTTGTGTGGACGTTACCACTATGACATCTATCAGAGGTTGGATTTTGGTCACTTTCCAACACACCCTAAAATCATCCAAATATCAATGTAATTTGACGTCGTAATTGGACGTCAAAATAACGTTGTCCCTAAACGCTGACTAGACATTGAATTTTGGTTACCTGACGTCAAGACCTAAATCGAACCTAATATTAACGTCTTATAATGCTGCTGGGCTGCTTAGGCAACAGCAACCAATCACCTGCATCATGTATAGCAATAGCTTTAAAAAGTTTATAGTTCAGCATTAAAGCTGCTCTTGTGAATGGAATGAAAGTAAATGGTGAATGGCTCTCAAGCTACATTTTCAATGGATAATAAAAACATCAAATTACAATCTATTCTTTGCGAAATGCAGTTATATCATTTTAGAAGACTTGGAGTTGTCTAGAAACTTTTATAATGCTTTTATGATGTTTTCTTTCCCTTACTTGAAGCCTAACAGCCTCTGCTTTCAAACCACTTTTATGAAAGAATAAACAATTCTTCAAAGCGAGCAACAGATTTTTGTTTCTATATTTAATTTCACATTTCTTTTACAATAAAAATATTTTATTTTATTTTATTTTTGCTGCAGAAATCTATCATTTTTACTTCAATCAAAAGTGCAGTTAGTTTCTAAAGATGCCCTTTCATATTCTAGAATGTCAAACGTGTCTGGAATAAGCAAACGAAGACAGTATGAGCAAACGAAGACAGAATCCTTTTAAAAAGAGGAACGCATGGCTTATTCAGTGTCTAGAAGCCCAGCAGGCAGGCAATAATCATTTTAGTGGTGCACTAGCATTCGACAGAGGTAAAGTAACATACGGTTTTATGTACAGGAGACCAAAATTCCCACCAGTAAACAAACTCTGAATCCAGTGATAAAAAAAAAAGAAATAATCCAGCAGCATCGCTCTCTACCGCACTCGCAGCGGGCAACAAACTCACAGCCGCACATACAGACGTTGAGCTGTCAGCGACTGGGTGACAGTAATGCATTGAAATCTCATCAGCCACCATGTTGAGGACACAGTATAAACAGATAACAGGATTAGGATCAAAAGCAACCGCTGTCTGTCAGAGAGCAAAATCGATTGAGTATGGAATAGAAAGAGGGGGAAGAGGGGAAGATGTGAAAGAGGGAAAGAGCGAAGAGATATAAAGACAGAGACGGGTGGTGGAAGAGAACAGATACACACCCACATCGTATCTAAACCAAAATTTAAAAAAAAAAAAAAAGAACTTCAATCACGGCAGACCCATCACCATGCGGATTGCTGGTCGCAAACACATTCGCGCACACTCACACAAACATGTCCCTCCATCACAGAATGTTTTTTCAGAGATTCATTTCCGCCCACATTGCATTTTTTATATCTCGGCTGGTCTCAAGCCTTCACATCTTCCTTCCACAGTTAGCTGAAGAAATCTCACAAAGCCAGGTATGAACGTTCCATCATTTTCCAACTAAACAAGAAAAAATTGACGATCTGACAGAAATGTCTTGAACACAATAATGAAAAAATAAGCCAAAAAGTTCAGTTAAGCTTAAAATTAAACATTAAACTGACATTGTCATAGTCTATTCTTGCTCAGAAATGGCTTTTTTAGCAAGAATAAAAAAAGAGTAAGGCAAGACTTGTTCTTATTTATTGGAAATTGAGTGGATTGTTTGAGCATTGGGGTTGTGGTCAATAGCTACTGGTCAATCTCATCTGAGTGACAGATTGCTCTGCCCTTTAATTAATCAATCAAATAATAATAACATGGTCATACTTTTTACATTTGCTTTAATGGTATAAAGCCGCAGTCACACTAGAGTTTGAGCTTGCGAAATTCTGTCGTACGGCGCTGCGAAAAGGGGCAGGATTAAACAAGATGATTAGACATTAAAAAAAAGCGAGCGATTGCTTCATGTTTTACATTTCTGTTCAGAGAGGTCATGTTTTAATCCTGGATTGGTCTCACGCAGTCAAGTGATCCGAAATCTGACGCATGACTTTTCCGGTCTGACGCATTCGCGTGCGTATGAATGGAAGTCTAAGGAGGGAAAAGTCCAGTGTGACCGCGACTTAAGTCCAAGTATACACTCGTTGGCCATTTTATTAGGTACACCTGTCCAACTGCTCGTTTAGGCAAACTTCTAATTAGCCAATCACATGGCGGCATGCATTTAGGCATGTAGACATGGTCAAGACGATCTACTGCAGTTCAAACCAAGCATCATAATAGGGAAGAAAGGTGATTTAAGTCACTTTGAACATGGCATTGTTGTTGGCGCCAGACGGGCTGATCTCAGTATTTCAGAAACTGCAATGGACAATAAAAGATTGAAAAAATGTTGCCTGGTCTGATGAGTCTTGATTTCTGCTGTGACATTCGGATGGTAGGGTCAGAATTTGGTGTCAACAACATGAAAGCATGGATCCATCCTGCCTTGTATCAACGGTTCAGGCTGGTGGTAGTGGTGTAATGGTGTAATGGTGTGGGGGATATTTTCTTGGCACACGTTGGGCCTGTTAGTACCAACTGAGCATCGTGTCAATGCCAGAGCCTACCTGAGTATTGTTGCTGACCATGTCCATCTTCTGATGACTACTTCGAGCAGGATAAGGCGCTATGTCATAAATCATCTCAGACTGGTTTCTTGAACATGACAATGAGTTCACTGTACTCAATTGTCCTCCACCCCCACTAGATCTCAATTCAATAGAGCACCTTTGGGATGTGGTGGAACGGGAGATTCACATCATGGATGTGCAGCCGATAAATCTGCAGCAACTGTGTAACACTATCATGCCAATATGGACCAAAATCTCTGAGGAATATTTCCAGTACCTTGTTGAATCTATGCAATGAGGGATTAAGGCAGTTCGGTAAGACAAAAGTGGGTTCAACCCAGTACTAGTAAGGTGTACCTAATAAAGTGGCCGGTAAGTGTGTACTGTAAATATATATATATATATATATATATATATATATATATATATATATATATATATATATATATATATATATATATATATATATATATATATATATATATATATGCTTAACAAAAGCTTTAGTCAAATGAAATGGTAACATTTGATCATCTAAATGTAAGCTCTATACTGAAAATAACTCAAAGAAATATATTATCTGTATCCCTTTTTAAAATCACTTTTACATGATGCCTTTTAAGTCAATACAATAAATGTTATGAGGATAAATAAATAAAAACAGAACATAAATCATTCCAATATTATTAAAAAAATAACATAAGTACTTTACTTTTTGATTTCATGATATAAACCTGTAATGACTGTTTTCCATTCATCTAAGCCTCTCAAAGTCAGAAGCAGTGGGATTGTGTAAGGAGGTACACAGCAGTGTGGTGCTTCAAATGCATATTTAATAAGCAAAGTAAATGCTGTTTTTGATATGCGCAAATGCTCCCACTAATCTCTCAGTTGAACTATGAAATGCATTTACACTGAAAAAATCCAGCAGGGTAAATGCCAGAATCCCACCCCACTCACTCAAAATGATATGCAAGTGAAATCACATGCTTTCATGTTTATATCAAAACATAACAGCATACTCGTGTTATATCTAAATATATATTGTGTAACCCCAAATCATCATGTGTAATGTGTAAGGTGTCTCGCTACCAGCTGTTTACAATGTTTCATAGAGTCTAAATGTAAGATTGACTGCCATATGCACCATGTGTTAAAACGACCCTTATTTGATTCGTCTGCGTGGAAGTTTGTAAACTGTCAATGTGTCTTCTGTGTGCAGAATGTTGTGCATATGTTGCGTGTAAATGTGTTAATGGGGAAGGAAATGCATAGCTGTTGCTGAGCTTACAGATATACGTTTGACGAGAAGCGAGAGAGAAGGGGAGGTGTTCTAAGTGACACATTTTGTGAGCAATAAAAGAAGTATGACGTTAAGATGGAGCAGGATCATCTACAGCTTACATTAGCATGAATTTCAGTGCTATTTCAGGCAGGTTGATGCTGGTTTTGTGCATAATACTTGCGGTGAAGCTGGTTAGCAGGGGAATATTGAGGGTTAAGTTAGTAAAAGGGACGGTTCTTGAAGTAAAATCCAATAAAACTAAACAGAAGAAATGCTAGAGCTAGTTTTACATGCAATAACAATAAATAAATAGCTACTAAATAAATATAAACAAACTGCACACACAAAAAATAGTTTATGTTACTTGTATGGTACTTTTATGTTGTTTTGTTATTAAGTTCAGTACTCATTTTATTCATGGCCAAGATATTTTTTTTATGTAAGCAGGCAGGCCCAGTTACAGAAGAAGTCAATGACATTGCTCCATTCTATCTATTTTGACACATGATATTTTGTCCCATACATTGCTATGGATGTCAATATGGCAACTAATACAGTTAAAGGTGCAGTAGGTGATTGTCTTCAGGAACATTTTTTGTTGTGCTGGTTGAAAGTCTCTTTACATTCCAATAGTAATGATTACATTAAATGATTTAAATGTATTCATATGTATTTTTATATTCTGGGTAAGGCATAAAACTAAAAATGTTCATCGAGTTAAATATTGTCGGGCCGACAATTCCCGTAATTCTGATAAGTATCCCAAACTGTCTGTCAACAAATGTAGATTTGTACAACTGTGCACCTCTGTTCATACAGATCTGCCATTTGCGTGATCACATGCATCACACAATTATGTGCGCACGAGACAGTCACAATAAAAACAAATGCTGAATCAAAAACTTTGTAAAATCCGGAATCAATATTGGAGTTACTTTTGCACGCTGGAGGAAGGATGACAGCTGAAGTATTTCTTTTAGACATGTAATGTTCTGTTGTGAAACTATTTTAATCATGCAAAGCTTATGTAGATGTTGCTGTGTTACGAATTCAGTGTTGTTGAACTGAAATCTTCTGGCAAAAGATTGATGTGACTATTTTCAATTTCATAAGGTGTTTTACAGCATCGATAATGTAGATTTTTATTTAGTTTAACAACAAAACATATTTAAATATCGCTATTCCACCTAGCACACTTTACTGAGGTGAAGTAGGTTTTATATTCACATTGGTTTATTTTTGAACAATGACAATCTGTGACACGCTCCCTATATTGTTTACCATGCTACTCTGAATATTCGGTCTGAAATATCATGTAAGTATGGCTTAGTAAAATGTAATTCCTGCACCCCGTCGGCCAACCACCAAGCATACAGTCGTCGCTTTAGGACAAGGCACGTGAGAGTGAGACGGGCGATCCTTGCATGCATGAAATATGACAAGTTTTACTTGCTACACAACTGAAAATGTGCTAAATACAGTTTTTCGTTTTGTAGTATTATAAAGTACTGTAAAGTTTTCTAACTGGTGAATGACATGATCTAGTGGGTTCTCTGCTGTCATCTTTAAGGTGTGCACATCCGTGTTTCAGGAGGCGTGGCTTTGGACGGGAGGGGAGGGACTGTGTTTCTAAGATATTATGCTAACCGGTTAGCATTTTGACAGATCACCTACTGCACCTTTAAGAGAGGGATTCTGCATTTAAATAGTATTCCATGCTACTACCGAAACTTTGAATGCTTACATGTTTGTTGGTCCTCATAAAGCAGCATCAAAACAAAATATTTATTGAAACTCTAAAAGCATTTTATATCACCTATAGGGTCCCAGTTTATGTTAAGTGGCTTTAATTACTATGTGCTTATGCACTTACAATGTACAATGCACTTATGTCCATATATGAATTACATTGTCCTTATTTAAAAAAAAAAAAAGATCTGCATGTAATTAGATCTCTACCTAACATCTGTAAATACATTTACACACCGTTGACCCAACCCTTACACCCTATCCCACCCTTAAACTTAACCAAACCACCAAATCTATGCCTAACCTTACCCGTGTCCCACCTGAATAAAACCATAAATGTTGTGGAATACAATATGAACATAGGGCAGCACAGTGGCTCAGTAGGTAGCACTGTCGCCTCACAGCAAGAAGGTTGCTGGTTTGAGTCCCAGCTGGGTCAGTTTTTGTTTCTGTGAAGTTTGCATGTTCCTACCAGGGTGTTGCTATGGTTTCCCCCACAGTCCAAAGACATGCACTATAGGTGAATTGAGTAAGCTAAATTGGTCTTAGTGTATGTGTGTGAATGCAAGTGTATGGGTGTTTCCCAGTGCTGGGTTGCAGCTGGAAGGGCATCCGATGCATAAAACATCCTGGATAAATTGGCGGTTCATTTCGCTGTGGTGACCCCAGATAAATAAAGAGACTAAGCAAAGGAAAATGAATGAATGAATGAATATGAACATAATAAGTACATTGTACTTATTTTTTGATGTAAGTACATTGTGGTTAAGGTCACTTAATAAAAAGTTGGATCATTCTGTTATCATAATTCAAGCTATCTACACTGCATAATGAGTATTATCTGGTAAACACTTTGATTATTAAAGTGAGAGGATTCAATAGCTGATAGAGTAGATCCAAATGTTGTTTTAGCAATGTATGGATCTTGACTCATTTCAACACATTGCAGTCAAGACAAGGAGAAATGGAATGTGATTGACTGCATTCCAACACTGTAAAAAATTATATGATCAATTAGTCCTGACAGCATATGTTTTTAGGTCATTGTAATTTAGAAAACTGAACTGACACAGTTTCAATTTACTATAATCTCCTATGTTAAGCTGCTTTGACACAATTTACATTGTAAAAGCGCTATAGAAATAAAGATGAATTGAATTAAATTGAACATTAAACTAAGTCAATCATGTTCTAACCTAATTTTATAAGTT
Source organism: Danio kyathit (assembly GCA_903798195.1). NCBI lineage: Eukaryota > Metazoa > Chordata > Actinopteri > Cypriniformes > Danionidae > Danio > Danio kyathit. The sequence goes on along the minus strand of LR812530.1, from coordinate 27,347,051 downwards.
ACACAAGCTGTTTTAAGTCAGTTTAACATAATATAAGTTCAATTGACTCATAAGGGTAATTTGATTCAGCTTAAATATTTAAGACTCCAGGGTTTTTTTTACAGTTCATTACACATAGAAATAAAATAATTTAATGGCTAGGATGTTATTTTCAAAAATTGTGCTACATGGAAGCAATAACATCATGCATTAATAGAATGACATACTTTGGTTGCACTGTCCCCATTTCACAACATTAAACACAGATGCCACCGGTAAAAGATACGTATGCGCCTCTCAAGTTATAATCCAGATAATCTGTATGGATATGTATTACAATCAATGTCTCCTGTCCTTTTCACTCAGTGTGGCCTCGACAGTTTGCAGCTCTTTCTTTCTACCTCCCTCCCTCTCCCTCTCTCGCTCCCTCTCCAATTTTCTTCATTGACTCCCCCCTCCCTCCCTTATAATATAATTTATTTATACCCTTTCAATTTCCCAGAGAAGAGGCCGTAATATTTTCTCTTCCCATCAGTAAAAGCAATCTTACGCTTCTATCAGTCAGGGTGATTTGTCATTATTTAAACCCACATTTTTCCTCTCTCTATTTTCTCCTCCGCCTCCCACCTCCAACGTGGCACCTCCCCAAATGTGTTTCAATAGCTCATTAGTCCCAGTCACAGGCCGGGGTTAAAATAATAACCAAACAAATAAATAAATTGGATGGGAACGAGCTGTTTCTCTCTGCAATATTTTGTCTAATTTATCTTAATTAAAGAGTACCATCTCATCAGGAAGGGTTAGACTACGAACGGCGAACAACAACAACAACAAAAAAACCCTTTCAAACATTTCTACCCAAGATTGACTTGATTGAAGTTTGTAATTAAATACACTCTCGAATCAATTTCAACCACTCACAGCACCAGAACGCCACCTAGCCAATTGTTCTGTGTACAATTTTCGACCACAACACTCATTTGGCGTCCTGAGCATCCTTTCTCCCCATCCAATTACTCCTGAGGGCTTCTCACCTGCCCAACCCTGCCTTCTTCCCACTTGTCCCGCTTCTCCAGCAACCTTTACCACTTCCTCTTCATGGCTGCAAGCCCATTCAATAGACACCTTGATGAATGAAGTTCAACCAGAAGCATGAAATTCTATATTCTGCAGTGGCGAATTTCCCTCTCTCTCTTTCTCGCTCTCTCCCAGTGACCTTGCAACCTGATTACGGTGTAATCCTCTCCCCCATGGCACGTCCTAGGCTATTTCGGTGGGTTGCCAGGCGACAGGGTCTGCCTAGGACCCCCTGTTGGAAGGCGACGGAGGGCGACGTGACCGCGCGCTCTGCAAACATCACTCGTTCATAGCGGCTGCATGTCTGCCATTCACTACTTTTGTGGCGGGACTGCAGCAACCCGATACCCTATGAGATCACACTGTTACACACTCAAATGCGATCGATCACCGGGTGAGGTCATGTTTCTGAACGCTCATGGATTCATTCACTCATCTACTGTCTCTCTCACACATCACTTACTGCTCTCTCACTTGAACCGTACCCAGATGGATGGCCCGTTACTGTCAATGGATGCAAATGAATGCAAATTAATGCACGCTCCAGATATTAACCTTCAGTCCAATTCGGTCTTATAGCAGAGTTCAGAAAAAAAAAGGAGTTTAGGGGGGGGTATCAAAGTTAATCTTGCTTCCCTTTGAAGTAAATACACTTTTTTTAGTTACTCTGATATACTGGCAGGTTGTTTGGAACGGATCCACGAAGGCAAGGAAAGAATTGTAACAAACAAAGAACACAGCTGCACGAACAAACGTCCATTTCAGCTGGACCCATTATTACAGAGTGTAATTATTGGGAAGGAAAAGATTAGAGTACTGGTGTACTGGTAATTTATGGTTGTAAGGACCAACTACTCTAAGCAATAAAAGCTTCACATACATAAACAGCCTTTAACGTTCAATCAATACAGTATAGGTTGTACATACTGTACATCAGCCAATTATTCAAAGGTGGGAATATCTTTGCAAAACTGCGACTTGCTTTGTGCACTTTGTAAGTATATTTTGGGAATATATAACAAGAAAAGTATATATATAAAAAACGCGGAAAAATACACAAAAATATTTCATTTAGTTACATCCGTTAATGCATTATGTATCATGAACTAAAAAAATAACAGTTAATAATTAATGAACGTGCATACTGAAAGTTTGGTAAGATTAGAAAATGAAACATGATTAATGCTATAATGTATTTGTGAACTCTATTTTTTTTAATAAACGGCTTGAGCTACTATGCTATAAGAAATAATAATTTAATACACTGTATCTATTGTGTAGGTACATGTTTTACCATGTAATTATTCCTGTATATTATGCTGATACTTCTGAGACTGCAAGACAGTGGGGAATTGCCATATTTTCTAAGACACGTCTTGCATGAAGGTCATTCTACTGTAGATTGAATAAATGCATTCTGCGTTTTGACCCAATTAGACATGAGTCAATTCACTACATTATCTGTTAGCCACGTTTAAATAGCACTTTAAACAATTCTAACACATTGTGAATAGTTTCAGCTTATTACACAGATGGTTTTGACCCAAAAGATCAATCAGCTGTGTCACTTTACTTTAACAGAATGGTCTCAACTGATTAATAATGCATAATTTATGCAAAATAACATTTTACAGCAGAATTTTACCTAATATTACATTGTGTAAGATAAGATTTGTATAAAAATGTTTGCATAAATGCTGAAAATAGCATAAGATTAAGTGTTGCTAAAGTGTTGTTCATTGTTAGTTGCTTGTTAACTCATGTTAAGAAATTAAGCACATGCTTTCATGTTTATATCAAAACATAACAGCATACTCGTGTTATATATAAATATATATTGTGTAACCCCAAATCATCAATCATGGGGGGGTTGATATGGGTGTGGGGCTGGGTGGTGGTGGTCAAGGTTCTAACAGTTTGAAACAGTCTGGCCATTCTCTTCTGACCTGGCATCAACAAGATATTTGCGCCCACAGACCATTCTCTCTAAACCCTAGACCCTAGACCCTAAACCCTATGGTTGTGCGTGAAAATCCTAGTAGATCAGCAGTTTTGGAAATACTCAGAGCAACCTGTCTGGCACCAACAACCATGTTCAAAGTCACTTAAATCACCTTTCTTCTCCATTCTGATGTTTGTTTGAACTGCAGCAGATCGTCTTGACCATGTCTACATGCCTAAATGCATTGAGTTGCTGCCATATTATTGGCTGATTAGAAATTTGCGTTAACGAGCAGTTGGGGAGGTGTACCTAATAAAGTGGCCGGAGAGTGTATAAGTGGTTTAATTGGTTCAGAAAAACAAATGCGACTGATACAGTCACTAAATGCATTTCATATAAGAACAATTATCAAGTTCAGTTCTGTGAGAAGCGTTTGAATGCACATAATTAATTAAACAACAACTCTGCAGAGAGAACAAAACTCTTTGCACATTCCTGATTTTAAGTCACTTCATATAAAAGAACAAAGAACCTTGTGGAATACAGCGTGACTTGACTTTCCATCACATCCCTGAAAATTTAGATCACACTTCAGTTTTAATCGCACGGACTTTAGTAGGAGCACGAACCGCTCCATCATGACAAGGTCCAGATATAAACATGACTGTGAAACAGCTATGCCCACTGCATCTTCAAAAGTACTGACAATTAATCATCACTCGGCCTGCTGGAGCCCTATAATGCACTGTCTATTCTTGAATTACCGGAATGAGTAATCCTTTGAAATGTATGTGCAAAACAATACTTCCTCTGAGAGTGGATGGAGATTTATACCTCCTTCTGAGAGAAGTGGGTGCGATGATATAATTGCCATCTCTTGCCATCCTCTTCGCCATGAGCCACCCTGGTCATCCTGTGGCGTACAGGCCCACGCTAGCATACAATAGCTGTGCTAATTGGCGCAGTTTCAAATTGTAATATCAGATAGATACGGTCGCACGGCGCACATCACATTCTACAGAAACAGCAGTTTGAATAATCGTTAAAATGTAAATTCTCACCTAAATTGGTCTTCTTTTTTTGCAAGGAACAGCCACTGTTTCCGAGAAGGGTAATAAATGCGATACTGGGAGGCTTATTTTTAATGACGAGCCATAAAGGTAGGAAATTAAAGCTAATTACTGGGTCTGGCGTAGAATTGTGTCTGCTCGGCCCTCCCCTTGCATGCCAGGGTTGCCTGAAATTTATCGAGGTCAATCACCATTTACGCGACACTGCCCTACTTCTTGCCAGGTTCAATTAACACAACCGGGAACGAGGACTGGATTGCTTGGCTAAATATTATGACTTGCCTGACACAATGTACAGACAAAAGCCTGATCATACACATATTAAATGCTGACATACTAAATGCTAGTTACAAAAAGTGCTTTACTCCATGTTCTATAACAAAGCTTTATATGGAACACTGCCATAAATTTTCACAATATTCAATTAACCAAATTGGGATTGTTTGGATAATATGATGATTTCCCTGACAAAAGTACAGGCAAAAGATTGCACTCCTGATCTACTAACTGACCATGCCTAATTACGTATAATTTTTGCAAGGTTTAAATAACCCAACTGGGTATAAAATCTAAAATTAAAGATACAAAGACACAGCCTTGGGTCCATTTTTTTAAAATGATCATCCAGGTACGATTCTGGTCGCAATCTCTCTCCATTGTGTTCAAGGGTCTATTTAACATTGATTCACATAATCTGAGAATAGCTGTCCATGATTACAGACAGTCAGTGTTGTTGATAATGAATCGCTGAAGAACTGCATGTGTGTTTTATGCAGGGAAGCTGTTCACAATTCAATCAAGCTCCAATACAACACAAATTGTACATCTTGAGATAATCATCATAGAGCAACAGTACTCATAGTTATACAGTACGTGTCATTGGTATTTTATAGTATGTGATAATGTCAGTCAGGGTAGCATATGTATGGCTTGTAATTGTTCTGCATGAGTCCATGTCCCACTTTCAAATAGCAGACAAATCCAGTATGGTTCTGTGTAGCATGTTTTTTGTGGCCCGTTTCCACTGAGTGGTACTGCACGGTACGGTACAGTTCAGTACGTTTCCACTGTCAAAAGGTACCAAAAAGCGAACGGTACGCTTCCACTTTTTGGGTACCCTTTTGAAAGGGAGAATGAAAACAAAGGAAGCGGCAATTTTAAATACACAGCCGAGACATTGCGTCGTAATAATACATACATATAATATGAACCATGGTCGACCTGAGCTCAAACAGATGTTGTCGTCTTAATGAACAGCCACAAAGTCAAAAGGAACAAAATCTGCCGTGTCCTGTTATTGTTTTACAAGGCTGTCTAAAAGCACAAGCATTTTAACTTTCTCCAGAGAGCTTGCAATCGCTCGCGTGCGTATCAATATTTGAAATAACGAACTTCTTGAGCTCATGATAATAACGTGCTCGTGAAGTGCTTCTCATACGATATGTGAACATTCTGTACAGCTTTACTTTGACATTTCCTTAAGCGAGAATGACGTCGACTGTAACTTTCTGTCGCACACCACGCCCATTAGTACCCTTTTGGCAGTGCCTGATAAAGGTGACCCGTACCAAACCGTACCACACCATTTAGTGGAAATGGGCCATTAGCCATAAATATTGGACCCTTGAAGACCTCTGATATCATGGACTAAATATTATATCTTGCTTGACACATATATACAGACAAAACTCATTTGTGCACACAACAGACACTGATATACTAAATACCTGTGCTTAATTATGCTTGTGCTTAACATTAATTATGCATGTGCTTATATTGGTGCTTAACATTTTTGATAAGAAGCCTGAGGGTCACACACTCTTTTGAGAAGGACAGGATTCAGAAGCTAAATATTCTGATTTGACAGACAAAAGCTTAATGGTACACACACCAAAAGCTGATGTACCAAATATTTATAAAAGTGATCAACTCCATACTTAATGTCAACATCACAATAGCCTACTTTTCTAATACTTAACCAAACCGGGATCATGGACTGGATTTTTACTAGATTTTATGACTTGCCTAAAACAAAAGCTTGATCATACCAACCCCAAAAACTTATACTAAACACTCTTCAATTAAATAAATAAATAATAACATTAAATGAAATGTATAATTATTATATTTATTTATTATTATCACCCATAAAGTTCTACCCACTAAACTAGCCTAGTTTCCACAACATTTACAATAATTGGCAAGCCGGGATCAAGGTCTGGATTGCTTGACTAAATATTATGACTGGCCTGACACGAAAGCTTGAACGTACGCACACCAAACGTTGATGTACTAAACGCTCTGACTTAATTATGCACCCTTGTGAGTCCAGTCTTATCAAAACCAGCTCTTGACGGTCTATAAAGAAGCAGCGTGAAGCCGACGCTCTGTGGAGAGATAGCGCTGTTGGCATATCTACCAGCTTTCAGTCTAATTTCCTGTCAATCTGGCAGATCATCTGTCTCTGCTTGGGGCTTTCAGTGGCCTCTTTGCGCATTCTATCACCTCGAGCCTTCACACCGTTCTGCCCACTGGACCGGTCAGCTCCTCCTTCTCTCCTGACCTCCTCTCAGAGCGCCTATGGACCTTGGGGGTGCGTCCACTGCCGAGAGGGACATTAATAACAGGCAGTGCTCTTCGTTACGCCTCCCTGTCGCCCCAGCAACAAATTAATTCCACTTATTTATCTCTCTCGCCAAGGTCGGTGCGGATGGAACAACTGTTTATGGAGCAAAAAGGACGAGGAATTATGGGTGATGTGCTGCGGTTGACAGCGCCGTTTGTTTTCTCTGGCGCACTGCGAGCGAGATAAAGCTTATAATGATCAATTTGATAACAAAAACTCTGCAGTCTCACTTTTCCCTGCTCATTCTGATGAACTTTTTTTTTTGGTAAGCGTACTAACTGCATAAAATGAGAATATAGAGTTAACATCGAATGATAAAGAGGCAGCTATTTTGAGAGCATTTATCATGATCATTGTCATCGTCTTGCCAGAAAATTCTCGTCAGGCACTTTTGTCTAGGCAACAAAAGTAGGCGTCAGGACTGATGAAATTCGTTTCCCCGACCACAGCAGCCCACAGACCCTCTCCCTCCTGCTGACACGAACAGTCCGCCTATGAAAAATCAGACAAACCGTCTTTATACATCACACTACAACGCTCCCATGATTCACCTTCGGTGCAAGAAGGACAGCAAGGTCTTTAAACAAGAAAATCTTGGCGAGTCAGGATCTTTTTCTGTAACTTGCCCATGACAGCATAAAACAACGCTACACAGAAATGAAACTCATGAGGCACAAGATAACCATTCAAGAGGATTTAAGGAGTTAATAACTGGAGAATGTGAGAGATTGGAGATCTTCAAGGAAACAGAACTCCTTGTCATCTATAAGTGGCCTCTCCAGATGTTGTGATTGCGATATGTGTATATATAGCATGACATTTTCTTCAGGCTTGAATCTGTGAAGGGAATCTCTGAAGTAGCAATCCAAGGTGAATTGTGACCTGCTCTATCATGGTTTTGACCTAGAAAATCTTTTCGATTATTTTATTAATAAAAAAAAGGAAAGTTTTAGATTTGAATTCATGAAATGATTGTGTCTTTTCGGCAGTGGATGAAATGGTGGTAGAAAATGGTGTCTAAAACCATTTTCAGACAGAATTAATTTTTTAAAAATGCATTACATAATTAAGATAACAAAGACTGAAAACACTATCAAGTGTAAAGGTTGTAAAAATGTATGTCAATATATTGCTATTTGCACCAATTTTAAAATGTCTCTAGAATGGAACAAGTTTATCAATGTTAAAATATTTTTTTAGGAACCATGCTAATTGTTTTCACGTTCCTCTGATAAATGCAAATTTTGAAGGAGCACTATTGGTGAATTTAGAATTTTTTGTATAGTTAACAAAAAAATACTGACGCTTAGCAGTAGATAATACAAATTGCATAATATACATAGTCTATATACACTCACTGGCCACTTTATTGGGTACACCTGTCCAACTGCTTGTTAACTGAAATTTCTGATCAGCCAATCACATGCATTTAGGCATTTAGTCATGGTCAAGTTCAAAACCGAGCATCACAATAGAGAAGAAAGGTGATTTAAGTCTTTTTGAACGTGACATAGTTGTTGGTGCCAGACGGGCTGGTCTGAATATTTCCGAAACTGCTGATCTACTGGGATTTTCACAAAGAACCATCTCTAGAGTTTACAGAGAAAGGTCTAAAAACAGAGAAAATATCCAGTGAGTGGCAGTTCTGTGGGCCCAAATGCCTTGTTGATACCAGAGGTCTGAAGAGAATGGCCAGACTGTTTCGAGCTGATTGAAAAGCAACAGTAACTCAAATAATCACTCGTTAAAACTGAATTATGCAGAAAAGCATCTCTGACCACACAACACATCCAACCATGAGGCGGATGGGCTACAGCAGCAGCAGACCACACTGGGTGCCAATCCTGTCAGCTAAGAACAGGAAACAGGCTACAATTCACACAGGCTCACCAAAATTGGACGATAGAAGATTGGAAAAATGATGCCTGGTCTGATGAGTCTTAATTTCTGCTGCGACATTCGGAAGGTAGGGTCAGAATTTGGCGTCAACATGAAAGCATGGATCCATCCTGCCTTGTATCAATGGTTTAGGCTGGCGGTGGTGGTGGTGTAATGGTGTGGGGGATATTTTCTTGGCACATTTTGGGTCCATTAGTACCAATTGCGCATGGTGTCAATACCACAGCCTACCTGAGTATTGTTGCTGACAATGTCCATCAGGCAGTTCTGAAGGCAAAAAGGGGTCCAACCTAGTACTAGTAAGGTGTACCTAATAAAGTGGCCGGTGAGTGTAGATATATTATTAGTATTATTCATTCATTCATTTTTCTTTTTTCCTTTATTAAGGTCACCACAGCGGAATGAACCATCAACTTATCCAGGGTATGTTTTTTTTTTTTTTTTTCACGCAGTGGATGCCCTTCCAGCCGCAACCCATCACTGGGAAACATCCATACACACTCATTCACACACACTCATACACTATGGTCAGTTTTTTTAGCATACTCAATTCACCTGTACCGCATGTCTTTGGAGTTGTGGGGGAAACTGGAGCACCTGGAGGAAACCCACGCAAACACGGGGAGAACACACAAACTCCACACAGAAAATGCAAACTGACCCAGCCGAGGCTCGAACCAGCGACCTTCTTGCTGTGAGGCGAACATGCTACCCACTGCGCCACCGCATCGCCTATTACAAAGTATTATCTAAATATAAAAGTCCTTTAACATCAGCTTTTGTGCCTGCAGTATAACCACGCTTCTCCATGAATAGCTTGATGCCGACTTCCAATTCGAAATCCCAGAGCGCCTCACATTAGGATACAGACATTTTCTACAGATTTGAATCTATAAAAGCCAATCTCTAAACTATCAGTCGAAAGTGAATCATTTACCAAACCGTCCCTACAGATCCCCTATTGTACTAAGCTAAACAGCAGTCCAAAATGGTCGAAAGCGAGACAAACAATGAGGCTCCAGGCCTTCCTTTCACAAAGAAGCTTCCAGCCATCATTTTCCACATTGATTTCCTCGCTGCAGCTTCGTTTGAGCAATTTGAGTCCTCTATTATTAATGTAGCTGACAGGCCTCTCGGTAAGACCGGGCCTCCCGTACTGTGCCACTCACACAGACCATTTGAGTCAGGAAATGAGCTTGCAGCTCCACGCTATTATAACAAAGCTAGTAAGGACGGTAAAAGCGAGTCAACATCCAAAAGCCTTGGATTACATCCTTGGCTGTTAAAGGAAAAGAAAGGACAGTTGGATGACCTCCCCCTCCCATCTCTCTCTCTCTCTCTCTCTCTCTCCCATAGCATTGATTGCGCGAGGTGAAGATGAGTCAATCACAGAACCATTAAATATTGAGGCATTGTGTACACGAGTGCTATAATGAACAGCTGGACGAATAGACAAGAGCATGGATACACACTCCACACACACTCACACAGTGTTTTGGCTGCAGGCTGTGTCTGGGTGTAGTGTTTTTTCCCTTAGGCTCAGTGGTTGCCCAGGTCCCTAATGGCCTCGAACACAGGCATCTCAGCTCTGCATCCTGTGGCTCCTGCAGCCGCAGTGGCATTGAGAAATGGCTGCAATATTCCAGTCTCCACAGCAGAGTCTGTCAGCGGTAACGGGCGCCACCTTAACGGATCTCTTACCACTCTTCTACCTCTCTTCCTCCCCGCTTTCAATTTAGTTAAAGCCCTGACAAACTAAATCCATTTGGGAAGACAAATCAGCCCCCTTCCCCAATGAAGTATCAGGCGTGGGTCATGTAGAACTGCTCGGGCACTTATTTACGTCGCAAGCTGTGCGGGATTAAACCGCCACCCAGAGACGTATGTGCTCCTGCGAATGGCCGCGGCTTTACTGCAGTTACACTGCATCAGCAAAGCCACTTTCTATATTCAAAGGGTACATTTCTTAGAAATATTCATCCTAGGTCTGCTGATGTTTGTAATGGCATTAATGATTAAGAAGTTTTGGATTATGAGCACTGACTGAGGATGGAAAGTTTTGATCAGAAATGCTGTTTTCAACTTAAAGGAGTAGTGACAAAAAAGGCATCTTTTTTTCTGATCAAAACAAATATTCATCCCGATTGGCTTATTTATTTTTATATTGAATTATCCCCTTTTTAAGAACTGTTGTTAAAGAATTTTCTGGTACTTAAATTTTAAAAATAGTGAAATAAAACAATCATTCAGTAAACTATATATCATTCAGTAAGATTCTGAACCAGTGAGCTTTGCATCATGCAGGTGTGGTTATGTATCCATCTGTGTTCTCTGAATTATGATAGATGAATAAAAGCCAAATATAAATCTGGTTATGACACAAAGTGATCACATCCCTTCAGAAGACTTGTAGTAAACTGCATGATTCATAAAAACTTATTATATTTATTAATATCATTGCTCCATAAAGTTATACCCACTAAACTAGCCTAGTTTCCACAACATTCATAATAATTGGCAAGCCGGGATCGTCTTCTCTACAGTCTCTAGGAAAACATCAGCTATTGTTTAAGACCATTTGTGGCAACCACGACAACTCCTCTCACTTAAAAATCTTTTGTTTTACATCATCCAATTGAATAAAAGCCAAATATAAATCTGTTCATGACATAAACTGATCACATCTCTTCAGAAGACTTGTATTAAACTGCATGATTCATACCAACATACAAAAGTGTTGAAACATCAGAGATTTTGGTAGAGAATTCAACTATTACTAAACAGAAATCTACCAGACTTCGTCAAATATCTTACTGTCTGTTACTAATTTAAACAAAAGATACACTAATTTGAATTAGGGCATTCTAAGTAAAAATAAAACAGTTTTTTTTTTTAAATAAGGGTGCTTTCACATCTGTGGTTCGGTTCATTTGGTCCGGACCAAGTCCAACAAATGATATTGTACATTGTAGCATTTTTTGCCTGTTTTTGGGTCCTTTTCACACCACACTGATTGCTTTGGTCCGAACCAGTTGAAAAGAATTAAAATGCAGTCATCTGACAAAATCCACATCACTCATTGGCCAGATGTTATAGAACGTATTTCCTAAACTGCTTTTTGATTGGTCAGAACTAACATGCGGGAAAATGACAGTGGAACTCCCGTAAGCAAACCGGCAGACACAAAATGTCGCTTTTTACTATGGAGGGTGATTTTACTTTACTACGCTGGCTGATTGTATTCCTGGTCATAGTATACTATATTGTTTGTATACATCACTTTAGGCAAACTACACATTTCGAGCTGGAAAACAATGATTTAATGGATTGCAAACGATGAAGGCGCATCGCAAGTAACTTGAGGAGGAGGCGTGAATTAATTTAGCTAAACTGCGACATGGTCATCTTCCTCTCTTTCTCTCTCTCTCTCTCTCTCTCTCTCTCTCTCTCTCTCTCTCTCTCTCTCTCACTCTCTCTCTCTGTTTAAAATTCTTGGTAAAGCGCTGTCAACAAATATAAATCCTCCACATCCCATAATGCACAGCGCATCAGACTACGGCAGCTGGATTAGTCCAAAAAAGTGCAGTACTTTTTGTGGTTGGGTCTGTTCTAGCTCGGATCATGTTCTCACCACAAACAAACCGCTCCAGGGTTCGTTTGAAAGCGAACCGAGACCACCTTACACTATGGTGCGCACTTGAGTGCAATTGCTACATTCACACCTGCCCAAACGAATCGCACCAAGAGGGAAAACGAACTCTAGTGGTATTTAACCAAACTAAATAAGGCAGGTGTGAAAACACCCTAAGAGTTCCAACTACTGCATATTTTAAGTATTTAGGCTTTGCTTCCATTGTTAAAAAGTAGCAAAGTATCAACAGTTTTGTGGGGTTTGTTTGAAACAACACAAAGGTTAATGAATAATGACATAATTCTACTTTTGAGTTGAAATACTCCTCTAAATTTAGTTCGATTTGTCTGTTGTCCTTTTTTCACTGGCTTGTTGACTTGCACCCCATTTCCGAGTTATCAAATTAACACTACCAGCAGAGAAGTAAATCAATAAATCTAAATATCTTTAATGCAACTGGACTGACATGAGACTGAATAAATTAGATCTTTTTCATTTTTTGAGTGGATTACCCTTTTAAAGTCACTGTGAGTTGGAGAGCTGAAGCAAATTTTCAGTTTTCGGGATCATGAGGTATGATGAGCCACAATATTAAAGAAAGAAAGAAAAAGAGAAGAGCACACAACATGAACCCTGTCGACGTGCCCTTGCTACATTAGAAAGAGGCCTGCTCTGTTTCAGCACAGGCTACAGAGCAAAGTTGCTCTTTTGACATTAGTTCCATTTGCTCTTCTCAGTTCGCTGAGTGCTTTCTCTATGAGGTATTATGCTTTTTGGCACATGCTGCCGATGCCAGCCTGCTTTCTCTCTCTCTCTCTCTCTCGCTTCCCTCTGTTTCTCACTGAAATCATGCTATGAATGCACACATGCACATCTAAAGACAGAATGAGCAGAAAAGAAATCAGAATCAAGGCTGTTTTTGCCAGGCTTGGCACAGGCACGATTTGTATAATTGCTTTTGACAAAAATGCTTTGCCTATCAAATATCATTCTTCATTAAATTGCCTAGGATTCAATAAGCTGTCATATTTCCATATTTCCAATTTGACAGGTTGTTCTTGTGGTGGGAATCTAAATGTATTCCAGAACTCACTCTCCACTTGAGCGCGCCGTGGCTCGCACTTATCACAAGGAGCGACGAGGAGAGGGAGAACTCATTTCTACCCAGCGTAAAGAGCTCCAATTCATTAACATAACACCATAGCAGACATGAATATGGATTATTGGAAATCTTATGAAAGAAAACAGCCTCGCTTATCCAATCTTTGCCCTCCGTTTTAAAAAGCATTAATCGGAGATAGAAATTCAAAGGAAGAAAGGCTCAATTAAAAAGCAATTAGGACCCAGACGGACCAATGCAGACCTTTCAGCGATCACCTTTTAATCAATTAGCGCAAGCATTATGAATTAGGATTAATGAAGATCGTTCTGCGCTTCATTGTCAGGAAATGCATGAGAAACAAAAAGACAGAGAGAGAGATGCGACGATCTTTGGATCCATCATCCTTTTACGTGACTAGATCAATGTGCCTCAAATATTGAAAATGTGCTCATCATTTGAATATGACTAGATATCCACTTTGAATAGCAACCGAAAAAAATAAAAACTACTCCTCCGGCAATTGCTAGGCAACACTTCTCCGTGTGACGCTCGTCTTCTCTTCAGTCCCTAGGAGAACATCAGCTATTGTTTAAGACCTTTTGTGGCAACCACGACAACTCCTCTCACTTAAAAATCTTTTGTTTTACATCATTCAAGCATCACACGGCTCTTTTTTTATAGCTTCAACACAGCCCACATCAAAAGCGCTCTTTGCATCTTCCCACCATGGATACTCCCACCCAGTTCGAAAAAAAGGGATCTCAGAAACGAAAACAAGCTAATGGATGAATATTGAACAGATCTTAGTAGTGCACAAGGATGCAGGGCAGAATCAATACGTCTTGAATTGGAAGGAAAGAGTAAACAACATTTATTTAAATCTTTTAAAAGGATAAAATGAGCTTACGTACACGCTCAAGCGTATTATACCCTTTTTTGTCTGCAGCAGTCAAAAAGGGTAAAGCGGCAGGGTAGAGGCATCTATCTCGCGCCAGTAAGTGTAAAGTTCAAGGTAAATACAGTTTGAGTGAAAAGAACAAAGGCAGGGTGGAGAGATAAAGATGTACTGAACGGAAGCATATTGTCTCACTTCCACTTGTAAAAAAATATGTCATTTTGCATCACTCTTTTAAGTAAATTGAACTTGAATCTATATGTGAAATTAACAAGAAGATCTTTTAGTTAATTAAACAAGTTACCCCAATATTCTATACTTAAAACGATCAGAACGCCAATTAAATGTACATAGTAAAACCATAAAATTGTCAATTCAAATCTTATTTACTAGTATAATTAGTAACATAGACACAGGTGTCTCTCGTTAAAGGTGCAGTATGTAAGTTTGACACCCAGTGGTTGAACTGGGTATTGCACTCCTAGATCAAAATAAAAACACGCGTGGGATGCCAGAGATTGAGTACAGGAGCGAGTGATTTAAACACAGGAGCGAGTGATTTAAACCGTGTTCTAAATAAAATCAACGACACGCGGTAGAAGGAATTATGTTCCATATTAAAAGGAGTTTTAGTTCTAACCAACACCTCGAATTGAGATATTAGAAACGGTTTCTATTTCTCACAGCTCAACATGTGAAACCTATGACAGGGCACCTCAGGTAAGCCTCGTGTGTTTTATTCAGTGCTAAATGCTAACAATGTGAGTTTGAATGGATTCTAAACCTTACC
This sequence comes from Danio kyathit, assembly GCA_903798195.1. Lineage (NCBI taxonomy): Eukaryota > Metazoa > Chordata > Actinopteri > Cypriniformes > Danionidae > Danio > Danio kyathit. Next base: position 27,332,040 of record LR812530.1, on the reverse strand, counting down.
GTTTCGTGAGTGAGTGCTTATTCTGTGCTTCTGAAAGGCTGTATTTACATTTTTGTCGTGTTTCGTCTGGTGCAAAGAGTCAAACTGCTGTTTGCGTGTTGTTAGGACACGAGATTACAATGTAATCTGCTCACCTAATGTTTACGTTCGTAATATTTATATCAGTTGCTAATTAATAACCTCATGTGGAACTGAATCTGTCTCATTTCGACGTCTGATACTGTCCATTTCGGTCACGGGCGCATGCTTTCAGAGCCTTTCTGAATGAATGAATGAAATACTCTGTTTTCCAACAAGGCAACCCGGAGTGCTGAAATATAATTGGCTAAACTGGCATTCTGCAGGTTAACTTTACCTAAACAAAGACAGCGTTCCGGCACGGAAAACCCATTTTCAAAGCAGAATATCTGACTTCAGCATTGTTTTTCAGTTAAACAAGTATGTTCACTTGGGATGTTTCTTAAATATCTGCAAACATTTTATGGTATTTTTATGCTTTAGAAGAATCAAAAACTTACATACAGCACCTTTAACTCTCACAAAAATGCTACAAGGACACACAAGCAACAGCTTGTATTAATGTAACTATCAAGGAGTTTTTTTAATACATTCGCACAATTATAGTTGTGAATCATGCAATATAAGCAGCCTTACAGATTTGTTTATAGTCCATCCTAACTAAATACTGTACTCTTCACCACAATGACAACCCTACAAACATCAAGATAGCAAAAACCTCTTTAAATCCCAACATGGCACAACATTAAAATCTAATTCATGTCTCCTACACTGTAAAGCCTAAGTTGAGACTACTCTACTGATTTGAGGAAAGTGATTGCCTCAGTTCATTTGAGTAATGGGAAGTTGACAACTCATTTAATTAATTTATCTCTTAAATGAATTAACTTAAATGTTTCATTACAGATAACTTAAATGTTTAAGGTCAGATAACTTAAAATGGCTAATAAACTAAACTTCCAAATTTTTCAGCTTTTATATTCTTCACTTACTTACTTACTCCCAGGACTTCTTTATATCAAAGTTGATATTTAGCCACACCATGTTGATGTTTCGTAACATCTAACTTTACGAGAAGGGTCGTTAGCCCAACGCTCAACCACACATACACTATGGACAATTTAGCTTACCCAATTCACCTATAGTGCATGTCTTTGGACTTGTGGAGGAAACCGGAGCACCTTGAGGAAACCCACGCCAACATGGGGAATTTTAAACAGAGACATTATGAATTAAATTAAAATGTTTAGTTCAGAGAACTTAAAATATTAATTACACGTTTGCTGCCTAATGAGTAAGTTAGTTTTGATGCCAAAACTTGGTATTTTAAATAATGTCAGGTTATATTAACTTGATATATTTAGCGGAGTTTACAGTGTAGTTAATCTTGTGAAAAAAACATACACATAATAATGCTTCATTTTAACATTTTCCTAATAAAGTGTAATAAAAAGCATGTGGGGAACTAAAAATCTGCTTCTTTAAATTTTATGTTAGGTTTACTTAATTTCAACCTAATTGCAATGCTATTTGCCATTTATTTCATTCACTTTATGCATACGTTTATGATATATGAGCTTTTAATTGATATTTTTGAGTAAACCTAAAAGTTTATAGTTTAAAAACCTATAGTTTAATCAATATTTCTTTATAAGTAATGGTTGTTGAGCCAACAAATACATTTGTCAGTGTGGAAAGGCACAAATGGGAAAAAAAATCAATTGAATCGATTGTAGATATGTAAAGAACGCTAAAGAATTTCAAGCTGCTTCAACTAATCATTATTTAGAAAGCAGTTCCACGTTCATGTTGTTATATTAATTGAACACTGTGGTGGTGGTGGTGGTGGTTGTTGTTGTTGTTGTTGGCCCAAATTTATTCAGAAAATTGTTTTTTAAAAGATTTTAATACTTGTGGGATTTTAGTTTTTTAGACCAGTCAACTTTAGTCATGTTGAAAAATGTTGAGAGTAATGTTGAGAGTACTTAATAGGCAAATGTAAATGTTAAACACTGCATAAAACTATACATATAAACCGGCACTTAACAACTACTTTATTAAATAGTAATAAGCATCAAATTAGAAGTTTATTGAGCCAAAAGTCATAGCTAAATGTTAAGTATTTGTGAGAAATGTTCTGTAAACTAAAATGTGTCCATATACAAATAACAGCTTCACTGAGCATTAATATCTAAAGCTTCATCATTATCAAATTCCATTCAAAAACCTTTAAACTGTAAAATATAAACATGCCAATTAACTTTTAAGCAAAAAATATACTCATGATCATAAACTGTAAAACCTAAAAAGTTAAAGTAACTCAAACCATTTGAGGAAACCGATTGCAACAAACCATTTAAGTAAAAAAAAAAAAACTAATCCTAATCAGTACTGTGAACTTAATCCATTTGAGTAAACAAAGCAAACTGAGCACAGTAAAGTAAAATAAATGAAGAGAACTCAAACCAACCGAGTACTGTAAAACCCAATAAGTTAAGGCAACTCAAACCGTTTGAGAAAACCGATTTGACAAAGCATTTGAGTTAAAAAAAACTAATCTATTTGAGTACTGTGATTTTACTCCATTTAAGTTGAAGTAATGAGTTGTTTAATTAACTCATTACTTTCAACACCGAGTTCAAAGCTCTTTTCAAATGAGTAGAATTAACTTTCAGTAAATTTTGAGTTAACTAAACTCATTTCATTTGATAAAGTTGACTGTTGGGTTTTACAGTGTACCATTCCTATCTACTGTACATAAACATAAAAACTGCTCCAATAAAGCTTGTCAAATTTCATTAAAACAAACTTTAACTGAAAGTCAGCACTCAAAAGTCTTTAAGAACTCCTTAAAAGTTAGTTTCCTAAAGAAAATTTGCAACTAAATCAGCCAAGGAAGTCATTTAACACTGAACTGTGTTTCCATTTCCAGTCTTGACTCAGGGTTCTGTTTTTGTGTTTCCTGCTCTTTTACATTTGCATCCGTCGTTGGCATGATTTATGGCCTAATGATCTCCGGCCCAGTTTCTCCAGAACAGAATGAGCACAAATTATCCCCGTCCAAGACGTCACATTCCCAGCCAGGGCTGATTTACTGCCCCTCTCTCCACATGAGACGAATGATCAGCCCCAGAGCCACTGTGGCGGTGAGCCCATCTTGTGTTTGCTATTAAAGATGTGATGGGCCATACGTTTAGATTGAGACAGCCAATCCAAGAGGTCTCTCCGTTAAGTCAACTTAAATGAATTGACCGGGAAATGGCACTTCGGTGGCTTCAACTGACGATCACAGGAAAATCACCTTGCGTTATGAAACTTAGACAGCATAGTTTGCTATACTGCAGTCAAGTTCATAATGGCATTTGATTTAAAATATATAGTTTACCCAAAAGTTAAAATACTGTCATCATTTACTCACCCTTCACCTGTTTGCAACCTGTTTGAGTTTCTTCTGTTAAACGCTAAATAGATATTTTGATGAAAGCTGGAAACCATTGGCTTTCATATGTTGTTTTTCCTACTATGGAAGTCAATGGATGCAAGTTTTCAGCTTTCTTCAAAATATATTTAGAAGAATAACAGAATAAAGAACTCATAAAGGGTTAAAACCACTTGAGGAAGAGTAAAAGTTGAGTATATTTTCATTTTTGAGGGGTAAACTATCCCTTTAAATGACGCCTCCATTGTTAATTTGTAATGATCTGCTTGTGCTTTCAGATCTATACAGTATCGATTCAACTAAACATAAATATACAGTCAAGATTTTATACAGTCCAGAAGGGATTTGGTCACCCAGAAATTAAAATTAATCCATTGTTAATTCAAACTTTAGGGGCTCTATTTTAACGATCTAAGCACAAAGTCTAAAACGCAGGGCACAAAAGAATTAAGATCATGTCTGAATCCACTTTTGCTATTTTGAGGATGGAAAAATATGCTCTGAATCGTTCACTAGGAAGAAAACAGTTAAACAGACCTTCTGCAGCCAGAATGAAGAACAAGGCTGCTTCATTTGGTCTGTTTACTTTTTCTTTACTTTACTTTTACTCTTAATTTTACTCCATTACTTTCGCAAATGGTGGAAACTCACTCTACTGAAAACATCCATTAGCTTACATATTTAATTTTAAGCGCAAAAAGATTTGTTTCAAAGCTATTTCTAAATTCAGTTCTAATTTCTAGCAAATTCATAAATGAACAATAATAACGAAGTGTGGTCAAAAAACAGGTATGTCTAAACAAACTTAATTCCTATTCCTATGCCCCATATAGTGATGCATACGTCTCCAAAACCTGACAGGTGGACAAAGCTAAACTGGTTTTAATGAAACAAATATAAATATACATATAATAAATAATACTGTTAATAATAATAACATTATACAAATGCAAATTGTCATGAATAAACTGGAAAAAAAGCGCCCTGAGATGAAGAAGGCATGGAGGTAGTGGTTTTCAAATTTTATAGACAATAATAATTTTTGTAACAGTTTAATCATTTAATTCTTTTCATATGTAAAGATATTTGTGTATTGCTGTACATCCTGTGTGTATTAAGCAATGTGTAAACGATTGGACTTGCATATTGGCGCATAACGAATGCTTTTAGTTGGTCATTGGCACAGTTTATTTCAGTTCCTCAAAATAGCAACGTGACAACAATGCGTCTTAACATACCTCCCATGAGTCCAAAAAGTGGTGCAAATGGATTTACTATTTAAACAACGTGGTGCAAAACATGACAATTAAAGTTGTGCTGGTCTGAAAATAGCAACAAATCGTGCCAAACACATCTTGCGCTTTATTGGGCCGGGTGTATGTTAGGGGCCTAGTAGTTCTAGTGCTGTATTCCACTTTCTTTACCATACTATAATTTTTAAATTTACATTATATCTATTTTATATTAGCAACCAAGCAAAAAAAAAAAAAAAACATGCTAAAGTGTTCTGGCTTGTATTTAATGCATTGTCTAGTACTTGTAAAATGGTAAAATATGTCAAATTATTTTGCTGAAAAACAAAGCCAAATTTGACATGTTATTTAACAGAAACCCTGGCCTTGCCAGTCTGCCTTCTTGCACAACTGCATATTCATAAATACTATAGACCAGTTTGAGGGATGTAAACTATAACAATGGTCCTAACATGTTCCATGTTTTACATTTTTAATTATCATAGCTTCAGAGAATCCCAAAAGGTCCACATATTGGTAAACAACATTATGATAGCAGTTTAAATGTTAAGTTAGGATTGAATTGACTTCTGTTACAGTTATGAAATAGTTTGACAACAAGCAGGAAATGTTCATGGGCCAGTGACATCACCACATTAAAATGGTCTATTAAAATTTCACTGTTTTTTTTAATAAAGTCCAATGCCACATGGGACTATGCTGACACTTTTGTATCTTAAAAAAGGCTTCATTCTGGTTTCCATTTAATGTCATTGTATGAGCATGCACAGGGCAATTTTATCAGCGCATGTTTATACTTCCAAATAACTCTTGTGCTACTTAGAACTCAGGTTCAGTTTGACTAAAATAGGAATGCAACACAAACCTAGAGACCTAAAGGGACCAAAACAGGACATAACGTCACAAGACACCACCATAAAAATGACAGAATGCTCCTTGAAAACCTCCTTGAAGCTCATCTTGGTTTATGATGGAGGAATTTCACGGTGGTACTTTGACTTCTTGACACATTTTATACGCTTTTCATAAGTTTCCGACTGATAAAAGACACATCCTTAAATTCTGGACTGACATAAAATTATGCTGAAAGTTTTGGGTGAATTACCTTTAAGAGATTTTTTTTACTACATCCATTCATTGAGTGAAGTGGTTAAGTAGGATGTGTAAAACCATCCAAACAGAAAGCCTGAAGATTAAACACCTCACAAAAAAAAAAAAAAAAAAAAACATGTTGCAATGGTTTAATTGGCCTGGAAGGTTTTAATGACAAGAGGTTTCCATTTTAATAAGGGGTTAACTACAGCCAGTCCATGGCCCCAAATCAATTACATCCTAATATATATTTAACAATCCACGCTCATTGAAATTCAGAGAGCTCGCAGCCCGTGTCAGAAATATAAATGCCAACATATTTTTAGAGTTGACTTATAGAGTGCCGAGCATCCTGCCATTACAGGATAATTAGCAAAACAATTAAGCAAACAGAAGGAATATCAGCAAGGGCAAGACACACAACGCCTTAATGTGAAACATGTCACTGCAGTCTGTTATTAAAACACACGTAACGTCAATCATTACATCAATGATTCAACTGCGATGCTACACCCTGATTACAAATGTCACACAGATACCCTTATTAAATGCAGCCGGTTGCGTGGTTCACGGGATATCCTCTTTATTGGCCGTGTCGTGCGAATAAATATGTGCATTAATGTAGAGAGACACTGATGACCTCATAAATGTCAAACGGAGAGAATCATGATCTCTCAGTATCTACTATTAAACAATTACTCTGCCCCCTTTGGGACAGGGGGGCCGGAGATTAATGAGTCCCAGCGCATCCCCGGGGACGCCGACTGGTGCTGGCCGCCACAGATTTGGCAGGTCAAGAGGAATGGGGAAATGGCAGAGCTCATTCTCCCGCGGGGGTGCAGCCCGTCCCTTTAGTGAAAGAAATTTGAAATTCATCAAAGTGGGCTAAACGGAAGGATTTAAATATGTATTTCCCCTTCTGAGGCCCTTCCGCATTCATGTGTTCTGTTAATTAAGGTATTACAATTACCTCGAGAGGACGGCTTGAATTTGCACTTGAATCTGCGCCGGGCTAAACACCCTTGCTTATGATTTTATTAAAATACCTGTCAATCTAGCGCGCCGAAGATGTCTGTTTTATCTTTATGCATCTGAACTCGTTTAAGGGCAACTAACCGCAGGGATCTGGCCGATTTCTTTTATTTATTTTATTTTCTCTCAGCCCGAATCTGAAGTTCACATATGGCACTTAAAGGAGAGACTATGAATGCATAAGCTTTATGACTCATGAGAAATGAGTCACACAATCCACATCTTTCTTCACAATCCACCGACTGTGAAGAGGAAAATGCTTAGCAGCCTTTCTCATGCATATTTACTGCTTTTCAATACACAAGCTGTCATCGCGCATCACTTCAGAGATGCAAAAAAACTCTTTGTGTGCGAGCGCGTGTGTATTTAAGGCTCATTTTCGGATGTGCATGTTTGTATGTTTAATCGCTTTTAAAGGTCACAGCGGCTACAGTGCTTTATCAGAAATTAGAATAGAGATAAGAGTACTGTTTATTCCTGGCATCAACCTGCTGAAACAACAATAAATCACGATATCACATCTGCTACCGAGGTATAAAAGAATAAATAAAGTTTTAAAAAAATATATAATCTCTTGACAATTTGGCTGCTAGCAAACGATGCTCTATGAAGATAAGTGGCACAACAGGGAGTGAGATACTGCCAGCTCTACTCAAGGGAGATTTATGCTGATCTTAAATAACCAAGGTCGGACGTATTCCCGCTGAAAATGAAACGGTCGTGCAAGCTCAGCTTAGGGCCCCCGCCCCGTCCGCCTCGGGGACTGTGCCCTCGCTCGTCTGCACAGGATATAGTTTTCCATCACCTCAGTCACTCTCTTCTATTGACTGCAGGCTATCGATTCGACGTCTGATCTCCATCTTGCTCACCTGGGGAGCTTGTGTGTCCGTTGTGCATTGATCTGTGTTGCCAATGATTTCTCTTTTTTGTTTGCTTTCGTTCTTTTCACTGATTTTTTTTTTGTGTGTTTTTGTACGGTTGTCACGACTTTCTATTTCAATGTTTAATGCGAAGCTCAAAACTCGGTTCTATTGGGTCAGTGAATCACACAGCTGCACGACGTTTGATGCAAAGCTCAAAAACACAGTTCTGCTGGCCAGTGAATCGCAGCTGCAGGATTCAAGGACGCCTAGAGAAAACATTTCCATTCATCTTGTTCAGGTGGCTTCTGGATTTTATCTGTATTTGTTAGGGTTGTGCAAAGTTTTAATTCACCTTTCTGGTCACGAGAGTGAAAGTGATTTGAACTGGTCACACCCCAAAAAGAAATTAAAGGCGCTTTATGTACGTGTTTGACTCGTCTAATGTATTAAATTACCATGATGTATTTAAAGATATTTAAGAAATAAGCTAACTGAACTCACTTGTTTATCTGAAAAACATTGCTAAAGTCAGACCTTCTAGTTTTTTTTTACAATTTTCTATTTTTTTTTTTTTTGGCAACAGAAAAAGGCTGATTTTGTGGTGGTAATTCCCAGAAATTTGTGGACAATTTTGCAATTTCAAAAAAAAAATAAAAATTATATTTACATATCTTATTAACCAAATTAGGTACCTACTACAGTATGTTAGGTGTGCAATCTGACACAATGACACAAATCATAAAAATAAAGCTTCATTTTGGTCTCTTGTCAAGACAAAATCTAAAACAGAAAATTTGTATAAATCTTATTTTTATCCACAATCTTAATTTTCTCTCTCAGATTCACTCACCGGAGCATCTGACATCATGTACCTCACACACAGGGCATGCGTAAGGGCTTCCCCTACCATAATACATCTAAAACATGGATTGCCGTAAAACTCGTCAACTCGTCATTTCTCGAGAGACACGCAAATACATCACGTGTGCTGCGTATGCAACGTCTATAAGTCATGTAAAACAATTAATTGCAAACTGAAATAAATATAACTTAATTATATGGTTTGGAATTTTTTGCAAATATTTTGAGTTTAAATAAGAATTTAGGATCATCTACTTTTTGTTGATTTTGTGTTGGATTCAGCGATTGCAGAATCCCAAAAATCTAGGAGGTCTGTAAAGTCACTATTCTCCTTTGAAAATGTGCATTCCATGTTTTGGTCCGTGTAACCCACTGACTACGTTTACATAGACATCAGTAATCGAATTATTTGCCTTAATTTAAATAAGACAATAATATGATTAAGGTCTTTACATCAGTTCCTTTCATGATCCCGTTTTACATGTAATAGCACATAATTTGATACTAATATCAATAATGTGATTTCAATAATGTGACTAAAATCGGCATACTCCACATCTCTTAATTCGATTTCTGTTTAGTTCGATTATGACTTTAGTCAGATTAAGGTCAAAAATCGCTGTTTACATGGTGAATTCCTAATCAAAGTATTGTCTTAATCATATAAAAATCAGATTATTGGTGTCCATGTAAATTTACTTAGTGTCAGTTTAGTTTGCCCAATTTTATTTTAGCAACACAGGTTGCGTTGCCAGAAAACAATGTATGCAGCAATACATGCCTCAATCTGGCAACCTGTGTCTGTGTGTGCTTCGAGTGGTCGGAGGGCTGGCTGACTGAAAAAACCCTTTCTGATATTTGGAATTTAGACTGTCAATCCTACATACTGCACCTTTAAAATGGAATTTGAATCGGAATGACAGGAATTGGGTTTTAAGAGTGAATGCGATTTTTATTTAAATACAATCACCTTTACAGACAGACCTGTTGTAATCTCTGAGGATGTTGACTGAATGTTTATGATTTTGTTGAACACATCTGTTCATATTCATTTAATTTCAACATAATCTTGTTTAACAGTGGTAATTGTAAGGAAAAATACCATTAGGCCAGTCCTCATGCTCAACAATCCACCAATCAAAGAACCGCATGTAGAAAAGCATGGCAACATAGATTTTAAGCAGTGAGAATAAGCCAGATATATGTTACTATATTAATGAATTTTATTAGTTATTGTATTTAAGAAAACGATTACGATTTATAATCAGATTATGACTCAGGTTTTAATGCATTGTTAGTCATTAACTAATAAATGAACCTCACCTATAATAAAAGCTTTTGTATTTTTCATTGTGAGTTTAGTTGAATTAACTAATGCTAAATATTAGAGTCCTATTACAGTGTTACTAAACAATAGCCCTATAAATAGTCACAGAATTTTCAAATCAATATTCAAGCATGTACAGTAGTAGGCCAGATTAACATGTAAAAACGTTAATGTTTAAACTGTTAAACTACCCAATTAATTCCCAATGCTTCTGCTGCTGTTATTAACACCACATATTCCTAAAAAGTACTCTATGGCCCAGTTTTACAAACAGGGCTTAGCTTAAGCCAGGACTAGACCTTAGTTAAATTAGGCTATTTAAGCCACATTTATAAAAATATATTACTGGTGTGCACCTGTAGACAAAAAATGACACTGACATATTTTAAGACATCTCACTGCAAGTTATTTTGAGTTGAGACAGCTCAAACATGCAATTTAATCCATGACTAGCCTTAAACCTAGTTTGTGAAACTGGAGGTAAAAGTTATAATAATAATAATAAATAATACATTTTTCAAAGTACTATTATGTTCATTATCATGATGTACTGCATTATTGAATATCGGCATATGTCTATTTTGATGTGATCATCTCATGCCTTAGTGATGGTTATGTTTGAGGCTGGCTGACTTTCTAAAAATGTAACTTTTTCACATAAATGAGACAAAAATGTAGGTTGTAAAATGTATGGCATAATTGCAATGATTTACATTTTCTCCCTTATATAAATTATGTTTGATTATAATTACGTTTTCAACTGCTACATTTTCAGTAAGAGTCATTAGAGTATTAGAAGACAGTCTACTTAATATTTGCTATCATTTTATTTCCATGCTGCCCCACAAAAACATTCTACTGACCATAAGTTAATATACATGTCTTCTAGTAATCCTAACTTAACTCATATAATACAATTAAGTTACTTTCTAGTCAACACAACATCTAAAGGTGACCATCAAACTATGCATTAGTACATACTTGCATACTTACAAATGTATTACCCACAAAAAAGGGATAGTTCACAAACAAATCTCAGCATTTACTCACTTTCAAGGGGTTGCAAACATTTATAAGTCTTTTTATTCACAAAAGAAGATATTAACTGAAAACTAACCATTGACACTCATAGTAAAAAATAAAACAAATTTCCAGCTTCCATCGAAATATATTCCTTTGTGTTTAACAAAAGAAAGAAACTCAAATAGATTTGGAACAAGTGGAGGGTGAGTAAATGACAGGATTTTCAGTGTTTTAGTGAACTGTCCCTTTAATCACATGCAGTTTTACCTACATGCCATCCAATGAGATGGAGAAAAACAAGCAACACTGCAAACGAAATGCTTCCACTTTAATTAGGAGCTGTTTGCAGCTTGGAAAGCTTCAGTTTTGACACTAAGCATCTTCCTCTACGCTGCACACGAATCAAGAGTGTCAATCACTATCAAAAGCCAGCGATAGACTTAAACTAATTAAATGTTTACAGCACAACATCCTAAATCTCCTCCAAAAGGTTATATCAGCTATCAAGTCAGCCCAGCATGCATGAGACGTGCGGCGCAATGGATGAGGATAGAAACCCACCTACCATCGCTGGTAATGACATTCTGGCAGGCACACCACAACAATGAATCCAAGCACTATCACACCTTGAGGGTATTTCAAAATAGCTTGACCTGATGGAAAAATACTGCCACAGAGCATTGCTCCAGCAAATTAGGCTCAGCATGGTCCTCTCCTTCAACAAGATAAAAGTGTTGCTTCAACTCCAAAGGAGAGAAACACAAAGTCTATCTATTCCTCCCTCTCGTTACGCAGCCGTTCTGTCCCATTTTTTTTTTTTTTGACTCAGTGATTGCAGTCTAACACTTTGCACTGTGTCATGTGTTGCTATGATATCTGGTAATCATCACACTGTTTTGTTGAGGGTCATTTAGATCGTAATGTAATGCTTGAAATAAATATGCTATTACGCATAATTATACACATAATTACATATAATATTCAAATGTTGATAGCTATTACTTGATGGCTCACAGCAAATATAAATGGCACTGGAATAATACTGGAAGAACCATTTTTATTTTTCAAAAATCAAAGAAGAAATCCTCTTAAAGGGACAGTTCACGCTAAATTTTTACTCAATCACTCATCCATTTACTTGTTTTATGAGTTTCTTTCTTCTGTTATAAATAAAAGAATCAGAATCAGTTTTATTGCCAAGTGTGCTTCACACACACAAGGAATTTGTTTTGGCTACAGAAGCTTCCAGTGTACATAAAGTAAATTAAATATGAGAAGAAGAAAAAAGACGATAAACATTAAACAGAGATGCAGTTAGTCAAAAAGATCTGGATGTTGAAATGTATGTACAGATTTGTTACAAGTTAACAGGTTATAAGGTGCTGTGTACCAATGCGAATGGAGAAAGTATTGCATTGTATATTGTAATAAGGTAATAACAATTTTAGAATAATTATAATTGTAATTAAAATTATTTAATATATAATTAAATATAATATAGAATTAAATATAATATATAATTATTTAATATATAATTAAAATTATAATTTTAGAATAATTTTAAGGTAATAAAAGAATATATTCTTTTATTAATAGTTACAGTCAATAGTTACAAGTTTCCAGTTTTCTTTAAAATATCTTCGTTTATTTGTTATATTGATATGAGGAACACTTCTCAATTCAAACCTGTATAACAACCATCTATTTATTGAAAGATCATGGAATCCTCTTTAATTTCTTGCTTTGTGACAAAACCTCTGCTTGTTACAAATTCAAAGCTGTTTTACGACAGTAAAATCAAAAGTCCAATTGCCCTTTCCTGCTTTATCACAGATTTGTGTCATGTCATGTCATTTTTTATCATATTAGATATTTTTAACCATTGGTTATGGTTAGTTTTAGAGGTAGTAGTTCCAAAATGAATTATTTTCCTGCACATTTTATATAATATATTTAACAAAAATATATTTTGCCACTATTTACAGAAGAAACAAACGCAAATTTCATTTAATGTTACAATTTATATACCAAAAACATCTTCAGGGATATTTACAATACAAGAATAATTTGATGATATTAAAAGACATTATTTAAACAGTGAGCATCAAAATCCGAATTGATTGTAATGTTAAAACGTATATTTTGCTACTATCCTTTTACCCACTAATTAGCCATGTATTTTGGCCAGAAAGCTGAAATCTGTAACATTTACAAATAGTTACAGATTTCAGCTTTCTTTAAAACATTTTCTTTTGCGTTTAACCCATGTGTGCCCATGTTTTTAAAATGGTTTCATGCAGCAGGGCCTAAGGTTGTGACTCACTTTGGTTACAGTTTTGTGTTTTTCCTTCAGTGATTCTGCTTTTTAACAGCAGGAGTTCCTTATTCTCTGTTCACTCAACACTTTAACTTTAAATGGTTAAGTTATGTTTAGATGGGGTATTATGAAAGCAAAAATCATTAAACAAGACCAGTAACCTTTATTTATTAACTTATTAACACATTATTACGTAATTCCCCATGATTTGTGTACTTACAAGGTATTTGTCCACAAACACTTGACAAAGTATACAAAAAATATAGATCTCTTGAAAGATTTGTTTGAATTGGATGATTCTAGAGACCTTTATGATTATGTTGATATACATTTGTGAACAAAAAATAATTTTTAGTATCATGAAAATTGCCCTTATTTGGGAGGGTTTGCATCCATTTTGCATCCTGAAATTAGGGGTAGGAAGTTGAAGGCCTCATGTGACAGGAAGTAAACCAATTACTTTTTTTTTTATTTCTTTTTTTTTATTTTTGAAATCATTTATTTGATTGTTTGCTTGCATGCCATTGAGAAACTAAAGATGGTTAACATGTAGAAAATTACTCATAAAAGGAAAATGGCAACTACTGTATGAACTTGAGCTTAAATGGGCTAACAGAAGAAAGAGGATCATAAATGTTTGGAAGGAGAGTTCATTTAATTACCTGAATACATTTTCATTATTGGGTGAACTATCCCTTTAACTCAATTAGATATATATTGCGGCAGATAAATGAGATATCTACACAATATTGTGGCTTGATTTCCTAAATATCAACTGTGAACATTATATTCCTCCATTTCAGTAGGCCGGATTGAAACTGGCAAATTGGGGCCACCAATGTCAGTGTCGGGTTTAAATCCATTTAGAAGAGGTGGGTAATACATTTTGAATTGGTCTGGAATAGTGGCATTTGAGATTAAAGTGGCTAGACTGACCTACCAAGAAACCTTCTCTGAGATAAACTCCCCCCCATCGCAAAAACGCATGAATGACATCTGCTGATTACTTTTTAATTTCATTATAGGAATTTAATGAGAAAATCATCTTATTAACAATGATCGGCTCTACATAAACGGCGACAGTGAACTCATCGCGGTCCCCTGACTGTCTGAGTATTCAGCACCTTTAGCCCAGACACAATCCTAAAATGTCTGCTGCTCTGATGGGGTTAGCCATGCCTCTGAACCGCACGAAATGAGCTGTCCTCCATTACGGACTGCTCCAATTGAATAAATGTTGGGAAATAACCGCCGCAATAAATCCTTCGTATTATCTACTGCAAACACAAGCATTGGTTTAGGATGGACTGGGACACTTGGGCTCCCTCATCTATTATTATGTGTATTTTCTTTTCCAGAAACATATTACAGTATAGTTCAATTCACTAACATTGAACAGCGTTGTTTGAAATTCAGTAGAATGCTTGATTCAGAATTCCAGAGTCCAGATATTTACTGTTGTCTATTAGAACACTAGTATTCATTGCATAACACAAAATTCTTTGGTAATTAGTGGTTAAAAGAACCGTGGTAAAATATGATATAAGATATTCAAACACTATAATTCATTGCATAACATAACATTCATAGGTAATTAGTGGTTAAAAGGATTTTGGCAAATTATGACATAAGACATTCAAACACTAGTACAGTATTCATTGCATAACACAAAAGTATTTGGTGATTAGTGGTTAAAAGGATTGTGGCAAAATATGATATAAGATTTAGCATTATATTAATTAGTATTTGAATATTTAATGTCATTGAATGATTCTTGTAAATATTCCTGACAGTATTTTTTAGTATATAAATTGTAACATTGATTGGAATTTGAGTGGGTTTTTTCTGTAAATAATGACAAAATATATTTTAGTCTCTTTTTTTGCAATAAACATAAGAAATCTACCTATTTTGATACATCAAAAAAAAAAAAATTGTATTCGACGCATAAATGCTGTATACATGTTTTTATATTGGTATTAGTGAACTATAAATTAACATTTAATACATGCACTCTATGCAAAAACATTGTTTGACTATGACATTGGTTAACTGCAATTATTTTGCAAATCTTTTATACTATAATCAACGCACTTTTATAATTTCATCTGTAAATTACATACTGTAGATTTTTAGATCCCTCAAACCTACTGTATACTCTAACATAACAACAGTTAAAAAATTATATAACATGTGCAGGAAAATAATTCATTTTGTAACAATACGGCATTAAAAAGAGTCCATTACCCCACTACTACATCTAAAACTAACCATAACTAATAGTTAAAAATATCTAGAGTATGATAAAAACATGACAGCTAAATGCAATCAGCATAATCACAGGAATTTCAAAAGAGGTAAAATAGTCAAAATGACAATGTGTTGCATTAACAGTCCAATGTGAAAGAAATCACAAGATTTGTGTTGGGTGCAACATTTAAATTTAATAATAAAATTGCTGAAAATATAATTCAGATCCAGGAATTCAGATTTCTTATTCAAATGCACATGACACAAATCTGTGATAAAGCAGGAAAGGGCAATTGGACTTTTGATTTTACTGTCGTAAAACAGCTTTGAATTTGTAACAAGCACAGGTTTTATCACAAAGCAAGAAATCAAAGAGGATTCCATGAACTTTCAATAAAAAAATGGTTGTTATAAAGGTTTGAATTGGGAAGTGTTCCTCATATCAATATGGATTCTAAAAATATGGATTACAGTGCACAGATATTGTGCATTTATTCATTTTGTTTTCAGCTTAGTCCCTTTATTAATCAGGGGTCGCCACGGCCGAATGAATCACCAACTTATCCAGCACATGTTTTACGCAGCGGATGCCCTTCCAGCCGCAACCCAACACTGGGAAACACCCACACACTCTTGCACACACTCACATACACTACGGCCAATTTAGCTTTAGCAATTTACCTATAGCGCATGTCTTTGGACTGTGGGGGAAACCGGAGCATCCGGAGGAAACCCAACATGGGGAGATCATGCAAACTCCACACAGAAATGCAAACTGGCTCAGCAGGGGCTCGAACCAGCGACCTTCTTGCTGTGAGGCGATTGTGCCACACATTGTCCCACCGTGCTGCCCTTTTGTGCATTTATTCAATGATAAATTGTTCTACATGCTGTAGGTATGTGGCTTAGGTGAGTTCAAAAATTCTCCAGAAACTATGTTATATGCTCACAGAAATGATCTATAGAATGAAAAGCTTGATTTTGATCATATTTGGAATGATATATTGGATACTCAACAAAACAGTATGACAGAAAGTTGGTATTAGAGTTGTATTTTGAAGCTTTAACATTTATGAAAACCAGGAATTATCAATCTCTGCATAAAAGTTTGTCTGTTGCCTTATTACAAATATATGCAGCAAGTTGCACAGTATACACACTAAACCAATGTTTCTCAACCACGGTCCTGGAGGACCACCAACACTGCATGATTTGAATGTCTCCTTTGTCTGTCACACACATTACAGGTCTTTCAGTCTCTGCTTAAGAGCTGATGATCTCAATCAGGTGTGTCTGGTTAAGGAGACTTAGGCTGCATCTGAAACTGCATACTTCCATACTATATAGTACGGTAAAATCAGTATGCGAGCTGAGTAGCATGTACGAATTCATGGAATTCAAAAATCTGTATGCGAGAAGTACCCGGATGACCTACTACTTTTAGCAAGATTCTGAAGTGCGCATCACACGCATGCTGCGCTATCCCATGATGCCCTGCGAGAGAATTCATGAATGGGAGGGAAGCGACGCAACTGATGCAGGTAGGTCATGTGACCATGACAAAATGGTGGACGTAGTATGTCCGAATTTCATTCATACTGCATAGAACGTACTAGTTTCTAACGGCAGATTAGTATGTTTAAATTTAAATGCAGTACCTACTGAGTCGTAGGCAGTTTCGGACGCAGCCATGGAAGGTGTGCAGAGCTTGTGGTCCTCCAGAAACATAGTTGAGAAACACTGAGCTAAACTAAAAAACAGATACATTCAAAATCGACTTTATGCCTCTTTGGGTTGGAATCAATTTAGAATCTGTATATTCCACATTTTGCTTTCTGATGAGCTGTGAACACGCTCTGGTTATACTTGGTTGCCTACTTTACAAAACTGCTTATTTTTAGTCTCCTCGCTTTAAAATATAAGTCCCACATTTATAGTGTAGTTAATATAACTTAGATAAACTGCCAAATTAAGATGTTTGAGGATGATTTTCAGCTAAGCCTAGATATACAGTTGAAGTCAGAATTATTAGTTCCTCTTTGAATTTTTTTTCTTTTTTAAATATTTCCCAAATTATGTTTAACAGAGCAAGGAGAAAGGAGAAAGTCGTATTTGCTTTATTTCGACTAGAATGAAAAGCAGTTTATAATTTTTTAAAAACCATTTTAAGGTCAAAATTATTAGCCCCTTTAAGCTATGTTTTTCGATAGTCTACAGAACAAACCATTGTTATTCAATGACTTGCCTAATTACCCTAACCTGCCTAGTTAAACTAATTAACCTAGTTAAGCCTTTAAATGTCACTTTAAGCTGTATAGAAGTATCTTGAAAAATATCTATTAAAATATTATTTACTGTCATCATAACAAAGATAAAATAAATCAGTTATTAGAAATGAGTTATTAAAACTATCATGTTTAGAAATTTGTTGAAAAAATCTTCTCTCCGTTAAACAGAAATTGGGGAAAAAAATAAACAGGGGGGTAATAATTCTGACCTCAACTGTATCTATTCTATGGCAGGTTTGTGTCTCACAGCAAATAAATCAAATATTAAATGACATATAACGATTAAACTCTTACTAAAAATTCTATTCATTAAGGTTTAACAGTGTAGACATTTTTAATTGACAAAATTTTACATGATGCAATCTTTCAATTGTTCAAAAAAGAATAAAATTGAATAATTATTGAGGTCAGCTTAGTAATTTAGATCTCATTTTAAAAATATCAAATTATCCCAAAGTGTCTCACTTCACATGTATCGTCTCAGTTCTGCCGCACAAATCTTGCCTTCAGCCTGAAGTGGTTTGAAATGGATGTGGAGAGTCCTTCAGAAATGATCAAGACAGAATGACCCTTCCATCTCTTAAATGAGAGGAAATACCTACAAACAAAACTCTTCTGCTACAAAAAAATAATAAAAAAGATGATGCGCAAACACTTGACATTGACGTTCTAATATTTTACCCATTTATTTATATCTTTTGAGTCAAATATCATCCGAAGCGATTCCAACTGAACGTCTGTGTTTGATTGAAATGTGCACCCAATTTAAGATAAGGTCTAGCATAGGACTGGTGTCTTGTAGATATGAAGACTGGCAGTCTGCGGGCAGTATTAAACCCATAAATAACACCAAAAAACTTTCTCCAAAAAATCCTTCTTTTTATTCTTCCTTGCGTTTTTTATTTATAATTTTCTTTCAAGCAACATCAGTTTCAATTGGCAGAAAGTCTCTCTTCCTTATAAAAAAAAATCTTTAAAGTTTTGTGTCAAAGAGCGTTGAATGAGAACAGAGTAAGGTGATGGGATTTATGATGGATGAAGTGCTATTAGCTTGTAGAAAGTGCTTATAACTAGAACGTGTGACCTTGTGTGACTTGTTAAGAGTAGCCAGTTTTGTGCTTGTTTTGTGCCCGCACACAGATCATTGTACAGAGTTGATTACCATCATTTAATCCTTAATCACCTGTGTCTGTGAGGTAGTGATATTGATGTATTCCTAAATATTGACATAGTGGTTTACTGTAGCAGCTAACAGGCTGGATTTTTTTCATGAGACAAACCCAGTGGCGTGTTTTTCACCAACGAACACTGGCATAATTTCCCTTTGTGTGTCATTTAATACATTACAATGTATGAATGAATGCGACAGTGGCAAGTCAGCAAAGGTATGGTTGTAGTAATTTAAGAGGCCGTTCCACTTGTGTAATTACATTAACGAGGCATCCGATGTGCAACGGCAGGCGTAATGGGATTTTAAATACGTATTGATCAACACGTCACAGTGGGCTTTCTTCTTTCTATCACACTCAGGGTCATCTGTGACAATGACACAAGTGAGTGATAGTATCAGAGGTGCGTTTCTTGGCAAAGAACAAACTACCGTAAGCAGCCAGCACAGCATTTTTCTACATTTGACCAAAACCTAAACATGGTAAATGGAAAAAGCAGGCTGGATAAATTGTGATCGCAACAAAAACGAGTAAAATGAAATATGTGACTACTTTTTTGCAAAATCTTGATAAATGTTGCTCCTGAATAAGTTTGAGTGTACTTGTCAGATGACATGTACACAAGAAATATTAAAAGGTACTGATATTTTGTTTTGTCAGTGGCAAATGTGGTATTATTTGTGTGCTATGTCTTGTCCAAACTCAGGTTCTATTGATCCACCCTCCCCCTGTCCCCACTTGACTTTTATACATTGGATAAAAACAAAGTCCTTGTAATTCAAGTTATTTCAATCAGTGAACATCTTTGAAATGCCTCCTAAGGAGCTACAGTATTTCTGCCATGCAAGCACTTCTTTTTAAATGAGGGAACATCTTACAGTTGAATCTTATGGTTAAACCAATCAAATCTAACAACAACTGTCTTATAATAATGTTAATGCAAAAAAATATATATATTTCTGATTGTTTTACCACCGTTTATTGCAAAACAATATGTTATGTGCTCCACTAAATAGTGCTTAAAGTGATAGTTCACCCAAAAATTTCAACTGTCAATAATTACACGTTGTTCCAACACCTCGAGACTTTTGCTTATCTTCAGAACACAAATATTTTGGTAGGATTTTAGTTTAGGTCACATTTCACAGTATTAACAAACCATTACCTAACACTACTAGCTTAATAAAGTACTAATTAGCTGTTTATTAATAGTTAGTAAGGTAGAAGCTGGGTTTAGGTATTGGGTAGGATTAGAGATGCAAGTTCATACTTTATAACTACTAATGAACAGTTAATATCTTAATAATAGATAACAAGCCAGTAGTTAATAGCATAAATTGTGACCTAAACTAAAGTGTTACGAATATTTAGTATGATCCTCCACTGCAATAGTCCTGACTCCTTCAGCATCTAAAAAGGTACATTGTCAAAACAGTCTGTGTCTCTTTAGTAGTTTAATCGAAATATTAAGAAGCTGTGAGAACATTGTTTGTGCAGATAAAGCAAAAAAAACTTTTTTTCAACAGTTTCTTCTCCACAGTGTCAGTATAGGATGGGCATTCACAAGCACTATGCAATGATGTTTACCCCTGATGCCCAAGAGCATCTTCCTCTGCTTGAAATAAAGCACAGGCACATCTGAGGTATACATCAGCAGTGCGATCAAGAGTGACATGAATAAAAAGCACAATACTTTTGTGAATGTGCACCCTATACTGACACTGAGAAGAGGAAACCATTAAATAAAGTCATTATTTTGGTTTATGTGTGCACAAATGTATTCTCTAATCTTTCTACCGTATTCTAAAAAATATTTCAACAGTTTCTTCTCCTCAGTGTCAGTATAGAATGGACATTCACAAGCACTATGTACTGATGTATACCGCTGATGCCCAAGAGCATCTTCCTCTGCTTCAAGGAAAGCACAGGCACATCTGAGGTATACATCAGCAGTGCAATCAAGCGTGACATGAATAAACAGCACAATACTTTTGTGAATGTGCACAATGTGTGCACAAATGTATTCTCTAATCTTTCTAACGTATTCTACATTTTTTATAACAGTTTCTTCTCCTCAGTGTCAGTATAAGATGGGCATTCACAAGCACTATGCAATGATGTATACCCCTGATGTCCAAGAGCATCTTCCTCTGCTTGAAACAAAGCAAAGGCACATCTGAGGTATACATCAGCAGCGCAATCAAGCGTCACATGAATAAACTGCATAATACCTTCGTGAATGTGCACCCTATACTGACACTGAGAAGAGGAAACCGCTAAATAAGGTCATTATTTTGATTTATGTGTGCACAAATGTATTCTCTAAAAAGTATTAATGACTGGAGGCATATGGTCTGTTTTGAGGAGGGTTTTTTTCTCTATAAGCTGCCTATATAGGTAGTTCTGGAAATTTTTAAACCTAAAATATGTTAATTTGTTTTCCTAAAATGAACAAAAATCTCAGGGGTTTGAAATGACATAAGAGTGATTAATTAAAAACATAGTTTTATTTTTTGGATGTACTAACCTTTTAATTTTGTCCAAAATATGTTAAACACACCCCTGCCGATGCTTTATTACATTGCTGTATCATGGCAGCTTAAAAATGAAATGTCCAGGGGTGCATTTCCCAAACAACGACGTAACTCGCGGCTGAACTATCATTGTGCGATGCATCGTTTGGCAAAAGAACGATGTAGCGACGAGTGTTTCCCAAAACCCGTAGTTTCTCTGTCGTAGATCCATCGCTTAAACCACATTAATTATAACGTAATACGCCTATAATGATGCTCTAAACGGGGTGGAGTAACTTCTCTAGAGAACAACCCCATCATTTCTTTGTGCAAATTATATTGTTTTACACAAACACGCATTTAAAATAAAATCCAATATTAGTTTTGGTAAAAACATGCACTCATTTTCCATATTAATTGAAATGTAAATGGCACATATAGGGCCTGTGTTTGCTTTACTAATATTATTGAGAAGTTGAACATTACATATTCTATTCTAAAACATAAAATCACTTACAAAAATTAACACTATTTTAATATCATATATAAATAATGTAAATTAATAAATAAATAATGAGGCTATTTATTATAAATATATTTACTTTAATAATAATATTAATAATATTAATGATGATGATGATGATGATTATTATTATTTAGGATATTGTTTATTTATTTTTTTTAAATTACAATTTGACTCATGCAAACCACAGGAGAAAGTTCTAACCAACAGACCCATGTCATTTACAGCAGAGATACTTAATAAATAACCCACTATAAAATAAAAGAATTAACGTATGCTATGTTTTTTATTTTCACAAGCTTTGGAGATGTAACATAATTTCCGCTTTTAAATATACCTATAGCTTTCGCCATGAGGCTGTGTTCAAAATGATATCAATGTTTTCAAAGTGCACTGCAAAGGGAGCACAATTGTAAACATGAAGATCGCTAAAACTGAACTGTAAAAATACTTTTAAAGCAAATTACACCTAAGAGAGATGACCTTAATGCTTTTTTTATTTTTAATAATTCCAACTTTGAATGTTAAAATGTTCTAAATGAATAGGGCATAGGGGGGATAGGTGGGAATAGAACACAGCCAGGAACTATGCTTCTAACTACAGCTCCAGAGGTGTAGTTTCAAGTGCTCAAGTTTACGACACAGTTTGCGAATGTTCGTTGGAACGATGGATTCGGGAAAAAGCAAATCAAAGAACTATGTTTGTAACGACGGAACTTGCGACCTTAGTTGGGTAACGATGGTTTTGGGAAACGCACCCCAGGTCAGTGGAGCACATGCATTGGCTTGTCTAGTGCAAAAAAACATTTGCTTTAGGTACACTGTTTGACAATAAGAGAGAACATTTATGAGACAGATGTTGTCAGATTTCATTGGCAATTTCAAACATAAAATGTAATCAAGCTTCTTGAACAGCTTCAGAGAATTTGATGGCTGCCCATTCAGAAAGATAGCTGTATTTGTATGACTGAAATAACTGCCTGAGAGGTGTTTCAAAGATGTTTGGCTAGTAAAATGACTTGCCTTAAATGGTCTTAGTCATGTTTTTCTCAGCATCACAAGTGTAACACTACACCAGTTCAGCTACTATACCAGAAAAGAAATAGGTGTATGATTGAATATGTATTTATTTACAATACAGTACATACATTATGGTAAAAGCCATTTGAGAACATAACATAGTAGCCTATTGTGTAGGAATCCTCATTGATCACTCGTCGTTATCTGCCTCAATCATAATTTGAATGAAAATGTGTAAAAAGTCTCTGGAGCTCGTGAGGTAGGCAGATAAGATTTAGCAAATTTGTACACAGAGAAACATATTTCCACTGTGACTAGGTTGAAAATGAGAGCAAATGCATAAAGACTTTTCAGGAATAGAACGAATTTTGCAGATTTACCACAACACTTCTCATTTAAACAGGTGCAGGGAGGTTACAATTCAGAGGATTTACTATAAATACTCAAGCTGTTGGTATTCTTTATGCCGTCACGTCAATTAGACTTAAGGAATTCTAATTTGGAGTCAGTGTAGTCCCACCTGTGAACCGGGCTTTACAGCGCCTGCAGCAACGATTCAGCTTCACAGGCTTCTCTCTGTGTGAAATGACAGCAATTAGACCCACCGGCCTTCTGCGCACCACCCGTATTACCGCACATCTTTTATCCTCCCCAAAGCAACTTAGCATAAGAACGACGGTAATGCGGCTGCAAAGAGCAGACAAGCACAATCTCACAGACGCACACTTCATCTATGCTGCGCGGCGCATCTTTTAATAAGATATTTGCACTTGTCTTCGATCCGGCTAATGTCACGTAAAAATGGGCTTATGCATTCCCAGAGGGAAGCGCACATAAACATTAAAAAAATCTAAGGAAGGGCATGGAGTTCAGTCATGCTGAAAGCAAGGACACTGCTCAAAGAGCCCTGATCTTCAAAGGTCTCCAAATACATGACCCAGTATCATATTAAAGGGAAATGGATAACAATTACACCGACAACTTAGATAAAAATAAATATAAAAATTAATTAATAAATAAAATGACCTATGCAGTTATTTATAGGCCAAAAGATAACAGTTACAATAATAATAATAATAATAATAATAATAATAATAATATTAATAATAATATTAATAATAATTATTATTATCATTATTATCATTAATTAATTAATATTCTTTTCGGCTTAGTACCTTTATTAATCAGGGGTCGCCACAGTGGAATGAACTGCCAACTTATCCAGCATATGTTTTATGCAGTGAATGCTCTTCCAGTTGCAACCCAACACTGGGAAACACCCATACACTCTTGCACACACTCACATACACTATGGCCAATTTAGCTTATTCAATTCACCTGTACCTCATGTCTTTGGACTGTGGGGGAAACCGGAGCACCCGGAAGAAATCCCACGCAAACAGAGGGAGAACATGCAAACTCCACACAGAAATGCCAACTGTGCTACCCACTGTGCCACGGTGCTGCCCCAATAATAATAATAATAAAAATAATAATTATTATTATTATTAGCATTATAATAGAAAATAAATAATAATAACAACAGCAATAAAAAAATATATGTTTAATACAAGTTTTTACTCCTGTTTACTTAAATTTTTTGTGCAAAAATGACTATCATACATTTTAAGCATAACTTACAGATAGAACCCCACTAAAATGTAATATAGCAAAAGTTCCTGTAATTCAGATTTAGAACTTGAATCGTTTGATGATATATAAAAATATTGTGTGTTAGGTATTTCTAAATATCCCATTTTCCCATTTTACTCATTTGTGAAAAAAAAGTTTAATTACTTAAAATATAATGTCATTTATTATAAAGTTTTCATACAGTATATTTCACAACTACAAGTCAAGCGTGCCATTTCATGTTTACAAAAGTTTAATTGTTCAATGACAATGGAACAATGGAATTTCATCCCTATTTTTACATTTCATTTTCACAAAATTATTTGATACATTACAGTACACATATTTAAATGGACACGCTCCTTCCTCTCTTATGCACCTGGCACTTTGTTAGAAACACTTCTATGTTTCTGTTTGTACAGATAGCTTTTTTATATTTTTATACTTTGTACTTTTTTGTACAGGTACATACTGTATATAAAGTCTTTTAATGTTTTATATTTGCCTTGATGGTGCCTATTGCACATTTTGTTGACTACAAGTTGCATTGCAACTACATACCACTTGCTTCTCATTTGAGTATTAGTAGACTGTCTGCTTAATATCTGCTGATACTGCTCCTTCAACAGATTTAACTGATTATAAGAAACTTTGCAAGTATGTCAATTTACACTAACCCTAATCCTAACCTAACAGTCTACTTATAATCTAATGAGAATAAGTTGGCATGTAGATGCAATACAACTTAAATTCAACAAAATGCGCTAAAGGGACCATCAAAATAAAGTGATACCCTATTTCTTAATTCTATTTTCTATTTCTCCATAGTTTAGATTCTTATTGTTATTATTATTAGTGATAATGTTGTTATTTTTAATGTCACAAGTGGTTGTGTAAGCATTTCACTGCATTTCATACTGTGTATGTGACAAATAAAATTTGAATTTGAATTTGGAATGACTAGATGAAGTGCATTGCAAGTTACCTTTACATTTAACAATAATGCAGTATAAGAAATGACCTTTGACATTACAGTGTTTTATTCTTATTCCTTGGTGGTATATTCACTAAACTGCTTTTCAGTAAATAGTATGACGCTGTAAGACTTTAACACTGACTTTTTTTTAACATTCCAAATCTTACTAGGCTTTTTTGTGAAAACCAGCCAAAACTTTTATTACGGATGCTAAGATGACAAGCATGTGAAATCGCAGGCTGATAGATGCGCTTTTCCTATTTTCCGCCTAAGAACTTTATCACAAATTTAAACACTCCTTTGGGAGAAACAGAATAGCTTAAACTAAAACCTTTTTTCCATAACTTTAGCTATCATATACATGCAAAGCCTAATTATGAATGAAACTTCAATGAAAATATTTACTTTATTCCTTTTCAGCATTTAATGTCATTTTACATTTAAATAGGAGTCATTTGAGCTTGAATTGAAAAGCTATCATTTAGTGAAAAAGTCATTTATATTCTCAGCAATGCAAAGCTCAACGGAAGATCCCAATATTAGGATTGAGAGAAAACAGAAGTTTTCCTCCATCTCTGATTATATTATGTGCTGCCTGGTTATTAATTAAGCCTCAATTATTGGTAAATCTGTGTTGTAATTGTTTCAATTTAATTGCAGGACTTCACTGAAGCACGTAACGGAATGTGTGCAATTAAGAAGATGCTACGCAAACAATAAACAGAATATAAATGAACAAGAAATGCAAATTTCACTTCATTTCACTTCTCTAGAACAGCTACACTCCTCACACACAAACATATATCCACAGACAAATAACACAATGCAAAATTCATTTGATAAAGCCATTGTGACCCTGCTGGCAAGGTCAGCCGCCACACGCATCATTTGATTCAATTTTACAGACAGATGAAAACCAATTTTCTATGGGAAAATGGAATGAGAGAAAAATATAAATGCCTCTGAAAATGTATTCAAATGTGCTAAGAGAAGCCTGAAGCCACCACATCTCCTGTGGGCATTAGCCCATTCAGGATAGCGCAATGGCCTGGGTGTCAATGCCTTACAAAGCACAATCAAGAGACCCGCGAAAGACAGAAAGCACACCTACCTGCACCGCCAATCACGGATCCCTCATATTTCAAACCCCATCAGTCTGTGTGTGTGTTTGTGTATGTGGTGTTTAAAGTTCAGTGGATAAACCAGCATGCAGTGGCATGTGCAGGGTGTGAGCGTTTGCTGTGGTGACGGTGCAGATTTGGTCCACTTACCTCTGCTGGATCTCACCGGACTCCTCAAAAATTGCATTTGAACATCAAAGAGCTACTGAATCAATATGCATGTGTGCATAGAGACTGTATGGAATGTTCTACGAATATGAAAATCTATACATCATGAAGTGCTCTTACCTGTTTTGTTTTATTTTTGTGTATTTGTATGCGTCCCAAATCTGTATGTGCTTTCAATTCTTTTGTGTTTATTTTGTTTAATGTTGCTGAATATATATATATATATATATATATATTATATATATATATATATATATATATTATATATATATATATATATATATATATATATATATATATATATATATTAAACTTGATCTATTAATATATAATTGTGTTGTTGCTAAAATAATGTACACATAATTCTAATTGAATATCCCTACACAGTATCGTTGAGACATCATAAAATGGTGCAAACTCATTTTCATGACATCACACCTACCTTCCAGCCGCGACATATTTTTAGGCAGTGACCACAGAAAATTCATTGAGACTTCAGTTCCACAAACACACAAATAAACAGATGCATGTGTAAAAAAAAAAAAGCCACAGGAATATACATGAAGAGCTTACAGAGTTAAACTACATTATTACATAGTATGAAAGAAGCATTATATACCTTTTCTTTTCCCTATGATATTGATATAATGGTTCCATGAAGAGAAAGTCCAGAGAGATACAGGAAAATACAAAGGAGAGGAAAGAGGTAACAGTCAGAAACATGACCGCGTGTTAGATTCAGAGACAGAAAAAAATGAAAGGTTACGTTTAGAAGAGACTCCATGCATTGCGGACCAAAAATTAAATAAAGAAATAAACTAACAAGAGAGGGCAGGCAGTGGAAATGGAAGCTTCCTGTCGCAAAAAAAAAAAACATGCCAGAACATGACTATGAGAGAGAATGCATGAATATCGAACAGATGGCTAATGCTTTCCAGTTTTCAGAGCTGGAGAATACAGACGAGCACATTTACAAAGAGCGAACAAACCCCTGAGAGAAGTCTCTGTAACTCACTTCATCCACTGGGTTGAAAGTTTTTTTTCCCCCTCTATATGAAAATGAAGTTGGCAAGCAGCAATGGAATAGCGGGGCTGTTGAGAGGAAAAAAACTCAAGCGCAAAAGAAGCGGCGTGATGAGCTGAAGGGAAGAGAGAGCGAGCGAGAAAGAGGGAGACAGAAGAGAGGGTGGGGAAAAAAATGGAAAAGACCAAACCATCCATTGACTCAGCGCCAAGCCAGAAAGAAAGCAGCCCCAGTAAATCCCTACCAGCGGTGAAGGGGAATGAGGAGGATTCAGCACAAGGCAGTGAGAGAGAAAAAGGCAGAGAGGATGGAGGAGGCTGATGGAGGCAAAAAGGTGAGTAAGAAATTAAACCCATACCTTGGTCGCCCATCATCAGGTGCGCAAGACCTTAAGGGAAGACAAGAGCACAGTCAGCACAGAGAATGGGATCATGGGAAGGTTTTTTTTTTCACATTGACACACGGACATCGTCCGATTGGAAGATGCCCGTGGTACGGGGTGGGAAGGGGGGTTTAGGGTCAAGAGGTGAGGGAGAGAGTGGGTGTGAGGGAGCATTCAGAAAGCATTTCCTCAACCCAGCGGTTGCAATGCTTTATAGGTCACACTTGAAAGAGACAAATCTAGATTAGAAAAAAAAAATCACTTCGTTGCTGCCAAACATCAAACATGTCGTCCGCCTGGTCAACCTTCCACAGGAAGAAGATGACATACACAGATTGGATCTTAAGGTTGCATATGTTTTTATTCAAAGGTTTGCCACAAAAATATTGATGTAATAACAAAATAGCTTAAGCTGGGATAAATTAAAGTTACCCATTTCATCTTTATTAAGGTGAGCCACAGCCAGAATATAGAAAAATACAAATATAGACCTCCAAAAAAATTAATCTAAATTGAGAATGTATTTTTTCGGCTTAATTATTAACTCTGTTAGTAAGAATTAGCAGATTTTGCAGTTGATCTACACCACTTACCTTCAAGATTGCCCAGATTTTCCATTCACTCATTTATTCATTCTATGTGCGCCCCAAATCGCATACTTAAGCACTATTCTATGCCATTTTGTAGTATAAATAGTGTAAGTAGTGTGTTTACACTGAAAACTCCCGAAAACATACTGATATGCGGATGATGCACATATTCAACCGGTAAAATTAAGTGTGTAATGTTGGACACTTAACGCACTCAACAGCCGCTGCTTTGCTCATGTAGCGGAAGGAGCGGAGCTTTCGGGCACTGATGTTGGATTACTTTATTTATTTTGGATTGTGAGAACAAAATTCTCCTACGAGAGTGATTATACCGCCTCCCGATGATTATTCTCATGTCATGGCAGGTATTATTTGGTACTTTGGTCGTTTATTTCACTAATTTGGCAACCTTCAAACATCATCTGGGAAACGGTTTGAATTTCTGCTTAGTAAAAAAAACGATAACACTTCATTATAATGGTCCATTTGAGTAGTAGTAGACTGTCTGTTTACTATCTGCTGATACTGCTTCTTCAACAGTAATATCACTGACTATAAGAAGATTTGCAAGTACATGTCAACTTAGCCCTAACCCCAACCTAACAGTCTACTTATAATCTAATGAGAATTATTTGCAATGTAACTTAAATTCAACAAATAGACCATCAAAATAAAGTGTGACCAAAAAAACATTAGTGTTCCATTTGGGACGACACTACATACATATACAGTACTATGCTGTTGAGTGTGTAAGTGCATCAGTTCATAGTGTATAGTGTGCCATTTGGGACGCAGCTTCTATATTAGATTTCTCAAGCTCATAACGGGAGCTAATCATGTGTCCGCATCTTTAGAGGTAATTTAAACAAGAAGGCATCCATTTTGCTCCAGCCTCTGGTTTCTGCTTAGCAGAGCACACCGATTGAAGTGAACCACGTGTTTACTGACAACCTCTGATTAAGGTAGTGCTTTTAATAACAAAGCTGAATGAAGTTGCATACCTTTTACCTGTGTGTACACCAGTTCCGTCTACCGTTTGCGTACCGTTATTCAAATCAAAGAAGAAATACAGAATATTTCTAAAAGAAACGGTTGAAATATGAAGACAGAGAGAAGTACATGAGTAGGGAAAGGGGTTGGATGAAAAGAATAGAAATAAAAACCATGTACCCACCTCCTACATAGGCCTCTTCTGGAGGGGCGGCCGAGGCGTGAAGAGAGAGAAGGAGACATTGATTAAGAAGCATGCAGACTGGAAGGTGGCCCAGCCTTGAGGATTACCGTGGTTACCATGCGTCTTATCATCCTGTGCCCAGGCCAAACATTCATTACCATGGAAAATGTGGAGACGTGAGGGTTTGTTTGACTTTAAGTGTCCTCTGTCCCCCTCAAGATCTAATCTTATTATTGTACTCTTAAAGTGTGTCGTTCCATGGTGAGATGATGGTAACACAGTATTACGTTGTTCAAAAGCTGATAAAACACATGGTGAAACTAAGCCTTAACAGTATCATCAATGATCATGTGCAAGCATGCAAACTGTAATTAAAAATCAAACTGAAAGAATGGGTGGGACCCCTGAAAGCTACAATTTGATTTCCCAGAAGTGTTTTGTACAAAGCAAAATATGCTGTTTTCCCTCAGGAGATATTGAAATGGTACATTAAACGTCAGTTTGTTTTTCGTTTGATGAGCTTTGAAGGATTGTTCAAAACAATTTGTATCTTTTGAATGAATATTTATCAATCTGAATGGCGTTCATGGTGCTCGTGAGGGGAATTTACAGGGGCTAGATGCGAAGCATGCACGTGTTCGGAAATAAAAATGCCGGTAGATGATGCAACATGAACCTACTAAGAGAAAACAACATCATTCAGTCAGGTCAGGAAGAAAGAAATGTACAATACCTGTATATGCATGTGCATGTCATGTAATCACCCCATTTACATAGAACATTTGCATTTGTTTATTTATTTAACTCCAAATTACCTTTTGTTTGTCCTGTTCTAAAACAAAAAGGGTACATTACCTTCATTCATGCATTCATTCAACACACCTTTTACTTCTGGTGACCCTGGATCAACTCACCCAAGACCCCCTAAAAAAGTGGACTTTGCTATCTTAAAGTTGAAGCATCCAATCCTACCTCCTTGTTTTGCATCTTGAGGAGGAGAAAAATGACCCGAGACTTACCGCAGCCGGTTCCTCCACCAGACCAAACACAAATTGCATGCACCACTACTGCCACAAAAACAAAAAAAAATGCTGATGAATGTATGAATAAACAAAACAAAGGAGAGAAAAAATCGTTAACGGAAAGAAAAAAAAAGCGTGCCATGCCAGAAAATATGACAAAGAAATATTTTGCTGTTAGTCTTGCGGTGATAAATGACAGGTGATTTTCTATCCTCTCTTATCAGCTTATGAAGAGACTGACAAAACCCTGCTTGCCTTGACAAATGCGCAAACTCATCCCACTGACAGCTTGAAGGCATTCAAAAACACTGGTTAAACCGACGCTAACTAGCCCGACTCCACAGCAGTTTAAAAGCACCTGCTCTATTGATTTTGTGTTCAACCTATCCTGCGCACTGCAGAGATATGTGTGTCACGTTCTCTCCTACAAAACCTGCCACGACAAGGCCGAAATGTAGATATACAGTATCTCTGTGTATGTGTGTGTGGCTTCAGCAGCCATTTTGAAAGAACACCACACACACATAAGCACAGCCTGGTCTTCTCAGAGTCCGGCTGACCGAACAGCGGTTGTATTTACATTTCACTGACTGACAGATCAGGATCATGTAGCCTCTCCTTAGCACTGCAGAGCTCACACAGAGCCAGCGACATGCAGGCTTTCATCGAGCTGACAGCTTCTTTTAAGTGCTGGCCTTGCATACTGCCCCCAAATTTGGCAGAGAACAAGAGCTAGAAACTGAGGATGACCTACACGCACATTGTTCCAGCACGGGCCGACGCAGGCAGGGGGCAAACGCGATGTGACGCCGGCGCTCACGCAGCCCTTTACAAACAGGACTGCAGCTCCAGATGCTCGTTTAAAGCATTTTTCAGGAAGTCAGTGTGTGTTATTCTCAAGCGAATTGGCCTAAAGGGATCGCATGACGAGCGTACGCTCCGCATAGCGCAGCGGCAAAGTCACTAAAGATCTAGCTGTCAACAACAATTGGCGAAAACTTCGAAAAAACTGTGATAATGACCATTTGGTTGGAACGGGGTGAATGTAGGGTACGGGGTTTCTCTGAATTTAGATACAAACAGCAGAAAGCACTGGTAAATATATGCAAATCAACAGCGTTTATTGTAAAAGCTTCTAAATATAGTGCTACGTCGTTGATGTATTGTCACTGCGCCAGTGATGGGGATTTTAATCCTCTTCACCAAATCTAGTTTAACATTTCCCCCACAGGGAGCAATGTGCAGCATGTTCCATATTGCAGTCATCTACAGTACAGAGAGATTAGTGAGCTTAGTCCATCTGGAAAGGGTTCATCCGCTACTGATAGGGGAATTCTCAATATACAGTGTATTTGACACGGGCTCCCCCTCCATTCAAGATTATCAAGCGATGGTGTAGGATCAAGGAAGGTGAAAGTCGATTGCAAGACACGGGGAAAGACCATGAGTATTACAATAGTCAAGACATTGTATGTTGGCGTTCCTTAATTAATAGTGTTTTAGCATTTTTTGACCTAGATTATTTGTATTTGATTAATTTATGAAGGCAGCGTAATGTACAATGCATTCTGATTTGAAGAGACAGACCATTTAAAATAGTTTTTTGTCATTATTTACTCAATCTTGACTTTTTTATGCTTGTTATGTTGAAGCCAATATAAGATTATACTGTTTTACATCGTTCCTCACATCGTTTCCTCTTTGCCTAATTAATTTATTTTAATGTTTTATATTATACAAATGTATTTTGGGATAAAATAAACAGTTCAGAGACACAACCTGGGCTCCAACATCTAAAACATTTTATACTGAAGTGCCTGTATTTCCTGTTTTTTTGTTTTTTTGTTTGTTTGTTTTTTTTTATCTACATAAGGCCTATAAACTTATTTTATTATCATCATCATCAAAATACCAGTGAATTTTAAAAACGAATGGACGTTTTTATTTCCAAATTCACTTTTTTTCCTGTTTAATTTTGTTGGATTCCATCTTACCAGAATCTGTGTTAATGATTTAAAATAAATTATCTGATTTATTTGGTAGTTCATTCTGCTGTGGCAACCCCAGATTAATAAAGAGACTAAGCCGAAAATGAACGAATGAATGAATGAATCTGATTTATTTTATTTTATCAATGCATCCATGCTAGGAACTTATTAAATATATTTTATTTTACTTCTTAAATTTCCAACGTGCGATCACA
This sequence comes from Danio kyathit, assembly GCA_903798195.1. Taxonomy (NCBI): domain Eukaryota; kingdom Metazoa; phylum Chordata; class Actinopteri; order Cypriniformes; family Danionidae; genus Danio; species Danio kyathit. The sequence continues at coordinate 27,298,760 of LR812530.1, read as the reverse complement.
CTTTCATATATTCATCCAGAATTTTGTGATGTACCATTTTAAACAGTAAATTCAATTTCTATGACTGGATTTCATGATTTTTTCCATATAACAGAAATACTACCAGCATTGTTATTATTTCCTTAATTTATGTGGATATTGTAATGCAGGGAATGTGTGAATGTCTATTGACTTAAAGAGACAGTTCATGTGAAATAAACTGTCATTACTTCAACATGTTTAATATTCTGTTACTGTGGAATGCAAAACACATATTTTTCCATACAGTGAACATCAAGAGTGTCCTTTTAGTCAAGCTATTTTTACTGAAGTGGCTTAAATAACCAAGTGAATTTATCTATTTCCAGGTATTTTGATCTATATTTTTAGCATTTGTGTAATTTATGTATTTATTGAAATGCAATAATTATAATTACTCAAACCTGTATTGTAAATTATGTTCAATGGAGTTTTTGTATAGTTCAAAATATGTTCAAAATAGTTTTTGTCCATACAGTAAAGTACAATTTAGGTTTTGTACTGGTTCCTATTGACGGTTTAATTTACTTAATAAACAGTACAACAATTCTAAAAGATATATTTGTCTTTAAATATTCAGTCCGGTAAATAAATATTCACATGGTAAAAGTCCTGCTTTTTTAAAACAACACCAGGGCAAGGAATTGGCAGAATAGAATTTTTTGGCTGAAGCTTATTTTCTGTCATCTTCAAACAGCCCCCTGGTGACGTGATTAAACAAGTCACTAAAATTATTACGCTGATGCACCCAATTAAAGCGAGTCCTTCATTTTGTTAGCAAGAGGTTAATGGGCGTAAACTGCACTACGCTACCCTCATTCATATGCACAGGTCCAATAGCAAAGCATAGAAAAATCCATCTAAAATATGCTTAAACGACACAGTGCACAGCCAGGAACGGACCCTTACAACGTTAGCTCCACCGCAAAGATAAGAGATGAGCTGAAACAATCTAATCGCTGTTGTAAACAAGCCCTCCAACACAATCCAATTCTCCAACCAAAGTCTCCAAGCATACGAAACCGCACGGACGTCAATTGCAGATCCCTTACAGCCATCTTTAACCAGGGAGACGGAGCACATTATACAGTTAATAGAGCATAAAGATAAGGTATCAATGGCTGCAAGCTGATACAGAGTAGACCCTTTTGGCTTTCCAATGCAGACTTGTAAGAGCATTAACCATAATAACGCAAAATAAGGCCCTTTCTCTAACCCCAGCAGGGCCAAATATCTCATTACCCGTAGCAGTGTTTTTCTTTGCTGTGCGGACTGCCTTTCCTGCTGAGAGCCCCACACCTGCTTTGCTAAAGAAGGTTATTACCACAACTGCCTGTCGAGAGAATGACGGAGTGGACGTGCAGAGAGAAAGGACATATTTAATCCACACACCACCCTTTCCTGCCTGAGATCTGCAAACATGTACACAATCTCTCATGGTGCTTGACTTTTTTCCTTGGCTACCGAGATAAAAGCCCACGTTTCTGAAGCGAAAAATAGCAATTCATCAATGAGCTATTTAATATGCAGCTACTAGATTTCCATCTGCGCTGAACACAAGCCGGGGTGTTTTATTGGCAACGATGGTTGCTGGTCAGCTAACAGATCACCTCAGTCATGAAGCTGACAACACACCAAATGACTGAATGGAGGCAGAATGAGTCAAAGTGGCCTGCTTTCTCCTAAGCAGGGCTAGATTTGCATTAATAACTGAAGCTGGGACAGATTTAGGCTAAGAGGAGTTTAAAACGATGCTGTTGTTTTAATGAACACCACGGCAAGCCTATATCTGGTTTATTTGATGAATTAAGCCATCATAATGGCTGGCGTGTCCTTAACAGTGGCATTTGGAGATTTGCATTGCGATAATAAATTATTAAAAGTAAAAGAATCTAAGACCTTAGGAAAGGTCAGATTTTTTCTGAGCGAGAAAATGTTCTACAGACGGGAAAATTATTTATTGAATATATATATATATATATATATATATATATATATATATATATATATATATATATATATATATATATATATATATATTATATAAGTCTTGCAACATCTAAATGTTTAGTTTAGTTTAAATGTGTGTCAGCCATAAAGTTGAATTCAGAATTATTAGCACCCTTTGAATTAGTTTTTCTTTTTTAAATATTTCCCAAGTGATGTTTAACAGAGCAAGGAAATGTTCACAGTATTTCCGATAATATTGTTTCTTCTGCATAAAGTTTTATTGGTTTTATTTCGGCTAGAATAAAAGCAGCTTTTAATTTTTTAAAAAACATTTTAAGGTCAAAATTATTAGCCCCTTTAAGCTATATATTTTTCTATTGTCTACAGAACAAACCATCATTATACAATGATTTGCCTAATTACCCTAACCTGCCTAGTTAACCTAATTAACCTAGTTAAGCCTTTAAATGTCACTTTAAGCTGTATAGAAGTGTCTTGAAAAATATCTAGTAAATATTATGCACTGTCATTATGTCAAAGATAAAATAAATAATCTATTAGAATTGAGTTATTAAAACGATTATGTTTAAAAATGTGTTGAAAAAAATCAGGGGGGCTAATAATTCAGGTGTGCTAATAATTCTGACTTGATTTTTTTAAATAATAATGTTTTTGAGCAGTTTTCAACTGTCACATTTTTGTAAACAGTATCATTATTGTGTCTGTGTAAACTACAAATGCAATGGAAAAACATTTCCATTTTAAGCACATCATTGTCATAAAAAAATAGTTGCCAGTGTTTTGTAATTATTTGTGAAATTTCTTAGCAATTTCAGATGGAAAAGAGTTTCTCTGCCATTTTTTTCTTTATATTGATTCATGAAGATCCATGGAAATTTTTTAATGCTCAAACGATTCTTTGAAGAGATTTCTGTGATTATTTAAATATTTTTTACATTAAGAAAAACTAAATGGTTCTAGTTTTTTTGTATTATAATTATTTTTAAAAATTAAATACACCATATTCAACATACCATATTTCTTATTCACAATCCTTGCACAATTAGTATATATCATGCCTGAACAGTACATACACCTTTGAATTTTTATTTTTTAAATATTTCCCAAATGATGTGTAACAGAGCAAGGAAATTTTCACAGTATTTCCGATAATATTTTTCCTTCTGCATAAACTCTTATTGGTTTTATTTCGGGTAGAATAAAAGCAGTTTTTAATTTTTTTAAAGCCATTAAGGTCAAAATTATTAGCCCCTTTAAGCTATTTTTTTTTTGATAGTCTACAGAACAAACTATCATTATACTATGATTTGCCTAATTACCCTAACCTGCCTAGTTAACCTAATTAACCTAGTTAAGCCTTTAAATTGCCCTTTAAGCTATGTAATTTTGTCTTGAAAAATATCTAGTAAAATATTATTTACTGTCATCATGGCAAAGATAAAATAAATCATATATTAGAAATGTGTTATTAAAACTATTAAGTTCAGAAATGTGTTGAAAAAATCTTTCCCATAAATAAATAGGGGGGCTAATAATTCAGGGGGGCTAATAATTCTGACTTCAACTGTACATACATATCCACAGTTTACTTTGTCCATTAAGGATTGGTTTAAACAAATAAACCTTTTGGCTTCTGTCACCAAGCCAAATTCCATACTAAAGCTCTTCCTGATTAATGCTTATTAGTCCATTGATTATCTAAATCATCAATTCAATCTAAAGTGGGGAAAAAAGGAAAGCAGGCAGCGCCAACACCTTACACCACTAGCCTCGAGAAGATTCTCTAAAATTAAATAAAAATGCTAATGATTCAGAGCGACACGTCCCGTGGCCTCCACCATCTCCACGTATTCTCATGTGTCATCCAAAAGCGTGTGATGGAGGCCACTCAAAGCTGCGTGGGCAGGTCTTTTCTGACTCACCCGCCAAAGATGCGCATTTCTACCAGCACAGAGGCTGGAGAGCGGCACATCTTGCTTTTAAGCAAGCTGCCGAGCATCTGCAGGCCCTGCCCTTTTGTCGTAATCTCATCAAATCCACTAGACAATGTATTTCTCTGAGAGACCGTACCACGACTGCTATTCTAGTTTGAACATTTGTCAGTGAAACGTACTGTCTCTCTGTTGTGCTTCAGGAGGGCAAAATTTACTCAGTGGGTATGTAGTTTCCTTGGCAACATGGTGCCTTTTCGGCTTACGGCCTAACCCAGACAATATCCATCAACATCAAGATCAGTCCACAGAGACGGTTGTAAAAATGAAGAAAAAGATGGAAAGAACATAAAAACAGTGAAATCGGACACCAAGGGAGTAAGTCAAACTTGGAAACCAACCAGAACATACATATTCAAAAAGGAACAGACTTTACATGGAAATCTTAAAGTGTTGATGTGCATACAATCATCAATTTTCACACAAAAAAGAAGCAGAGCCCCCCTCCCCCTCCCCCCATTGATTTATTTACATCATCATAGGTTTTAATTGCTTATGTAGTTAAAATAACACTCTAAGTGCAGTAGTGGAGATTTACTAGTGAAGTTGGAATAATAAACACTTTGTTATGGTTGCTGAACGCTGTATTGAGCATGTCATTATTTTTTTTTCTCCTGTGATGTACTGGAATTGCAACTTTGGCTAAGTCATTGCAGTGACTCTATGGAACATCTGGCTAATTACGTAATTAGAGCATCCAACCCCTTAAAATTCCGAAGGAGAATAATATTCAAATCACCATACTTCAATCATGGGCTTGTGTGCATGTATTCAGCATCATTTTCATACTTAATTGTAATGCCAGTGCAGTGTCAAGAGTATATTAAGTTAATTTGGCTTCTCCGACGTCATTGTTATCAAAAACACAGGGTGTTGGTGGATGCTCTGAAATTGGCACTCTCTGACCGTAATCTAATCATGTAATGCACTGGGCCTGTATGTGGAGGCCGAGAAAAGACATGATGTAGCATGCACTGCCTCTGAGGAACTAGTGCAATGTTGAAAACGGGAAAAAAAGAAGTGAAAGGGCTGTGTTTGAAAAGACATTTCAACACCTCAACAACGGAGACGACGAATCCAGGCCTCTTACCTTCACTGCAGTCTTTTCCCTGGAATCCCGTTTCAGAGCAGTCGCAAATGGGCTCATCGTTGACAATGCTGCAGACTCCTCCATTCAGGCAAATGTGGTCGGCTTCGCAAATGTCGCTGTTGACTCCATCGCTACCGATAAGCACCGGCTCGGAGCCGTTCACCCTCAGGTTGGTTATCCATCCTTTGTAGGGAACCTCGTCTTTTATGGCTGAAGATGTGAGGCGTAATGCTACAGATCGCAGTTCAGGAGGTATCCCCCCTAAGAATAAATGGCTGAAAACCGTCATGTCCCTCCGTTTCGACTTTACCTCCACCCACTTGATCTCTTCGTCCACAACTAAAGTAGTGTTTTTGAAATTCCTGCGCAAGGTCACGGCGTGCCAGCGGCTGTCATTGACGGCTGTGTCGGAGAACACGGTCGCCGGCTCGGCGCAGAAGATGGAGAACCGCAAACTGAGTCTACCATTGTGGATGAGCAGTTCCAAGAAGTCACAGAATCCCTCGTCGTCAAAGTACACTAAAAGTCCATGAGCGCTTTTGGTCTTCATGTTGAAACTCATTTCGCTTTCGCAGCAGGCGTTCCACATGGGAAACCTTGCCCACTGGCCTTCTGCACCAGTGAACTCCATGCTGGCCCCCATGTCGACAAGGCAACAAACCAGTAGGCCTATCCAGATTAGATGTGCACCGTTCCGCATTGAGAAGCTCATTGTGAATGGTAAAGGAGGACTAGGAATACAGCTAAATTGAAAACTAAAATGCTTCGGCTCTCTTAGTGATGTGCTCCTAAAGTGTAACAGAGCTCCCTATGACGTGCAGGACTGCTGTGCATTTGGGTTAATTTACTCATTGTTCACTGAGAGAGGGAGAAGGCCTGGGTTACGGCCAACTCTTATTCAAAATTCTAGATACAAATCAATCAATAAAGGGAGTCGCTAAGGCCCAAACAGTAAAAAAAAAAATAAGACTGCTTTGCTTTAAAAAAAAAAAACCTTCAGTGGGATCCAGGTGTGCTACAGCGGGGCCAAGTCATCAGAGTATCTATATAAATTACAGCCATGTGTAGTGCTGTACAGCAGAGAGTTCATTAGGGCTATGTAGGGTCATTAATGTCAGGGTCATTTAAGTCTAGTTAAAAGTCATTGTGTAGGCCTAAAGTCAGCACTAATGAAAAGTAGGCAAAATGTACACTTTGCAGTGTTAACGTGCAGGCCCTAGTAGGGCCCTCAGTGCTCACAAACCTTCAATTCACATCCGTTTTGACATATTGATCCATTATCTGAAAAGAATGGAAAGGAAAATCTTAATTTCTTCATAGGAAAAGAGCAAAAAAGATGGCCTTTTAATAAAAAGATAGACAGCATACACTTAGTTCAATGAAGCGTACACAAAACCACAATTTCATAGTGATATTGATATTGAAACCACCAATTTCACGCTGATATTGATTGCATTAATCTTCAATTACAACAGTACCGTTGATTTGCTATTCTGTTTTTTTAGACTATAATTCTGAATGATTACAATTCATGTTTTATGAACCATAAAACTCACCAGCATTTCATTGCTTGATGAAACTTGTTATTTTCTTTACAAATACTTATTTTTAAATAAATACTTAAATCACCTTAATTTGAAACCTAAACCTTCAGTTTTCAGATCTACTGTATGTTGGGATAAGTATAAGAAAATAATTGCTTGACAAATAAAAAGGTACGAAGATGTTCTCTATTACAAAAGAGCATGCACATTCATTTCTCTATTTTAATTAGCAATACTTATTGTGTTTTAAGCCATTTTATGCTCACTTTAAAGACAATTCCTCTCATGACATTTACTCTTTAATACCATGAAATGTTGCAGCTGCTACAAACCTGTATGTACAGTATACTTATTACTACATGTACAGTAACAGACCTACTGTAAAAAATACAGCGATGTTGTCACAGGCATCACATGGAGCATTCTGTCATTTTTTATGCCATTTCCACAACATAAACATAACTGTAATAATAACATAACTGTAAACATACACTGTAATATATTTAAAAATCTTTGTTTTTGCAAATAATAAACAGTTGAAAAAATAGGAGAAAAAAAAACATTAAAAATGATCTTGTTAGCAATTGTATACAAAATGTAATGACAGAACCCAGTGTCACCTCCATCACCCCCCCCCCCACAAAAAAAGTAAATGACAGAAGATAACATTAAATACAGCCAACAACTTACACTTAAAATTATAATTTAAAAATATAGAATTATATATATATATATATATATATAGAATATATATATATATATATATATATATTATATATATATATATATATATATATATATATATATAATTATATAAATCACTAAAATCAAACATTAAATGTGATGATAAATGGTTAAATGTAAATTTATTATTAAAGATATTTGTACTGCATTGCATTTTTAAATCTAAAATAATAAAAGGTAACATTTTATCATAGGCACATGTAAGGCATCTTACACAGCCAGTCCTTACTGAAGTGTTTTGCATTCTTTCCCATAACAATTAATAACATTTTGCACCACATGTAGACGAGCCAGATGTAAAGGCAATGTTATTTCCCATTTATTTCAGCAGGACTATCGATAGACTATGGAAAGACCCAAACACTCGGCAACATCGCTACTGTGTAATGGGGAAATCTCATTTGATTCAGTGAACCTCGCTTAGTTCAAGTCCTGCATCCCAAAATGAGCCCAGGGCGGGGGCTTATCGCGCGCCTCTTAAGCATTAATGACACTGCAATTGTCTGGCCTCTGGGCTGTCTGTCAACTGATCTCAACCAATCATTTCATGCTCGAATTCCTATGTGTTTACTGTCAGGTTTACACGGGGGCTACTTAGCAAGATAACAACCGACCCCTTTCACAGATGGATCTTACACAACATATCATGCGCGATTAACGTACAGGAGGGCAGTCTTATTTACCGTATTCGCGAAACGATTACGGTAATGTCTCGCTATCGGGTACTACTGTAGATCTGGAACAATACAATCATCCTAATAGCCTCGCGCATAAGATTTACCGTCTCCCAAGGCGTGATCCTGAAACGCATATATGGTTTGAAATCAAAACTTTGAAACACTAACCATTTCGTCAATCCTTTTTTCTCCCTTTCCCTTGATTAACATTGGCTATGACTCAGATGCGCAAAACATAACCAATAATCAAGCACCATCTGCTCGAACTGAAAGACACCTTTAACACGCCTCTCTTCCCGACGCGGAGGACAGGAAAATAGGGAGTCATCAAATATCGCTTAAGATGAAGCAAAGGCCAGCCGTAAACACGAATGAATCGGTAGTACGGCACAATTAAACAGAAATCGAGCCCAGCTGCATCATCTCACCTGCGCGTGACTGCATTGAGCGCGTGAAGCGCAACCATAACTCTCACAAATAACCTTAAATACGCCTTCAAATCACACTTAAGCAAATCTTAATTATTTTACCTTGAGAAATGGACCATCGTGCGCCCCTTAACAGCTCAACCTCACCGTCGAACCTGGTTGATTTCCTCCACATCGATTCAGGCTTTCGTCTGATATATATAAAAAAATCACTGCATCGGTGTCAATCGAGCAGAAGAATTGGCAACGATAAAAAATTGCGTATGCGGATCTCCAAAGTCCCAATAGATTAAAAATCTAAATCAAAAATCAAAACGGAGCCAACAAGCAATTAATATTCAGTACAAAACGGTTCATGCTTACGAAATTTCCAGTGTAAATCATAAGTTTTTTTCTCGGCATATATATAAAATAGAAGATATCGCTCCCTGTTCTGTGTGCAAGACAAGGTGCGATGTGTTTCTCAGGCGAGCTTTGCCAGGGACTGTCAGCACATCGCGTCACGTGTCTCCCGGTTAGTGTGTGTGATGGAGACGGGCGGGGCGGGGCTGAGCGCTGCAGCACCTTGGACAGCGCTCACCGTTATTAGCAACTCCACATACAGATGAGCAAACTGCTTCATGTCTGCTACACAAAGCCATTTGCTCACGTTTTACATTAGAAATGTGCGTGTTGATTGGTAATATTAGCAGAGAAGACTCACTTCGGCGCATTAAATGTATTTTATATATAAACTCAAATAAAAGGGTTATATGTAGGATTTTACTTGGGTATTTAATTAAACCTGTAAACGTGTACACACTAAACAGTGTCTGCATTAATATGTAATGATGTCGTGATGAATGAAAGAATAATATCAACATGACTTTAATTTGGCCATATGCATGCATGCTTATTTTCTAGCTAGTGTAATGTTTATTTAAAAAACTATGCTTAAAAAAAACATCTACAGCAATTAGCATTCAGTAACTTATCTTTCAGGGAAAAAATGGCAGATTAGTTTGTTTATTTCTTCTCCACCAACGAAAGTAGCTCCAAAAAGAAATGTCAAGCTGTGTGTGTCGCCAAGCAACACCCATACTGAAAGATGGTCTGGAACGGTTTATGAATGGAGCAGAGTGACAGATTTCTGCTTCCCGCTATCATCACACGACTCAAAATCCACTCCGGGTTTTTCATTTCCAACTCTCTACACGCTAATGAGCGAAACTCAGGCCTGACCGATCTTGGAGCCTTTGAGTTGTGAGATTTAAAACCGTTACATAGGCCTATTTTTTATTTTATTTTTAAATTGATACACAGAAAAGAAACAGTCAAAAAGGAAATTTTTAATGTGAAGGTATATTTAATGACATGTTCACACGTTTTTGTCTGCTAAGCTAATGTTTAATTATATGACTTTGACTGGTAAATAGTCATATTCTAACATGTCATCAGTGGTGTAAAGTAACAAATTACAAATACTCAAACTACTGTAATTGAGTAGTTTTTCTCAGACATTGTAATTTTACTAAGTTGTTTTTAAAATATACTTTTACTTTCCCTTGAGTACATTTTTAGTGCAGTATCTGTATTTTTACTCCACTATTTTCCTTCAACCTGCAGTCACTGCTTTTTAAAAAGTTATTTTTTGTCTATGGTGATTGGCTAAAGTAGTCCAATCAAATTGCACATAGAAAGTAAATCGCAGCATACTGAACAACTTCAAGACATGGGTGCTTTATAAATGCTGCAAACATTTTGAAAGCATTACAAAATATCCAAGAAGATGTCTAAAATCTTTACAAGAAATGGTCCAGAGACCTTTTATAGACTGCATGTCACTGATGAGAAAATGAAGGATGTCGACTGTGTGATGACTGAAATCACTAAACAGTCTTAAACTATCACTAAATGGAGCGAATGATGAATGGAAGGAAGGGCTGAATGAAGGAAGGACCGAACAAGGAATAAAAGGAAGGACCGGACGAAGGAAGGAGCAAACTAATGAAAGAAGGAAGAACCAAATGAATGAAGGATATAAGAAAGGACTGAACAAACTAAGGAAGGAAGGAAGGAATGAACGAATGAATGAACAACGGACCTAATGAAGAAAGGAACAAAATATGAACGAACGAACGAATGAAGGAAAGACCAAATGAATGAAGGATTCAAGGAAGGACTGAACAAACTATCCTTAGAAATAAAGGAATTAATGATTGAACAAAGGACCTAATGAAGGAAGAAACAAAAATATGAATGAACTAGCAAACGAATGAACAAATGAAAGAAGGAAGGAAGGAAGGAAGGAAGGAAGGAAGGAAGGAAGGAAGGAAGGAAGGAAGGAAGGAAGGAAGGAAGGAAGGAAGGAAGGAAGGACAGAACAAACAAACAATGGAAGGAAGGTTGAAAGTAATGACGAATATAGGAAGATCACTAAATGCAGTACAGAATGTTACGTTTACACATCCCTGAACAAACTGCATGTAAATGCATCAACTTTTCACAGTAATACTCACTACTCTTGAGTACTTTTAAAAGGGCTACTTTTTACTCATATTTTAATATTTACAACAGATACTTTTACTCTACTTGCACTACATTTTTGGGCAAGTAATCATTCCATTACTACATGTCCTGTTACTTATTCAACCAATTATTCAACCAATCACCACTTGTCATTTTTGTCTATGTGAGTGATGTCATTGAGAAAACGGCACCTTCCTATCGACTGACTTCCATATTAAACAAGTATATAAATAAACCTTAAACATTTGATAAAGGCAGGATATTTTTGACATGGCTCCAGAATAATTTTCTCTATTTCCAGCTAAATCGCCGGTATAATCGTCTCTGTTTCATTGCTGTGCTTGAAAGCCATTTACTGAAAAATGAGCTCCTATTGGTTAACATTACAGATGTGACTGAACCTGTCATGCATATCCAAAAGAAGAGAAGGAAAAAAAAAAGAAAAAAGTAAAAATGTGGTGAAGCATTCAGAAATGGCATTGATTACTATACAAGACTACTATCAATTCTTGCATCCCAATGTCCATTTATGAAACAACATGACCCTCGAAGTCAAATGGGTTATGTTAGGTTAAGCAGATGTAGGCTGAACACTATGTAAGTCAAGTAGAGCTCTGTTGTCATTCCACTACATGTGTGGACATACAGAGGAATAAGGTATGTTTAGGCATGGGCCAGTATAAGATTCTGATGGGATAACCTTGGATAAAAATATCACAGTATTGTGATTACTGCTCTAAAATATATTCTTTTTAAATGTCCTGGTAAAAAAAAAAAAAAAAACTTTTTTCCCCTTTAAACACAATATTTTTTTTTTTTGAGAAACATTTAATATATTTTGGATCAGTAAACATGTCACAAAAAAGTCAGGCTAAATGAATCTTATTGACTTCTGTCAGGCTAAATGAATCTTTGACTTCTGCTGTCTTCATTAGTTTCAAAAACCCAGATTTCATAACAATTTAAAACGGCATCTTTGGATATCTGCTGGAAATACTGTTGTCCAAACAAAATGTAAATAAAGAAATCTTACATACAGTATACCATAGGAATGGTATAACAGAAAATTTTGGCGGTTTTAAAACCTTGACTTTTCCAAACCACGGTAAACCTTGAAAACAGTTATCATCCCATGCCTACTTGCAATACATATTCAGGTTTTGGAATAAGTCTGATTCACAAAGTCCCTATACTTTGAACTAATATTTAAATATAAATAATTAAATATTACATTTAAACCTGGGTTTCAGTGATGAGCTTGCAGGATGAATGGAGTCATGGAGACAGTTTTATTGATTCTCAGGCCAATTTCAGAATGGAATACAGAACACTGTACAACTCTGTAAAGAATGAACATTTTACCCTATTAACAAACCCAACCCAAACTAATCCCTAACTACGGTCCCGGTTTGGCTATCATTAAATAATCTACACCCTTTCAAAACAGCATTTTAGAACAAAAAATAAAAAAGCGCCCAATGTTGAGGTGGTTCATTATAAAACAGAAAACATATCAAATATTATTTATTACTTTCAGCAGTTTCTTATGTAAATTCAAAGGGTTTTCTGTTCGATAACATGAATTTTTCATTTATAGCAATGCATTTGGATATGGAAGGCTTTCAAAATTTGGTAGGCGGAAAATACATTAAAAAAATGGTATCGCACCTCTTACCAGTTGTAATACAATAACTTTTGCATAGAGACATTTTTTTTTTTTCCTATGATTACAGACATGTGCAGGAACCACCAAAATTAATTACAGCAACCTAGAGCTCACAGAACCTAAAAGGTACACTTTCAAATCTGAGTTTATAAAAAAAAATATAAAAAGCACCTCTTTTTTTTAGGTGTTTATTATAACAAAGACAACATATACAGTTATTTTAAACACTTTCAATAGTGTTTTATGAAAATTCAAATGGTTTTCTTTAAAATGATAGCAAATTTTTGCATTTACACCTCTGCATGTGGATTTGGGCAGCTTTTAAATTTGGGTAGGCAAAATTCAGGCGGAAAAGCCTCCATCTTTATATAATGAAGAGAAAAATAAAATAAAATAAAATAAAATAAAATAAAAAAATGAATAGGTAAGTTCAGTCAATAACATATCACATTTACACTGTCACAATCACTGTCAATATATTTCTCACACATTTATTACTGTTCCATTTCCAAACAGGTTAAGTACTTGGACCATTTTTATAGTATAGGTCTAGCTTGTCCACTTGCTTATAAGACATTTTTTCAAATGCAGCCACTCCAGTAAACTGGTTTGGACTTAGGATTTTATGTTTTTATATTTTATTTCATTGTCTGTCCAACCACCATTATAAACACATAGATATATACACTAGATATTACATACACACCCTGAGCATTGGTCAAAAGCGCCGCCACATTTGTACAGCGCTCCCAGAACAAATGTTATTCAACTGCACTAGTTAAGACTAAAGCCAGTGTGAAGATGCTGGACTTTAGTGCTGCGTACGGGTGTAGTAAAGAGCAAACAAAGAAAACAAATCACCAAGGCAGAACATTTCATAGGTAAGATTTCGATTTTTTTTGTTTTTATGTTACAAACTTTTGTGCTAAACAAGTATTGTTATTGATGATAATACAGTCTCTTACTGCACTGATTATAAGGAAAGTAGCACCAACTCGCACTAAATACTAGGCTTAGGCTAGTTTTGTTGAATAAAATAAGCAAACAATGTAAATGAAACATGACAACAAGATACTGCGGTGCTAGAAACTTGTATTATTGTCGGCTAGGTGAACGAGTCATTCATAACAAGGATTCATTCACAAATGAATCATTCCCTCAGTTAGAGTTAGAAGTGTAAACAGGAGAGGGGCTGTGTTTCAGGACACGGATTAGATCAAATTGAACAGGTATGAAGGATAACACATTTCCATGCACACAAACACATGCTCTTTATCAAAAAAAGCCGATGCAGTCACTTATCCATCGATGTAAAAAAGTGATGTAAAATTATAATTTTTGTAATTTAAAAAAAGATTGTCATACTGACCACCGGGAAAACTCCCAATCATCGATATATGTAAATATCTCCAGTCCTCCACTGCACCTTGGTCTCACATTCATTTCAAAGGAGTGTTACACTGTACTAAAATGGCGGCTCTATTGACGCATTCCTTCCAGTAGACACCAATAGTTTAGGTGACATCTAATGTAATCTATGGTAAAAACACAGTAAAGGACATAGTGAAATATGAAAATCTAAAACCAAGCAAATGTGCTCATGAAAGAAATCTTGAATTTTTGTACAAGACCATAGAGCATGAAATCAATTACCATGATCTGTCTTACATCTTCAACAATAAGGTGTGCATTTTAACCCAAGCTTAAACAGTTTGAAAGGAGTCCAGTAAAAACGGTGTATAATCTTAAACTGTATAAGGCGTATTTTAGCATCCCTAGATGCAGTTTTAACATTTTTTTAAATTCCCTGCCACTCTTCGTCATCAAGTGTCAGATTCAAATCTCTCTCCCATATTTTCTTAAGAGCCTGTGAAGTTCCATCATCGATGAAAATTTCCTCACCATTAATGGTGTAAAATGTAAAAAGATGTACAATTTGAATATATATTTTTAGTTAAACACACAGCTATTCTGAACAATGTAGGAAAAAACATCCATAGTAGGACTTCCTTTTTTTTCACCCAGCATTCTTCAGTACACTGTAAAAAATGGCTGTGATTTCAACGGTAAAAACTAAAAAATGCTACAGTAAAAATCCGTAACCTGGTTAACAGTATGTTTCCTTAATATATACAGTGAATAACCGTACTGTAAATTGACATTCCCAGAATTCCCTGATGGCACATCACTTTTTATGCTTTTTTGTTGACATTATTACTATGGATCTTTTTAGTTGTTTCCCCATCAGTAATGTATATTAGTGATTTTTGTAACATCTAATGTTGATAAACAATGTTTATTTCAGGACTTAAATTTTATGCGTGTTACCATACTGGTGTTTAGTAGATGTGTGAATGACACTGAACATCTTCTATACACTGATACACTTTTCTGATTGTGGGAAAAGTTGTTTGTGATGAGCTTTGGTTCATTATGTATGAACTTTCTCATCACCACCTGCATATGGCTGTGTTAACCTGTCTATCTGTGTAATAAAAGATGTGTAGATGTTGCTAATTTAAAATGCAGACATACTACCTCTATAAATGAATAAATGACGGTAGTTTACTGTTAAAGTGAGAAATTACTTTTAAGGTTTGTACCGTATTTTTTACGGTTAAATACTGGCAATCACAGCTGCCGTTTTTTTACCGTAAATTTTACGGATTTATTTTTTACAGTGTACATATTCCTGTGTGTTCAACAGAAGAAAGAAACTCCAATAGGTTTTGAACAAAGGAACAGTAAATGATGAATATTTGGGTTGAACTACACCAGTGTTTCTCAAGCACGCTCCTGGAGGACCACCAGCACTGCATGTTTTGGATGCCTCCTTTGTCTGTCACACCTATTACAGATCTTTCAGTCTCTGCTAATGAGCTGATGATCTGAATCAAGGGTGTTTGGTTAGGGAGACAAGGAAAATGTGCAGAGCTGGTGGCCCTCCAGGAACGTGGTTGAGAAACACTGAACTATCCCATACTATCCCCTGCTTTTACATTAAATCTGAAATACTCCTTTAAAGGAACACACATTTTTTTTACATTTACATTTTTTTACATTTACATTTTACAACTCTTCTAGAGTTAAACAGTGCAGAGTTAGGTCACACTTTATTTTGATGGTCCATTTGTTGAATTTAAGTTACATTGCATTTGCATGCCAACTAATTCTCATTAGATTATAAATTAGGTTGGGATTAGGGTTTGGGTTAGGGTTAGTGTAAATTGACATGTATTTGCAAAGTTTCTTATAGTCAGTTAAATGTCTATTGAAGGAGCGGTATCAACAGATATTAAGCAGACAGTCTACTGATACTCAACTGGACCATAAAAAAAGTGTTACTCAGAGTTTTACCATTTTTCAACCCATTCAGCTGAACTCTGGGTCTAGCAGGAATGCATAAATCATTGAATTGGATTAGACCATTAGCATTTCACTCAAAAACAATAGTCTAATCTGATTGAATGATGGTCCCACTTTATATTGTGTCACTTACACCTGTGAACTTACATGGTAATTAGATGTGTAAGTAGTATGTAACTACAGTGTATGTACACATTGGTACAGAGTATTTACTTGTGTATACTTGTGTAACTACACTCATGTAACAACCAACTGAATAGTATGTGTAAGTACAAATGTGTAACAGGACATTAGTAACAACACTAGGAAAGTACACATCTGTAACAAGAATTATGTAAGTGCATTGTGTAACAACAATATGTACTTGCAGATGTTTTCCTACTTCCACACCTGTTTGCAGATCATGTACTTGTGAACACTGTATGGCAGAACTAATGCTGCATTAGAAGGTTTCACCTTGTGATACAAGTGTACTTGCATGGTAAATCCACAGGATCCACTCAATATAAAGTGTAAAATGGTCACAAATTACTGTTCATAAATTCATTCATTTTCTTTTCGGCTTAGATGGGTTGCAGCTGGAAGGGCATTCACTGTGTAAAACATATGCTGGATAAGTTGGCGGTTCATTCCGCTGTGGCGACCCCAGATTAATAAAGGGACTAGGCCGAAACGAAAATGAATTTTATTTTAAACTTTATATTGTGGACTGTTCCTGTGGAGTTACCATGTAACTACACTGTTATTAAAGTGTTGCATAGAAGATATTTCTACAAGTTACACAGTAATTTGTGACCAATTTACACTTTATATTAAGTGGACAGTTCCTGTGGAGTTACCATGTAAGTACACTGGTATCACAAGGTGAAACCTTCTAATGCAGCATTAGTTCTGCCATACAGTGTTCACAAGTGCATGATCTGCAAACAGGTGTGGAAGTGAGAAAACATCTGCAAGTACATATTGTTGTTACACAATGCACTTACATAATTCTTGTTACAGATGTGTACTTTCCTAGTGTTGTTACCAATGTCCTGTTACACATTTGTACTTACACATACTATTCAGTGGGTTGTTACATGAGTGTAGTTACACCAGTAATACAAACGTAAATACTATGTAAACGTGTGTACATACACTGTAGTTACATACTACTTACACATCTAATTACCATGTAAGTTCACAGGTATAAGCGACACAATATAAAGTGGGACCATCAACGAAATTGTTTAACTCTAAAAAGCTGTAAAATGAGACTTTTTCCAAAAAAAAAAAAAATATTCATTTAAATAATTTGATGCGATTCAGTTATTGTTGACATGTTTTGTACAGATATAACGAGATTCACATTTGCTGCTACAATAAGTCAAGCATCATGGGTTGGTTCACTGCAGGACTCCAAATAAAAGTAGTGTATGAATATTGCATGCAAACCTCACAACTGGAATCCTCTTCACTTGGCTCGCAGTCTACGCTGTCACCATCTAAAATTAGAAAGTGCAAATAGTATGCATTTTCCACTCTACATACAGTAAAGCACAGCGCCACAACACATAAGTACCCGATATGTACACTGTAATCAATTGTTCATACAGCACATAGCAGTCAATAATATAAGGTGGGATCAAGGGGATATATATTCAAATTCTTCTGTAAATAGCAGTTTGGGCACCATCTTGTGGGTATAGGATTGCTCAGAATCAGGACGCTCAGAAACTAATCTGTTCGATGTCCCCTCTTCTGCTCAGTTAGCTATTATCTTTTGACAAGAAAAGTGGGACAGAGCTCCCTTGGGAACCTCCAGCTTTGTACTCAATAGTTGCATGGTTCAATGACTCGTCCCTCCACGTCAAAACATTGCATTGGTAACAGGCCCAGTCGCTACACGTGTGAAACCGGAGGTGTTTTAATACATGAGGTGTGAGTTCCTCAGGCACTTATGGTGAGGCGTGAGATGACATGCATGCTTTCATGGGGAAAGCTTTGTTTTTTTAAATATGTTTATGCCACTTCATCAGCATGTTTGGTGTTCGAGATGAGAATAAAATCATCATTTTGATTACCTGTTGTACCACAGCTTATGAAGGTGATTACAATAGAAATTAATAAGTTCAATTGTTGTTTAATGTAAACTGAAAATAAATGTTATGTTACTTGAGAAATGTTTTAAAAATAATTGTATAATAGATTAGAAAAAATGGGGGGCATCACGGTGGCGCAATGGGTAGCACAATTGCCTCACAGCAAGAAGGTTGCTGGTTCGAGCCTCAGCTGGGTAAGTTGGCATTTCTGTGTGGAGTTTGCATGTTCACGTGGGTTTCCTCCGGGTGCTCCGGTTTCCCCCACAAGTCCAAAGACATGCGCTACAGGTGAATTGGGTCATAGTGTACAGTATGTGTGTGAATGAGAGTGTATGGGTGTTTCTCAGTGATGGGTTGTAGCTAGAAGGGCATCTGCTGCGTAAAACATATGCTGGATAATTTGGCGGTTCATTCTGCTGTGGTGACCCCAGATTAATAAAGGTGATAAATAAATAAATTATGATAAACACTGTAAAAATGCTGGGTTCCACACAATAGATTTGTGTTGGGACAACATAAATTAAGTCAACTTATTCGTTTTTTACTAATTTAAGTGGATTGAACATAAAACAAGTTGTCCCAACGAAATTTCAAAAATTGTGTCATTTCCAAGAGTTCACACCGGCATGCTGTCCCGGGAGAGAACCCTGAGCTAGGAGATAATTAAGCCCAAGACTCCCGCCTGGTCAATAAGCATATAAAGAGGGTCCGAGATCAGGTAGGTCTCAAGAGCTCCCCTTAAAAAAGGGAGGAAAAGGAGGAGATGGGGTGGAAGGGGGGATTCTTCCAAAACGAAGATAAAGGCAGTATAGGGTAAAATCGGTCAATTTATTGTAAGCTTGGATCACTCTGATTGGATTATTAATAATTACAAATGAGAATCCAGTCGTGCTCAATCATATCACGTGCTCCTCCCGAAATTAGTTTATAAAACTTCACTTAGGTCTTTTTAAATAAGTAGGTTGAACAAGCAAAAAAAAAATGTGCATAGACAGGCGCTATAGGTAAATTGTGTAAACAAAATTGGCCGTAGTGTATGAGTGCGTGTGTTTGTGGTTTGTGCGGTTGTGGCTGAAAGGGCATCCACTGTGTAAATCATATGTCAGAATAGTTGGTGGTTTATTCCACTGTGGTGACCCCTGATAAATAAGTGACTAAGCCGAAAAAAAAATTATGAATGAAGAATCTAAGAAAAGAAATGAGGGAAACTTTAAAGCAGGGGTGCTCAACCCTATTCCTGGAGATCTACCTTCCTGCAGATTTCAGCTCCAACCCTAATCAAACACACCTGAACTAATTAATTAGGACCTGAACAGTACTTGATAATTACAGGCAGGGGTGTTTGATTAGGGTTGGAGCTGAAATTTGCAGGAAGGTAGATCTTCAGGAACAGGGTTGAGCACCCCTACTTTAAAACATTTATGCATATCTACAGTATATGTGAGGTGAAATTATGGAATAATCTGGAACAGACGTTAAATCAGTGATAGTAATCAGTTTTAGTAAATTCAAAACATTCAGTTAGTGAATGTTACCGCGTAAAGTTTGGATTTGTGTTCATTTAAGGAAATGGTGTAAGGTGTGTATACAATATGTAAGGATACAAGATGAAATAATATGAAGTGATAATTAAATGATGTGTAATTCGGAGTAATGCGGCGGGTAAAAATAATAATCCTGTGCTTCATCGTGCTCCATTTAAAACATATTATTATTATTTTTGTGTATACAGGTATGTAGATGTTCAAATTAAATTAAAATCTTATCAAATCAAAACCTGTCATCTTTGAAAGTGTTCAGGATAAAGCGTCTGTTTTAGTCATCTTTGATATCTGGTATAGAAAAAGATCACAAAAGGTGTTTTTTTTTATTTATTTTTTAATGAAACTTCATGCTTATTGTCCATAATTAACATTTACTTCTACTTTGATAGACCTGTATCTTGATTCCATTTTATGAGTTCCCTAGAGTTCCTTCTAATTTCAGCAAAGTAATTATTTCCTCATTTAGACATTGAAAATTCAAAGTCATTACTCGATACAGGATTATGTTAAGACATCATTTTAATGGGACTTCCCATCACATACCATAGCATCATCTCCAGTTATGTTTTTAAATCCCAAATGTTACTATACATACAACATTATTAAGTGTGGTGTATTCAGTCTGAGCTTTTATGATTTCTCTTCCATAATGAAGTCTCATGTTCTGCTCGCTCTTGGGCTTTTAAAGGTACATGAGAGAGAATTCATGAAAGTCTGATTACTGTAAACACAATCAAATGCAAAAGATCAGTCTTTAGACTTATTCACAGTGGGCCTCGATGGATTCCTGCTGTTCATTTGTCTTTGGAAAGCATGGTTCAAAGAATAATGCATCCCAGTATTGGCCTGTGGCCTTCATTTGAAATCATGCTTTTAATCATTTATGAGGAATCTGTGTTTTCAGTCTTGCTGCATTGATGGCATGACCTGGTTTGGGCCACAGTGTGAATGAAAGTCACAGGAAAAACTTTATTTTAATTTAAAATCTGCTCTACATGCGCAGTTATTAAATAATGCAATGCAATAGCGAAGCGAAGCGTGTTATCCTGTTATAAGTGTAGAGTTATAGTGAGTTATAATATAGTGCTTATAATTGTACAGTGGTTTTGTACAATTCAGAAAGACTTTTTCTTATTATTTAATTCTAAAGTTTTTTTAGTAGTAGTAAATTATATAATAGTAGTAATAATAATAATAATAATAATAATAATAATAATAATAATAATAACAAAAATTAATTACATTTATTTGACCAAAGGTCAAAAAAGTAAACACATATTGTACTGCTTAGTTCATGTATGCAAATATGAACCTTTAAGAATTTGATAATACCAATCTTATTTTATGAAAAACATCTACTCTGAGCCAAGATATTGATCTTATTCTTGAATGCGGAAGTGCGCTCGTTTTTGCGATTGTTTTAGAACTTCCAATTCAGATGCCTATGTGAGAAATGATTAGGAATAATAAACCACAGAAAACAGTCAAATTACTTCTCTACAAAGTGTTTGCATGACTATACAGACAAAGCAGAATAATCTAAAAAGAAAATATCAGCAGAATGCACTGTTTAAAATGAACGTCTAAAATGAATCTAAAAATGAATGGAAGTGAATGAGACCGCAAGTCTCGAGTCAAAAAGATTCAAATAGCTGAGCCCGCTCGTACACGAAGAATAAGGTGAATACAGTATACCATCTGTCCTTTACATTTTGTGCTTTGCATGTGAAAAGACTATTTGACAATAAATCCAGTTTTTACATATGTGTTTTATTCACTCACCGGCCACTTTATTAGGTACACCTGTCCAACTGCTCGTTAACACAAATTTCTAATCAGCCAATCACATGGCAGCAACTCAATACATTTAGGCAGGTAGACATGGTCATGAAGATCTGCTGCAGTTCAAACTGAGCATCAGAATGGGGAGGAAAGGTGATTTAAGTGACTTTAAACGTGGCATGGTTGTTGGTGTCAGACGGGCTGGTCTGAGTATTTCAGAAACTGCTGATCTACTGGGATTTTCATGCACAACCATCTCCAGGGTTTACAGAGAATTGTCTGAAAAAGAGAAAATATCCAGAGAGCGGCAGTTCTGTGGGCACAAATGCCTTGTTGATGGCAGAGGTCAGAGGAGAATGGCCAGACTGGTTCAAGCTGATAGAAAGGCAACTCAAATAACCACTCGTTACAACTGAGGTTACAGAAGAGAATCTCTGAATGCACAACATATCGAACCTTGAGGCAGATGAACTACAGCAGCAGAAGACCAAACCGGGTGCCACTCCTGTCAGTTAAGAACAGGAAACTGAGGCTACAATTTGCGCTATGTCATAAAGCGCGAATCATCTCAGACTGGTTTCTTGAACATGACAATGAGTTCACTGTACTCAAATGGCCTCCACAGTCATCATATCTCAATCCAATAGAGTTCCTTTGGAATGTGGTGGAACGGGAGATTCGCATCATGGATGTGCAGCTTACAAATCTGCAGCAACTGCGTGATGCTATCATGTCAATATGGACCAAAATCACTGAGGAATATTTCCAGTACCTTATTGAATCTATGCTAGGGCTGGGCAATATGGCAAAAAAAAATATATAGATTTTTGAATTAAGTTTGACCGATTCACGATTTCGATTTTTTTTTTTTTTTTTACTGTGTAACTATAGTCAACTTAAAACATTACAACAACATGACGAAAGTAACAATCTCTTTATAAGTAACTTGAAAAACCATCTGGTTAAGGAACATGTATTTTTAATGGCCATACATACATAAATTGGTCAACAAGGTGTAGCCTATTACATTCATATAGACAAATTCCTGCTTGACATTTAGAAAATATTTGTGCGTAGCTACACCATCCAGTATATATTAAATAACACTGTGAACAACAAAAAAAACCCACAGAAACCTGTTACATATCTATCTATATTTAAATGTCTATCTTATATTTAACTGAATCGTATAACAGCCTATAGCTGAAATGTTGGAAATTGCTCAATTAATTTTTATAAAACATTTGTCAAAACGTATTAATATTTTTTTGGAGTAAAAACAATACCGACATTTAAGAATCCATATTTATTTTATTTATTCATTCATTTTACTTGTTTATTGGTGCATATATGGGTTATGATTTAATTAATAGCTACCTTAGACAGCTACTGTGCCACTCCGTAAAGCTTTCAAGCAAAAGTCCAAATTAAAGAAAGATCTGACATTCACAACACGCCGTAACCGTCCTTCAGGTGGTGCGCAGGTATAAAATACAAAACCAGACGTCTGGGCTTTGAATTAGGTGCAATTATTTCCTCGTTGTTCAAAGAGTCTGCAAGTTCGTGTTCCATGGATATATGTTGTTGTTGATTCGATGCGCAGCAGGAAAAAAAGGCTTTCAGCAGTGTATGTAGTCGCTGGTAAAGTTCTCACCCAGATCAGAGCGATCTGTGCTACCGTATACAGCGCAGCATGCAATAAACTCACGCTCAGTCAGGTGAAGTAAAGGTCTCATTGCCTATATGTCAATCAAATTAATTAAGCTCTAGCCACGAATAAAAGTTTTAGCCTATTTTATTATTTTGTGTAATGTATATAGTGTAATCAGGGCCGGAGCAAGCCGAACTGGCGCTCTAGGCGAACAGCAATCGCGCAGCCCTCAACCCGAAAGTGAAATAGAAACTTACTGGTTTGCGGACGAAAGTGACCGGGAGGGGGTAGGTGTCGCGGATGAAAGTAAGGACCCTGAGTGAGACCCTCAGCAGGCCCTGAGTGTTAAGCTGGATTACATCGCGCGCCTCCGCTGACTGCGCGCGCACCTCGCGACAATGGCCTAGCGCGCTTGCGCTGAGCCAGCTGTGGTAGCTCATCATCAGAGCTGCGACGTCAACACACAGAATCTATCAGCACAATTCAGCACGGTTGTTTAACAGTTTAGAACGGTTTGGCGCAATAGTGGAAAAGCTGCTTAAATATTTTTATTTTAAAAAATCGCGATACCTCAATTTTATAAAAAATTGAATCGTCTTAAAATGTAAATTCAAATTAATCGAAAAAAAACGGCCAGCCCTAATCTATGCCACAAAAGATTAACGCAGTTCTGAAGGCAAAAGGGGGTCCAACCCGATACAAGTAAGGTGTACCTAATAAAGTGGCCGGTGAGTGTATATCAGCAATTGTTAGGCCTTTTCCAAGAAATTCTGTTATTGTGTGTTTTGAGGGGTGCAGCCTTAACCCGATGATTTTATGCCATATAAATTGATGTTCTCTGAATAAAGCTGAATTTGGGTGAAAGCACTGCACTGCGATTTTAATTTTGTCTCACATTCTCTGTCTTTAAAATAAATATAATAAAATAATGATTCTATTATTGATAATAGTTGGTAGTTGATAGTTTTCAGTCACGTGACCCGTGTAGAGACATGGTGGCCAAAAAATCAATAGTCTCTAATGGCAGCTACACTGGGATCTCCATAGAAACACAGCACAATCCTGTCATATTTCCATCTGTTTCAAGCTACAAATATTTGGATAGCATATCAACAACAAAAACAAATATATGATCATGCACTGTCAATTGTGGGCACTTATAATCTATATACAGTACTGCACCCGGAGCCATGTTTCATGCTTCTGTCAGAGCTCCAATTAGGTAATGTTTACCTTTATCTTGTGAATGTTCCTCAGTGATTTGGCCACTGGTGACGGCGTTATAGCATGTAAGTGTATGCTTTTATTTTTGGTATTTTTTTTTTAACTTAGATTAATATTAGCTGGAATTGAAAATCTATTCATATTCATTTTTTAAATCTATACACTGGCTTTGCATTTCAATTTATACTTTGGTTGCATTTAACCTACAACTTAAAATAGAAACTGTATAAAAAAGCATACAAACATACTGACTTAGACATACTGTATATGTACTGTAAATTGCTATGAGTCAGTGATGCTACCATTCAGCACAAATCCATAAATTTCTCTTGTCTGTTTTTTTTTCTTTCTATGAAGATATTCTGTAGAAGCACAGCCCAGGCATGTCTCCTTGACGGTTAGTAACGCGATATCTTATTGCACAACAATTATCCGGCTTTTTATCACTCAGGTTCCCTCTAATGATGTGACATCATGTGAAAACTATCATTAGCCACATATACACTCACCAGCCACTTTATTAGGTACACCTTACTAGTACCGGATTTGACACCCTTTTGCCTTCAAAACTGCCTTAATCCTTCTTGGCATAAACTCAACAAGGTACTGCAAAATATTCCTCAGAGATTTTGGTCCATATTGACATGATAGCATCACGCAGTTGCTGCAGATTTGTCGGCCACACATCCATGATGCGAATCTCCTGTTCCACCACATCCCAAAGGTGCTCTATTGAATTGACATCTGGTGACTGTGGAAGCCATTTGAGTACAGTAAACTAATTGTCATGTTCAAAAAAACAGTCTGAGGCATTTGCGCCCAGAGAACTGCTGCTCACTGGATGTTTTCTCTTTTTTGGACAATTCTCTGTAAATCCTAGAGATGGTTGTGCATGAAAATCCCAGTAAATCAGCAGTTTCTGAAATACTCAGACCAGCCCTTCTGGCTCCAACAACCATGCCACGTTCAAAGTCACTTAAATTACTTTTCTCACCCATTCTGATGCTCGGTTTGAATTGCAGCAGATCATCTTGATCATCTTGTGTTAACAAGCAGTTGGACAGATGTACCTAATAAAGTGGCACCTCAATACCTTGGTCGTACCTATGTCACTATCCAAATGTCTGTCTTGTAAGCCACTCATACCAGTACACACACACACACTGATATTAGCAATAAAGGAGCTTACCATTTCTGAGCAGGTGCAACACAAACTTCACTTGACAGGTTTGACTACTATAATGTATGAGATTCTTTACAGATTAGGAAATCATTTGAGAAGACTATCCTCTTTGTGCCACACTGTTCTTTTCTCCACCTGATAAAAAAACGTCAGACTGTTAACCTCTAAACGAGACTTTCACCGGAGAGCATTGCAAGACATATCGGTATAAACCCCAGTCCAGGCTTCAGGAACTTCAGTCAGCAATCACTCTTGAATTGAGCCTTTAGGAACCAGCAATAAAACAAACTGAAAAATAAATAGCTTGGACAGTCTTGTAATAGGAAAATCCACAAATACTGAGCTATAGTTGCAGGCCGTGAGATGTGAGTTTGGGTCTTCTGTGGATATGGCATGTGTAATGCAATGCATTAGAGCTTGATTGTAATGTAGACCTTTGTTTTCTGTCTATCAGATAAGCAGAAGCGAACGCATTTCAGCTGTTTCCAATATGTTTCCTGCATGCATTATGTTGTATATGGAGGGGGGTTTTGGCCACATTTACATTCGAGTGGAATTGTCTGAAGCAGCGCTGAAGAAGTCGGCAGGGTCTTATCTGGTGTTGGCTTTGTTTACTTGCAGAACAGGGTGGCAGGTTGACGAATGCAGTAATCAGATTGGGCAGAGATCCCTCTGCGACTGCAGTAGGGAGATGTTTCATGCGTCTTCTCCAAGACTGGCATTCTGTCGACTACACCAACTCTCTCCCTGCCACACTTTCAGGGCTGGAACTATGAATGAGCAAAAGTTATTCTTCATTAAACTGAAAAGAATTTCATGTTCAAGATCTACTTTCGGGTTGCATTTTTCTGCCAATAATTTCAAAACAAGCCGAATTTAAATTTTCCCCAATGTTCATATTGTAAATAATTTTAATATTATAATTGAATCCAATTATTAAAGGCGTTTATGGGCTTTGTTTGTATGTTGCAATTATATCATCAGTGCTGAAACGCATAACAATAATATGATGATTACTATTACTATTATTATTATTATTATTAATATTAGTGCTAGTAATGGTATTATTAATGGCCCTTTTGTGGCACTGATAATGTATATATAAATTTGGATCATATTACATAACATAACATAATATATATATAAGGGGTGTGACAAGATCTTGTTTACGAGATCTCGCAAGATTAAATTGCAACAAGATTTCTCGTCGAGGTGAAAAAATGTCTTGTGAGTTGTGATGTTGGCATGATCAACTGTGAGGGTGAAACTAGCATTGAATATTGGAGGTAGGATTGGATTTGGACTGCAAATAAAGTGCTTTGCACACATCTGGCAACGCAGGCTGGTCTTGGTTGGGCGGGCGGGTGTGATGTAACCACATTTTTTTCTTCACCAGAGCTCCACCGATGCCGTGTCCGGTCCAACACAGGCTACAACTGCAGCCACACACATTAACCATGCTTCAAAACCATGCGATGGAATAGCACTTAATATGCTTAAACACAAATCAATTTAAGACATCGAATATTCCTACTTTAGTCGCATTACTGAAGTGAAGTGCAGACATGTAAATCGCTGTAAACTATTACCGTCATGTAGGACTTTTAGTTGCACAGCCATATACACATGGCTGTTTAAAACTATTCTCTGGACCTATTGAGTCAGTAAAGGACATAGCATACTTAGTGAACTCATCATATCACTGAACAGCCAGTGAGTAGAGTTTATAGCAAAATATTGCAGTGTTTGCATGTCCTTTACTGCATAGAATTCATTAAAACAGAAGTATACCATTCAATACCAGTCTAGTTAATTTCAAAAAGCTGTGATTTTGTTTAGTTCATATATTAGCAAAATGTTTTGCAGTGTTTGCATGTCCTTTACGGCATAGAATTCATTCAAATATAAGTAAAATAACATTCATTACAAGTTGATTTTAAAAAGCACAGTTGAATAAAAGACTTTTCATCATTGAAGATTTGTTTAAAATGGTGTAAAAATCTTGTCTCGTTCTCTTGAACTCAATCTTGTGTCTCGTCTCGTCACAACCTTAATATATATATATATATATATATATATATATATATATATATATATATATATATATATATATATATATATATATATATTCAGGAGATCAAAGATTAAAGCATGACGCTTGTTAAGCCAAGGTCATGCATTCCTCGGGAAAGCACAGTCTGATCAAAGAAAGAATTTGAATGCAATCTAGGTTGCTTTGGATAAAAGACTGCCAATTGCATAATTGTAACTTTAAAATGTATGATGTATTTTTGAGGAAAAAATATATATTTCTAATAAAATATTGAGGAAACAAATCATTTAAAAGCATCAAACAGCATTTGCAAAAAGCTGTTTGATGGGCAAACAATCAGCCAGTCTTGCTCAGCCAATCTGTCGTTTCAACTGAAAACTTTGTACTGTAATACTTTTTCAAAACATCTTTGCCAACCGGCATTACAGTCTTTTTTGTAAAACATGTATGGACGGGAATTATTTTGAAAATCAGTCAATTTTCAAAAGACAAATATACACAGTTTTAAACAGCAAAATTCTAGACCAATGGGATTGCACAGACCACTATACTCCACACCACAGAAATGAAAATAGACACTTTTCACATTCCTGGATTTCCCAGCAGCAAAAGTTATCATAGTTGTGTAAACTTAGATAGCAGTGAATGAGAAAGTACCACAAATACGATATTTATTTGCATTCCAATTTGCTCAAATAATAAAAAATAAAAACTCCACATTGGTGTTTTCACAACTTTCAAAAAAAGAAAAGAAAAATGTGCAAGACCACACAGAGATGCTGCATAAGAAATACCTCACATAAGCATTTTTTTCATGTGATGCAAAGATGATATAATACAAAGAACAGCTTTAAAAATGTAAATAAATTGAAATCAAAATACTTAAAAAAACACTCAAGGATTTCAGATATTGATGACTGTTCAATGCCGTCTTGTGAAAAGGATCCATGCAAACAAAACTCCCCATTCATTACGACAAAAGCACGTTTAACTAAAATCTCATTTACATCTTTTACAAGCCATTTTCTTAAGGACACATAAAGTTGCCTCCAACAAGTCCATCTTAAATCATTACGCAGCATTTAAAAGCTTTTGTGAATGGATTGTAAACTACTGTTGTCCACAAGTGGCCTTGGAGAGCAGCCTGCTAGATCAGCTGTGTTCATCTCCAGCACAGAGACTCACGCTAAAGGACAGTCAAGCGAATTGATTTAACTCTCCGAGTCAGTCGCATTCACTGTTGAAGGCTGGATCAGCACTGGAACGTCCCCTCAGGGCTTTGTGTGCATCTGATGGGTTGGTTTAGGGATGCACACTGGATGGGTCGGTTGTGCTGACTGGTTGTTGGGTGTTTAACAGGCCAAGTGTGTCTAGTCTGCTATGGCGTTGCGTGCCGGACTGGTGAAGAAAAAAAGGGAGGGTTTTGTCAGCGGTGAAGGCCATGGAGGAGCGCTGCTGTCAGTGATTAATGGCTGGCAGGGTTTACTGTTCTCTGGGTTATGGATTTCCTGTCTCTCTCTCTCTGTGGTGGCTGCCTCTCATTAAACACCGCAATCAAAGAGGCCCCGGCAAGACCCGCAGCTCAAGAAGGGGAAGAGAGTTCACAAACAGACCGAGAGAAGGAGTCGGACAGATGAGGAGAGCGTAATGACCGCAGGACAGGAGAGGAATGGGTTAATAAGAGTTATAAATCAAATAGCCCACCGAAACCCGGATGATCCATGTCCTGAGAGAAACCGGAGATTATGTCAGAAGATGGATATATTTTAGCAGAACAAAAACAGGGAGGGAGTGGCTGTGCACTCTGTCTTGACATGTCCGTATGGTGTTTTGATTGAGAGAGCATGCCCAAATCTAATGAAGTCATCAGAGACGGAGAGGAAAAACCAGCTATGGAGAGGGGAAATGAGTCAAAGCACATTTGAGTGACAGATAGTGTCTCATGACAGCCAAAGGCCCACACCTCATAGTCTTGTCAGCATTAGACAGCAAATGAAGGATGCGCGGAGTGTACGCATACCGGATGAAAGTGATGGAAACAAGATCCGTTTTCATGCGGCTGAAAATCCAAGGTCAAAGATGGCAGGTGCTGGTCACCGGTGTCACATGCTGAATGGATAGCTTACAAACTTTAGTCCTGGACACTGCATTGTTAAATCATTCTGATGTCAATCGATTTCAAAAAACACAAGTCATGCTGGAACTAAATTTGGAAAATCTGTTCATCTTAAAATAAGTCCATATATGACTTCTGCGATGTGCAAAACCTGAACAGAACAGCGAAATCCAGTTGCAATGGAACTAAATAATCTACGTCATGCATTCCGTCATGTTTTGTGACAAGCTCATGTGTAATGTAAATCAATACAAATCACCACAGCAAAAGTTGACCGTTTTATAGTAATACCTTTTGAAAAACATCTCAAGATAAAATAGACTAATGGGTAGGCCCACATGGAATCTGCACATGCAGAAATACGCAGATTTCCACAGATTTTTAGCCCACCATTAAGTCTATGTATTTACTTGTGTTGTGTTATTCAGTTTTTAAATTAATGTTACTAATATTATTGTCATATAATAATAGTAATATGAAAATGTTCATATGATTTATTTACAATACAGTTTGTAAAGTAATATTTTCTGCCTTTTAGTAGATATATTACATGAGAGACTTGCTTTGTTTACCAAATAAGTGGATCTAATTGGATTTACAATGTAAACATTAAATAAAAAAAATATAATCTTTTATTTCATATATTAAGTTCATGTATTAAGATACTCCTAAAATCATTCCACATAAATTCACAGACTCTTTTTTTTTTTTACAAAATTCTCCTCAGAAATAGCAAAAAAGGTACGCAGATTCTGTCTGGCCCTACTAATAGGTAAATATCTTTATTTTATTTTATTTTTTAAATGTGTGTCTGAGAAGCTGAAAATATTAATTCTATACTATTCTGCCTCTAGTGCTCAACTGGAGAAGCCAAGCACAGAGAGAGCGGATCAAATAAATAAACAAGTTTATCCGTAAGTACTGTAACAGGATATCAATGAGCTCTCAATGAACATTTCAAAATATTATTTTCTTCATTATTTGTGGTGTGACTTAAAGTTTACCACAAATCATTGTATATATATATATATATATATATATATATATATATATATATATATATATATATATATATATATATATATATATATATATATATATATATATATATATATATATATATATATATATATATGATACAATAAACCTATAGAGATCAATGGGATCTGGAACTGTCATGGAATTTGGCAAAATATGGAAGAACAAATCAAAAACAGTGTTGTAAACCCATAATCAAATTGACATTTAGACTTGAAATATGCAATATGACTTGACCTCACCTTATGAACTATAAAGCAGCAAGTATATTTGTGGAAAAATATTATTCTCACATGTCTCCATTACAACCCTTTAAAATAAGTTTGTTTTAACTTGAAATTATGAGAGAAACCATTTTTTATTGTTACGGTGGAATGTAGTTTAATATAATAATAATGAAAAATAATATATTTGATAATAAATCTATCAAATATCATGATTCAATCATCTACATATGTTTTTAAATACAAAAATGTATTTTGAAATCAGACAAAATAATCTATGACATTTTAACAGAACTATTCAAATTACAGGGAATTTACACATCAGTGAACATGTCATGGAATTTGGCAAAATATGGATGTACAAATTAAAAACAGTGTTGTATTCCTAATTAAATAGCTGATTAAACTTGAAATTGCAATACGAAACCACGAAAATACATCTGAAGTTCTGCATGTTCATTTACTACACACATACTCAAGCAAATATGACACGTGTGTTTTAGCATTTGCATCTTACTATATGAGGACATGACCTTATGAACTATAAAGCAGCTCACTACACAAGTATATTTGTGGAAAATAATATAATCACGTCTCCATTACAACCCTTAAAAATAAGTTTGTTTTAACTTGAAATTATGAGAGAAACCACTTTTTTATTGTTACAGTAGAATGTAGTTTACAGTTTTCTCAGTTACTTTGGCACATTTTTCAAAACAGACTTAACATTCTCTAAACTATGAGTGCAAATCGCAGAACTGTTTGCTGGAACTTGCAAAATGTAGTTACTCCCCCAAAACATTTCATTCATGCATCAAAACCTATCGTGTTTTTGGTCAAGACCACTAAAACATAAAGTGTACATGTCATTGTGTGAGCCACACTACTCAAAACGGTTGTTTTTATCACCATGACAGTCAACCATGGAAATTAAGGTTTAAAAAACTCTGATATGTGTTGAGAACAGTGAATATTACACATAAAAATAAAAAATAAATGAACATTTGTATTTATACAGTACATTTATTTGTGTACAAATGTATTACATGCAAAGTGCAATCTTGCTTGTCCACTTACTGTACTGTATATTTCATATTTCTTATGTTACCACAAATACACACACACAAAAAACTACAAAATATCATTCATCCTTGGTGAACATCCTGTCACTCTTGTTGGCCTTGCCAGAGATTACACTTTTTCCAATTGCTCTCCCGTTACTGCGTTTCAAGATTTTGAATGTAGTGATTATGATGTATGTAAGCAAATCGCTACCAAAGTTGATTGATAAATAGATAACGCAAATTGTAATGCAACTAGAGGTCCTTTACCAATTGAACAGACATTACAAACTATGTCAATATTAGATATTTATGGTGTAAACATGTGCATATACAAATGTTTGATAACTGAATAAATGGTTTTGAGTGTGATGGCTTACACGATGAAAAAGGATTGAGAAGTTGTGAAGAGTTTGACAGTTTAAATGGGAATCGACTCATCAGTTTTGATCAACAAACCCTATGCAATTAGTTTTTGTCTAAACTACAGACAATTGTACTTACAGTTTTTACACATGCGCCAAAGAATTTGCAATTTGCTTAACTCAATAAGAAATGCCACTCTTAAGTGAACAATAAGCTAATGGTTCAGAGATCTAAACTTATTGTTTTGAAAACTAAAAAGGTCACACTTTATTTTGATGGTCCGTTTGTTGAATTTAAGTTACATTGCATCTACATGCCAACTAATTGTCATTAGATTATAAGTAGATTGTTAGGTTGGGGTTAGGGTAAGTTGTACTTGCAAAGTTTCTTATAGTCAGTTAAATGTCTGTTTAGCAGCTGTATCAACAGATATTTAGCAGACAGTCTACTAATACTCAAATGGACTATCAGAATAAAGTGTTACCAATAAAAATTTCAATCGAGAATTGAGCCAAAACAATTGAAAAAAACTGTAATATGATAATGAAAAATTATATATTTGATAATAAATCAAACAAATATTATGATTCAATTATCTGCATATGCTTTTT
Source organism: Danio kyathit (assembly GCA_903798195.1). Classification (NCBI taxonomy): domain Eukaryota; kingdom Metazoa; phylum Chordata; class Actinopteri; order Cypriniformes; family Danionidae; genus Danio; species Danio kyathit. The sequence goes on along the minus strand of LR812530.1, from coordinate 27,265,823 downwards.
AATTACTAAAATGTATTTTAACAATAAAAATTAATGGCAAACAAATTGAAAAACAGAAAAACGTACAAAGTGAATTTGAAATTGAACTGCATTGCATACATTTCTTAAAGGCAGCTGCTTCAAACTATCCAACAGCCAGTGCATATACTGTATAAGTACATGAACAATTCCAAATTGTTTATAAGCAAATTCGATAATATTTTATGATGTTCATTAATTCACAATAAAGCATTTCGTTAAAACCTGCAAAAACCTACAAATAAAAAAAACATGAATGAACAAACTGGCAGCGCTATCTGTGGACTGCACTTTGAAGTCAGACAAAATAACATCCGTGACATTTTAACAAAGCTATTCAGATTACAGGGAATTTACACATCAGTAAACATGAATTAGAGGCATCCCAGTGTTGCTGTGCTTCCTGGCAGACTTAATTGCTAATAAAAATGTGAGCAGCAAATAGAATCTCATGGTTAAACATGCAGAGAGCTTGTCTATTATTCAAATAGCCGTCAATCATTCAGCGGCATGGCGCTAGCAGTCTGACTGGACAATGACCTGAGAGGCAAATCACGCTGGCGTTGTGCTAATCAGGACTAAAACACACTTTTAAGTGCCAGAAGAAAATCTGCAACACAAAAGACTTCAATAATCTTATACGCCTCACCACTATCTATCTCTCTTACTTTCCAAAACAAGTGTTTTTTTTACACCACAAACCGAGAGTCGAGTCAATGTTTGGCCATAGGCAGTGAGTCAACATGCGTAGGCAGTTCTGAGGGAAAGACGGCGCTAGTTCAGGGTCTTAAGAAGAAAATAAGCCCAAAGTTAAAAAAAAAGAAGAAAAAAAAAGACGAAAGCGGAAAAATATAAATCTAGGCTGAGCTTTGTCACTGTACACCCCATGACATCTCAGACTGTAACTAGTCTTATGATACTGGAAAGGGCATTTTTTTTCCTGCATAACCACCACCGTTTTTCTCCTGTTTATCCTCTTTTTTTTAAGTGTGCATTGATTACTGAACATGCCTGCGGCTCTGGAGAAGCCTAGCTATCTTCTCTGTGAGCCCACAATCCCATCGCTCAACAGCTATAAATGTCTGCCACCTTCCCTTACAGAAACAGACATGTTCTTTAGTGCTCAGACAGGCTTTGAAACCAAACTCGCTTTACCACCGTGTCCCAACAATACCTTAACTCCAGTGTTTTTTAGTGAGCATTCTACATCCATTCATTCATTTTCCTTCAGCTTAGTCTCTTATTTATTAGAGGTCGCCACAGTGGAATGAACCGCCAACTTATCCAGCATATGTTTTACGCAGCGAATACCCTTCCAGCCGCAACCCATTACTGGGAAACACCCATACACACTCACATTCACACTGATACACTATGGCCAATTTAGTTCATCCAATTCACTTATACCACATTGGACTGTGGGGGAAACCAGAGCACCCGGAGGAAACCCATGCAAACACAGGGGGGACAAGCAAACTCCACACAGAAATGCCAACTGGGCCAACCGGGACTCAAACCAGTGACCTTCTTTTCTGTGAGGCGACAGTGCTAACCACTGAGCCACCATTTTGCCTTGAGCATTCTACATGCAGATCAAAATACAAGAACCTACAGTACAATTTCTTAAATATTTAGGTCATTGCTCTGTCCTGTTTAAAGTTGTCCCAATAAAAGAGCAGTTCACATATGTCACGCTTAATATAATCAAAAGCATAGTACAAAAAAAAGTAAGAGATTTTCAGAAAACCGAACTGTTCAAAGTAAGAAAACACTTTCAGATTTCTCCCAGTTACTGTTGTAAAGCCCTATTTACACTACCCATGACACGTAGCATCAAGCAACCATTAATTTTAATAGAGAACTAGTGACTTCCGGCGATCTCCAAATACACAAGCGACAGCAGCTGTTGGCGACAGGATGTGGGTGCATCAAGCGATGCAACAATGCTGAGATTCCTTTAAAGGGCCATGAAACCCCCTGTCTCAGCATGGTGTTTTCACACTTCTAGTTTGGAAAAAGTCAGGAAAGTGGGCGTGTCCAGCTCTGGGAGTGTGGGAGTGTCTGGGGAGGGAAAGAGGGAAGGATTTGCAAAAATGGGAGTTTCCCTTTGGGCACACGCTGATTTTCACAGGCAAAACAAAGCACAGACGCAGGGGAGAAAGACAGTGACTGTGTTTACATGGACATCAGTAATCGAATTATTTGCCAAATTATTAATTTGTTGAATTTAACTGCAGTTTGGCACTTTCATTATTATTCAGGAACATTTCCTGCATGCCCCCGAGAGGAACTGCTGGAGAGTGGAGTTTTAATGAAATGTTTGATACCGCATGGCGAATGGGAGAAAAAATCCTCCGTATTTCTTGGTAACTTAGATGCACTCGGTAGGTAGCGTCAGAAAGCTGTGTGTGTATAGACTATCATTTCACAAAATGTGGCAAAAAATCCTACACGACGGTTATAGTTTGATTACGGTGTTTACATGTTTACAGCGGACCCATGACGACCCATGTCTCCAAATTCTTGTTCTTCTACTTGTTTTGGCAACACACCGTGGCGTCTCTCTGTCGTCTGATCACTGTAACAGGTTAAACAGTCTCCGAAGCTATCATGCATATTAATGAAGTTGCACCGCATACACAATAGAGCGCGCTGATTGGTTTGAACCAAGTCTTTCTCATGAATTGATGCCGCACACTCAGAGACGTCACAATGTACTCGCAGGTACAGACATCCACTCTCTGTGCTGGATTACACGCAAGTATCTAATCGGCGTGACGCAGCTTCAAAAATTCGTTCCAGCATTTTGTTTGGAAATGAAAATAGGGTTGACGTCAAAATCCAACGTCAGGTCGATGTCAATGTCCAACGTCCAACCTAAAATCAATCAAACATCAATGTCTAACGATGTTACAGCAGTCTATCAGACTTTGGTTGCGATACCTGACAAATAAATGTCAGTATTTGACGTTAATATGACGTTGGTTTAAGATGTTAGCTCGACATTGGATTTAGGTCACTTTCTAACACAACCTAAAATCAACCAAATATCAACATCATTTGACGTTATTATTGGATGTCAAAATAATGTTGTTCTTAGACGCTGGCTCAACATTGAATTTTGGTCACCTGACATCACAACCTAAATATAGCCTAATATTGACATCTTATGATCTTGTGTGCCTGCTAGGATGATCCTCTCTCAGCTCCTGCATTAGCCACTTGTAGGCTATTCATCATGCTGTAGAACTACACAGACCAGTGTTTTTCACAGATAAATAGCTGAAATGACAGCACACATTTTTGTCTTGTTAATTTGTGTAATTGAGCTACTGATTCCGTTTATATTTAGTGCTTTCCCTCCGCAATGTTTATTTTCAGAGGCAAGAAAACGTGTTCGCTGTCATGTTAATATCATACAAAAACATTTCCTAGGCAACCTCAAGGTGGGAATGCCGACTAGCGACTTCAATCGCTATGCAAATAGAAGCTACAAAGTCGCTGGTAGTGTGAATGAGGCTTTAATCTGGCAATTGGTGGTAATTTATTTAAATATCAATCCCTATTTAACTGGTGGCCAGTTTTGACTGACTTTGCAAGATTGTCATTCTAAAGTGACTGAAACCCTCTGACAACAGGTTGTCAGATGAAGGCCAAAGAGATTAACCTTTCAATCATAACAAGAAAAGTTGGTCATTTTAAATCTGTGATTTCTAGAATACTGCTCCATTTTTACAATGTCACTAACTCATTCAAGTCCTCCAAAAAGCCTGGTTGTCCACAAAAGGCACATACACAAGAGGAAAGGATAATGCGGGCAATCTCAATAAGCAATCAGTTCAAAATTTCAGCCGGGATTGCTTGTAAGTTCAACCCTGAAAGCATAGAATATACTTTGCTGCAGAGCTTGTTGAGTGGCCAGCCATCTGGTCCAAACTTTACTTTAGTAATGAAAGAAAGTTTCATTTATTGGGCAGCACGGTGGATAAGGGGTTAGCACAGTTGCCCCACAGCAAGAAGGTCACTGGTTTGAATCCCAGCTTGACCAGGAAGCTTTCCTGTGTGGAATTTGCATGTTCCCCCCTATGTCTGCATAGGTCCAAAGACATGCGGTAGACAGTAGGTGAACTGGATAAACTAAATTGGCCGTAGTGTGTGAATGAGAGAGTGTATGGGTGTTTCCCAGCACAGAGGGTAGTACTCTTAGCGCTGGGTTAAAGTATTCAATTGTAAAACAATTGCCAGAGTAATTCATTAGCCAGAGTAGTTCATTACACAGCAAAACAGGAATTATTTCCTTTAAAGTGAAATAATGAAATGGGCAGCCCAGAGTCCTGATATAAACCTGGCTGAAAATCCCAGAACCCTTGGTGACGTAAATTCATGGATAAGAAACCTACTACAGTCAGTGAACTGTGGAGGCGCCAGCAAATGTGGCTGCAGAAAGATACTGAAATTATTAAAAGTAGCTGAAATTTTAGTTTAATCTTTTATCATGGCTTTTCCCAAATCCCCAACCTTTCTTCAGTGACTTTGTTATTTTGTAAAAAGCTGAGCAACTTGCATGGTATAAAAAATCCTACAAATTTTGCACAATGAAGATTACATTATTAAGTGTTAATAAATTGTGGTATAATTTAGATCTCCACTGTAGGCACAGTTCTATCATCATATATTAGTGTAATCATACGGTATGCAGTTTGTGTCACAGATGGCAAAGCATTTAGGCGCCAGTCAGTTGACAACTCTGTGAATAATCGAGCGCTCTTTCGGAGACGGTGGTGTCTAGCATGGCATTCGTATCAATGCTATTAGACCCAGTTCCAGTTTATGGGTGCAGACCTCGTCTAATGGAACCGAATGTCGTATGACATAAAAACATCACGAGTGAGTAATGTCTCCATGGTGCTTTCGCATAGTGAGCACACTTGTCACTGGTTTGTGTCAATTTCATGAGCTGTTACATCGACAAAAAAATATGTTAAAGGCTGGGCCGTTTTATAGTCACAGCACGCAAGTAGTGACGCCTGCTGAGTGTCAGGGTGTCACATGGTACAGTTGCTTTGAATGCTTATCTAATCACGCCTCTCTTTCTTGTGTCAGGGTGCACCTTATTACATTAGCCATGACATGGATCAGAGCACATCTAATTCAACTATGCACGCAAGACGGACGTTAAAAAGCAACGACGTGTGGGACAGCCTGAATCCAAATCCTGCATTGGCGGCTAGTAGCTATGCATGCTGATTTTGGCAATGGCCAGACTCGTGGGCAGGAATTTGCGGGAACAATTGGCTCGGATGAGATCAATGAGGCGCTTAATATAATAGCACATGTAAAACTGACAAATCAACTGATTTAACTCTACAAAAGAGCTGGTCTATGGGACTCGAGTTTTCATCCTGCACCCAGACAGTGTTTCATGGTGATTTCAGTGCTGACTGTGACTCTTTTTCCACTTGATTGATTAGACACTAGCCTAGTGATGAAAGTGATCTGGGACGGAGCTAAGGCAGCGCTCGCAGAGAGGTTACATGGTTCACTGGCTAGAGCTTTGAAAATGCCAACCACCAGCAGCTCCAGTCTCCACTGGAGATGTTTTCAGACACAATACACCGGGGTTCAAAAGCCCATTTGTTGAAAATGCTTTTGTTTAGCATTTTTCTCATTTAATTCGGCTTTTACTTGTTTTTTTTATGAGAAAATATTCTATGTACAAAATTATTTCTGTGCAAAGATGAGCTGAAATTCTGAATTTGGTATGCCATGATTTTTTTTATGTTAATCTTGACATTTTGGAACAGTAAAAAATGTTGGCAATTGCAATACAATTTTTTCCAAATATAGATATACATGCATGTGTCGCTAATGAGATCTAGGCATGTCCAGATCCGATCACATGATCGGAAATCGGGCCCAATCACGCGGTTTCAGATTGGAATCGGATGTTACCTCCCGATCAGAACTTGAATACATATACAGTTGAGGTCAGAATTATTAGCCCCCCTTTAAATTTTTTTTTCTTTTTTAAATACTTCCCAAATTATGTTTAACAGAGCAAGGAAATTTTCACAGTATGTCTGATAATATTTTTTTCTTTCTGAAAAAGTCGTATTTGTTTTATTTTGGCTAGAACAAAAGCAGCTTTTGATTTTTTTAAAACCATTTTAAGGTCAAAATTATAAGCCCCTTTAAGCTATATTTTTTATGATAATCTACAGAACAAACCATCGTTATACAATAACTTTCCTAATTACCCTAACCTGCCTAGTTAACCTAATTAACCTAGTAAAGCCTTTAAATGTCACTTTAAACTGTATAGAAGTGTCTTGAAAAATATCTAGTAAAATATTATTTACTGTCATCATGGCAAAGATAAAATAAATCAGTTATTAGAAATGAGTTATTAAAACTATTATGTTTAGAAATGTGTTGAAAAAATCTGCTCTTCGTTAAACAGAAATTGAGGAAAAAAATAAACAGGGAGGCTAATAATTCAGAGGGGCTAATAATTCTGACGTCAACTGTACATTCTCATAATTTTAAACACATCTATAGTTATGGGGTGACACAGAGTCAGCTTTCTTGACTTCATACAGAAACAGCAATGTGTGCGGCATGACATCATTATCTTGCAGAGATGCTATTGGTTAAATGCCGGCAAAGTAGAACATGGAAGCAGCTTGAAATGGAAAGCACGAGTATATCTGTGGTCTGGAGGTATTATAAAGTTGATGATGACAAACTTGGGATTGCCTGCTGGGTGTAAGTTGAGGAGCTATTTGTTTTTATATTAGAATTTTTTATATTGCACTAAAGTCCAAAAGTGAAGAATTGATGTTATTTATTACTTGATTGTTCAAACTACCTCACAAAAGTGCTCTGTTTGTTAACAGAGTTGTTAAATGTAACAGTTTTTCTTGTTTGCTTTGACCTGGTTAAAAAAAAAAAAACTAGGATCCACTCCATTTTCATCATCACTATCCCAGCAGAGCAGAAGACATGTCTTGCAAATGTGTAAACCCATTCTCATTGGGTTGACACATTTTCCCCACCATTTTGCAAAACAGTCAACACAGATGTTATTCAAGCAGTCCAAACTTTATTGTTTTGAGCTATGGTTACCAAACAGAAACCATCTATTAGAAACTATCAAGATTAGTAGGAAATCACTGAAGCACTGGTTTGACACTCCTTGATTAAAAGAGCTCATATACTTGTTTCCAAGTTGTGTTGTTTAAAGGTAAAATTTAGGCCTGTGTGTTAACTGTTTTGAAAATGTGGAGTTTCAGTTGACAGCTGCATCAAAGCAATCAAGAAATCTGCAAAATAAGTTGAATTAAATAAAAAACAAGGAACATCCTGGATCTGTTTCTTTGCTCTTCTTTATTATTTTTTTATATATTATAGAAGTATTGGATCGGGTTTCGGTATTGGTAGATACTCAAAATCAAATGACTCAGAATCTGACTTGAAGACAAAAAAACCTGATGGGGACATCCTTAATCTTTATAAGCATATGGGATGATTTTACAGACAATTTGCTACAGTAATTGAAAAGCAAAATCTATAATGACCAACACAATCTACCAAAAGCAGTGTAAATAAAAAATATTGTGGCTTGGTAATTCATACACTGAAAAAAATGATTTCTGCAAAATAGATGCAAACAATTTATATGGGTTGAATTTAAATAAACAATTTAAATTTAGTAATGTTCGACCTAATTTGTTTGTTTAAATTCAGCCCAAATAAATTGTTTACTAGCACTTGACTTAAAAAAAAATAGTAAATCCAAGGAATCATCTTTAAATCATTTTTTAATGTATGTTTGGATAATCCTTTCATCTAGCAGCACCATCATGTCAAGCACAAATGGCACAAACACGATGTTTGGGAGTGGTAAATAATAACACAAACACCCCATTACTTTATCTTAGTAAATCATGTTGCAAGACTAATAATTAAACTCATCCAAATCCAAATGTGGGCAGCACGGTGGCTCAGAGGTTAGCACTGTTGCCTCACAGCAAGAAGATCGCTGGTTCAAGTCCCACCTGGGCCAGTTGGCATTTCTGTGTGGAGTTTGCATGTGAGGGTTCGCGTGAGTTTCCTGAGTTGAAATCTAACTGTAATCAGGTCAACTGCACAAATAAGTGTCAACGCCTTAATTTCCCATCTCTGTCTATAATTCTGACAGCATTTCTCATTTTTACACTAATTTGCATAAAACCTATTTAAATGTTATGATGTTGTAAAATGTTTAAATTACAATTTGACGTATGAGTGTGATTTCCCCACCCACCGAATTGATTGACAGCAGCATATTAGCATGTCTCCGTAATAACACATGCATTCATATCAACAAGACAGGACATGTGCAAAGCAACTGGGATTAAAAGATCTGTTCAGCTCTCTGTGATCATCAATCATCATCAAATGTGATCAAGAGTGAGTTTTACAAGTTTAAAATGTTTTTAAAACAGTGCATGTTTGCAATGAATTACAGTGATTTTACTGTCTTTATCACCACAGCCGCATGTCAGAACAATTCTAAAAGAAGATGCTTCAATCCCAGTGTGTGGACATTAAATCAGTTTTTTACATTAACATAACGGATATCCATACAGCAGTGGATATTAACATGTATACTATCACATTTCCTGTGCAAAATCAGTTAAACGTGCACGCTGTGTATGTCTGTCAGTGTGTGTGCATGTGTAACTTTGTAATGACATTGTGTGTGACTCAGCGCAGAAAGACTTGAATTAACTCCACAACAAATACATCAAATAATCATTGAGAAAGTTTTTACTGTAATGTTAATATGAAAAACTTTAGGTGAACTCTGCTTTCTTCATGTCTGTCTATTATCTGATGCAGCCAAGGCGGAGACTGAGGCTCATTCTGACAGGCACGTTGGAACGGTGGGCGGGGAGAACTAGCATTAAAGGCACAGGCAACAAAAACAGCTACATTGTGTTCAAAGCAGAAAGTTCTAATGTTCTGAAAGATATAATAAATAATCTGATGAGTGTTTTGAGCTAAAATTTTGCAGATACATAGTGGAGACACAAAAGACTTATCTTAAAGGGCACCTAGGTTAACCCTTTTTCCAGATTTAAAATAAGCATTTTGTGTCCCCAGAATGTGTCTGTAAAGTTTCAGCTCAAAACACCCATCAGATTATTTATTATAGCTTTCACTAGTTTGTGTTTTATAGATCTCAACAGATTTTTGCTGTTTTTGTGTACTGGGCCTTTAAGACTAGTCCTCCACGCCCACTGTTTCCACGTGCCTGTCAGCGTGCCTCAGTCTCCGCCCTCGGCTGCCTCAGACAACTGACACAGACATAAAGGAAGCAAATCTCACATAACGTTTGTGAGAAAAACTACAGTAAGACCTTTATCAATGATTATTTGATGCATTTGTTGTGTGGAGCTGCAGGATGAGTCACACACAATGTCGTTAAAAAGTTCACACACACACACAGCGCAGACACACACGCACATACATACAGCGCGCGCGTTTAGCTTTGCACTGTCTTTGCCCACAAATGTGACAGGATACAGGTTAATATCTACTGCTGTATGGATATCTGTTATGTTAATGTACAAAATAAACCTGATTTAACGCCCACAAACCGGGATTGAAGCGTCTTCTTTCATAATTGTACTGACACGCGGCTGTGTTGATGAAGTAAAGCTGAAGTAAATCGCTGTAATTCATTACACACATGCATGTTTTAAAACATTTTAAACTTGTCAAACTCACTCTTGATCACATTTGATGATGATTGATGATCCTAGCAAACTGAACAGACCTTTTATTTACGGTTGATTTGCGCACGTCCTGTCTTGTGGATATGATTACAAACGTTACTACGGAGACATGTTAATACGCAGCTGTCAATCAATTCGGTGGGCGAGGGGACCGCACTCCTACGTCAAGTTGCGGTCGGTCTCAAAACGGCACCAATTGGTCTACTGTTTTTATGTTAAATTGAAAAAAAAGGAATGGGTGTGTTTATATCACCCCAATATGACGGTCTATACACTATACCTACACATATGTCTGTCCAAACAGCTTGAAAAGTAGATTTTTCACCATAGGTGCCCTTTAAATTTTGAAAAAGGGGTAAAATAGGTGCCCTTTAATGTCAGTTTATTGTTTTTAATATGGCATATTTACAAGATAAAATATTTAATTCTTAAAATATTAAAATATCTACATTTCTAAATCCTCTAAAGGTAGCCTTCTTTACTGGCCTAAAAATGGTTTACAATGTCACACACATCTTATGACGGAAATCAAACATGAATGCACTGCACATGAATGCATTTTTGATCCACACAAACAAACACAACAACGCCACATCAGGACACACATCATGCCGCAGATTATATCATGCTGCACATTTCCCTGCAGAGCAGCCTCAGCCCGTCTCACAGCCACGTGTAGAGGAAGAATTTCAGTGCCAGGTTTGAGTGATGTCAGTCAGTGGCATGTTTATCCTGAGGCGCTCATCGCCTGCTCTTTAAACACAGGGCTACGAGCTCCACTCGCATCACCCCTCCAAATCTCTTTAGCGCATGATGAACCTTTAACAATACCCTTGCTTACATCTGTTACTGTACTTTAAAGTAATTTCTGTCCCTTGCTCCCTAAAGCATGGTAAAATTGGAAGCGTCTGCTGTGAATAAAAGCCAAATTACTGCTTGTCCTTAGCACACATAAGCAAGAACACACATAAAAACATGCGCATACTCAATAGCAAACGATTGCCGATTATGATTTTTGCATTATCCTTTTAAACGCTATCATAAAACTGGAAGGTTCTTTGCTGTGATGGGATTCTCAGCGGTAATGAATCTTTTATGAAGTCAAAGTTAGCAGAGAAGTCACATCAGGCACTCTCACACTGCGTTTTCTACTTGTTTTTAGCATCTTCGTCCCCTTTAATTGCATTAATGCAAACAAGACAGTGACACTTCAAAAGCCAGCAGAGCTCATTTAGTAGATCACAGCAGTCAATAATACTACAAGACTCACCGCTGCCACCTCTGGCCAGAACGAGAAACTGCGCTAACAGCAGCACCTGACAGAGTCTGCCAATTTCTACAAATTACTCCTCTGACCTCCACTTTCCATGTGCGATGGTTGAGAGCCAAATGATGGCAATTTCCCTCAAAATGCTCTCAGCTGTCTTGTGCTTTGGCAAGTGATACCGCAATCCCATCCGTTTAGATTAGCTACACTGAATAAGGAATGGCAAAATGAATGGGACGTAGTTCGTGTAATATTTATAACTGGAGTTACTTAAATGTGCTTTATTGATTTTTCGTTTGCATGCCAGGGAACAACAGAAAGGCATACCGGCCATCAGAAAGTTGCAGAGGTGAGATTGATAGGTTTATTCTTAAAACGGAGGCTCTATCTGATTGGTATGCATCATAATGGCCGTGCATCCTGTCGGAGAATAAATCTATCACATCATTTTTCTGTACCACCACAAATCCAACGCCAGTCAGCCAATGCAGGAATGACAGCAGTAATTTTCCCACTGTCCCACGGTGGGGGAGCCTCATCTCCACAACGCTGCACCGTCAGCGAAATATGGAGCCAGAGTGCAGGAGCAAACCACCCATGCGTGCCGCACACTCACACAGACACACACACACACCGAGAAATGAATGCACACATCCAACGTAAGAGACCAAAAAGATTCAAAGCAATGCTGTTTGGATGGTCATCTTCGAGCCAGGGTGGGAGGTTGGGAGGGGGGGGTGATAATGCAGCCTGGAGCAATTAGCACAGCCATGGAGACCAAACTGGAGGAGGGTGAGGATTTATGGCCCGTAGGTCAGCTCTTATCGGACGGGTGCTCTTTCTGACGCAGGATTAATGGGAAATGGTTTTTACATGCCTCACTGGATTCCTGAACAAACTCAATGAGTTTCAACATAAAATTACAAAGTATTGAAATTTCTGAAACAAAATGCATGTACTGAATTTTCATCAGCAGAGTCAAGAACACAGATATTCATGATCATAATAATGATTCTGATCATTTTAAGATCGCTCTGTAAGATTTTAGATTATGTTTGAGTTAATTCAAGATTTTTTTTAACTATACTTTAGTTTTATGTTTGTACTGAATTAAATGCGCATGTGTGTAGTGAGATAATTGTAAAAACATGTTTACAGTTTGCGCATAATACTTTTGGTTGCTAGCATAAAATTGAGGCTCTTGAATGTAATTAATAAAGCCCATGTTTTACTCACCTTCAAGGCTTCCTATTGCAGGTGTAGAATTTCTGCCCCAACAGGATTACTGAAGAGAGAGGTAAGCTGTATTTTGACGAATATGTATTTTTTTAGGAAACCCTATTTTTTTTATTTATTATTTTTAATTAGATTTTTTTTGCATATGTTATTTCTTAGTCCGTGTTGAATGCAATGCGACATTGAGTTGAATGGCTGCTGACATTCTGGAGCTCACACTCTAAAAAATACTAAATACGTTTTTAAACTGTCACTATTTTTACATTATAGTATATTTATGTTAAATATATACAATTTATTAGTTACACCTTATTTGTACAGGGTTGGACCCACGTTTGCTTTTAGAACTGCCTTAATCCTTCCTGACATAGATTCAACAAGGTACTGGAAACATTCCTCAGAGATTTTGGTCTAAATTAACATGATAGCATCACACAGTTGCTGCATCCCAAAGGTGCTCTATTGGATTGAGCTCTGGTGACTGTAAAGGTCATTTGAGTACAGTGAACTTATTGTCAAGTTTAAAAAAAACGCGTTGTGCGTTCAGAGATGCTCTTCTGTATATCTCAGTTGTAACGAGTGGTTATTTGAGTTACTGTTGCCTTTCTTTAAGCTAGAACCAGCCTGGCCATTTTCCTCTGACCTCTGGCATCAACAAGGCATTTACGCCCACAGAACTGCCGCTCACTGAATATTTTCTTTTTTTCAGACTATTCTCTGTAAACCCTAGAGATGGTTGTGCGTGAAAATCCAAGTAAATCAGCAGTTTCTGAAATACTGAAATACCAACAACCATGCCACGTTCAAAGTCACTTAAATCACCTTTCTTCCCCATTCTCATGCTCTGTTTGAACTGCAGCAGATCGTCTAGAGTAGACCATGTCTACATGCCTAAATACATTGAGTTGCTGACATGTGGTTGGCTGATTAGATATTTGCGTTAACAAGCAGTTGGACAGGTGTAACTAATAAAGTGGCCGCTGAGTGTATCTATTAATATTTTTTCCCCCCATATACTCTTAAAATAATTAATTAAAATAAAATAATTGACTGAAAAGTGCATATTTTTGAAAACAATACCATTATCATCTCTCATAACTAGGGCCAGACGGAATCTGCGCACGTTTTTTGCTATTTCTGCGGAGAATTTTGGTAAAAATCTGCGGATTGCTGCGGAATTATTTTAGGAGTATCATAACTAAAACCTTAAATGTAAAATAAAAAATAATATCTTTTTAAATTTTATTTAATGTTTAAAATGCAAATCCAATTAGATTAACAGTAAGTAAATAAACAGATTTAATGATGGGCTAAAAATCTGCGGAAATCTGCGGAAAATCTGCGAAAAATTTGCGGAATTCTGCGCACGCAGATTCCGTGTGGGCCTACTCATAACCACAAACACAAACATGATTTAGTTAAAGTGCTGACATGTGCATGCAGTACATTTGACATTTATCTTGCATTGTCAATAAACATTTGAGACTACAGGACAACCAAAACAATTATGAAGGACTTTAAGACTGATTCTGCATATGTGTGTAAACATAGTCTGAATGCATTTTTAAAAATAAAATGCCAGGAAGGTTTTTTTCCACTGTGACACCATAGAACAGTGAATCGGCAACAGGTGGCTTGAGGGCCAAAAGTGGCCCGCCAGCAATAATATCTGGCCCGCTACCAGATTATTTTGATAACAGCTTGTCCTGAAATAGATCTGCCATGACAGCAATAGTTACAGGGCTACTCACAATCACTTGTCTTTAGAGAATTTGGCTTCAAAATGAACGCAAGAGAACAATTTGCAGCGATGTTTTATTCTAAGATGAACTGAGAGATTTTCATTTAAAAAGCTCTGAAAAGAATTCAAAGAGCTAGAAACACCAATAAAAATAGGCTTCAGGAAATGGGTGGTATTATTCATCTTAAATGTTAACCTCACTCTGAAATTGAGATAATATCATACCTCCAGCATGCAAACCATTTTAAAATGCAGTTTCGTACTTGAGGATGCCAACTTTGCCAAGGAATAATCATGAGTGAAAAAGTAGGCTACATCAAATAATTATAAGACAAGTCAAATAAAATAATTTATTAATAATCATAACATTTATTATTCACAATATGGACATATGTAATAAATCTTAGTGCAATACACTCAAAAATAAAGGTAAAAGAGGTGTGACTGGGGTGGCACTTTTTCAAAAGGTACACAGTGGTAGCTAAAGGGTCCATATTGGTACCTCGGAAATACATATTCCTAAACATTTCACAAATTTTTGTGCACTTTTGTTTTTTTTTTAGGTACTAATATGCGCCTTTGAGGTATCAATAGGGACCCTTTAGGTACAAATGTGTACATTTACTGTAGAAAAGCAGCTGCACCCTGAACGACAGCTCTCATAACCTTATTTCAGAAAATATAAGAGCGTGACTGAGAAATGCCATTAATGTGCTAATTCAATTTCCCTTTATTTGTTTGTTTTTGTTAGTTTTATCCATTCTGCATCTCCCACATGGTTTAACAAGAAGGTCTGTGTTGCAAGTTTGTTGAATGAACTCGTCAGATAACGCATTACAACTCTACTTTATTAATTTATCTAATGTAAAACACTGGCACCACCACAATGTGGCATTTTGATAATGACTGTTCTATTAAGATTTACATAGAGTAAGCTCACTACCAGTTACAAAAGACACTGTAACAGTCTGTCACAAGCAATTCAGTTGAATTTTTAATCAAATAATTTCAAAAATTATCCTTTGACTATGTTCTAGTCCACCCTCTTTTTTTGGTCCTGTGCCAGACTTACATGCTAACCCCTGCCATCGAAGAACCCCTTTCGTTTTCATAGAAGCACTTTTTGATAGCATGTAGAACATTTTCATGATCAAAACTACCATGTTCCACTACGAAAAACCTTTTGTGGAAAGAAAAACTTCTATGGATGTTAAAAGTTCTTCTGAGAACCATCAATGCTGAATAAGCAACCTTTATTTTTTAAAAATGTAACTTAAAAGGGGTTACTCTGAAACACTGTCTTATATAATTTAATATTACCACAGAAAGAATTGAGCTTAATAATTAAAATCCACCCACAATGAGTCTCAGCTGACTGTTTGTTGCTCCCTCTGATCCTCAAAATAGAGTTCGGTTAAATCTTAATGTACGAAGCAAAGCTGCGTGACCACTTTGGCTTGTGATTGGCACTGCAGAGCATTTCATATGATACGTCTGCATCCACTACACCCTGAACTACAAGCATCATACATTGTCAGAATGAAAAATTCATCTTTTTGACAGCCCTCATAAATTCTGAACTGTCTCTCCCTTCTTAGAGTTGCATCTTTGTACCTCGTTCTCAGTTTCATAGCATTTGCATGAGGAGAGGGAGGAGACGCAGACACCAGGACTTCTCTGACTCTAAAGGTTAATGATATTTTGACCTACCAAATCCATTTTTCAGGGCCCACGCCATTAGATGGCCTTTGATCTTCTGTAACACAAGGCAAAAAATCCATATACCCATTTTAATCACAATATAAATTTTCACTACAAGGCAGGGAAATGTCATTCTGCTCTTTTGTTATTGCAAATCACAACAAAATATATGGTCCAGTCAACTGCGCCAAATCTCATGAAAGATTCATTTTCATTTTTCATCATTCCTTACAAAGGACCCTGAGGACATTCGCGGAACAGCTCTTTAATACCCCTGCATAAAGAGCGTCGATGCAGACTCCACTGCAAGCCGAGCCAAACCTCATTTAAACTTCTCTTAATCATCAGACTCAGAGCACAATCAGTGGGGCTGCATTCATCGCTGTCACCGCCGCTGAGTGACCTTCATCAGAGGTGCCAGGGCAGATGCCAGAAAGGCTGCCATGTCATCTTTGACAAGGCCGATTTCTACGAGCGCACACCCACACGGATGAAAGGCTCACAATGGCGGTGTGGCTGAAATACTTCACATTAACATTCATTATTGACCCTCTACCTCTGTTCAGATTCTGTAATTAGATCTCCACCGCTGGACTCGATGGGAGAGGAGAGCGAGCCTTGAACTCAGCATGTTAATGCTCCTCCTCCATCCGTCTCCCAGCCTCTATGGAACGGCTGTAAAACTGAATGTGGTTTCAGGAGGATGCAAGCTGTTCGGGAGTGATTTAGCCAAACGTTCGGGCGATCCAAGATGCGGGAAGGTAATGAGGGTGTGACAAAGACCAGGGGAGCCATTAAACATGGGCGGAGAGGCTAAAAGAATAGGGACTATTTGGCTCTCCTGTATTTAGTTCCCCTTGGTTCAGAAAGATATTTATGGGTAATAACTTCAGGATGAGGGTACACGTTTAAAACATACATATAAATCTCCGTCAAATAACAGATTACCCCTCTGCTGAAAAAAACCCCTATTGAAATCAGCCTACAGTATGATGTTTTCCTTTAAGCTAATCCTCCAAAATGACAAGCTAAAATGCCTCAAACCAGCCAATAGACATGGCTACATTTACCAAATGCATTATTAGCCAACTATTGTTTCAAGTTTACCAACTATGCTGCAAGTTTACCAACAAACTTCAACAATCTGGTGCTTCCCAAAATTACTGTTGCAAACCGTTTCAAAGAGGATGGCAATACAGCTCTCTGGAACTCTTGACTTTTTGTTAGCAGCATACTGTACAGTGCATCCAGAAAGTATTCCTAGTGCTGTACTTTTTCACATTTTTTATGTTACAGCCTAATTCCAAAATGGATTAAATTCATTTATTTCCTCAAAATTCTACACACAATACCCCATAATGACAATGTGCCTTTGCTTAATACTTTGTTCATGCACCTTTGGCAGCAATTATAGCCTCAAGTCTTTTTGAATATGATGCCACAAGCTTGGCACACCTGTCTTTGGGAATTTTTGCCCATTCCTCTTGCCAGTACCTGTCAAGCTCTATCAGGTTGGATAGGAAGCGATGGTGTACAGCCATTTTCAGATCTCTCCAAAGATGTTAAATAGGATTTAGGTCTGGGCTCTGGCTGGGCCACTCAAGGACATTCACCGATCTGTTGTGAAGCCACTCCATTGATATTTTGGCGGTGTACTTTGGGTCATTGTCCTGCTGGAAGATGAACCGTCGCCCTAGTCTGAGGTCAAGAGCACTCTGAAGCAGGTTTACATTTAGGATGTCTCTGTACATTGCTGCATTCATCTTTCCCTCTATCCTGACTAGTTCCTGCTGCTGAAAAACATCATGGTATTAGCCTGGTGATGAGCGGTGCCTAGTTTTCTCCAAACGTAACGCCTGGCATTCACTCCAAAGAGTTCAATTTTAGTCTCATCAGACCAGAGAATTTTGTTTCTTATGGTCTGAGAGTCCTTCAGATGCCTTTTGGCAAATTCCAGGGGGAAAGTGGCTTCCGTCTGGCCACTCTATCATACAGGCCTGATTGGTGGATTGCTGCACTGATGGTTGTCCTTCTGTAAGGTTCTCCTCTCTCCACAGAACACTGGAGCTCAGACAGAGTGACCATCGCGTTATTGATCACCTCCCTGACTAAGGTCCTTCTCCCTCGATCACTCAGCTTAGATGGCCGGCCAGCTGTAGGAAGAGTCCTGGTGGTTCCAAACATCTTCCACTTACGGATGATGGAGGCCACTGTGCTCATTGGTCCTGTCTTGGAGGTCTACAGACATTTCCTTTGGCTTCATTCTTGGTTTGTGCTTTGACATGCACTGTCATCCCTCGGACCTTATATAGACAGGTGGATGCCTTTTTAAATCATGTCCAATCAACTGAATTTACCACAGGTGAACTCCAATTAAGCTGCTGAAACATCTCAAGAATGAGCAGTGGAAACAGAATGTACCTGAGCTCAATTTAGAGCTTCACTGCCAAGTCTGTGAATACTTATGTACATGTGATTTTTCAGGTATTTTATATTAAATAAATTTGCAACAATTTAAAAAAATCTTTTTTTCACATTGTCATTATGGGGTATTGTGTGTAGAATTTTGAGGAAATAAATAAATTGAATCCATTTTGGAATAAGGCTGTAACATAAAAATGTAGAAAAAGTGAAGCGCTATGTATACTTTCCGGATGTACTGTAGTTTCGTGTTAGTACAACATGGATATCAGATGTTTGTTTTCAGTTTGCAAGCTAACATTATCCAATTGAAACAACCCTTAAGAGACCAAAGAGGGAATCGTGAATGACAGAAATTATATCTTCAATAACAGAAATACATTTACTAGCTTAAGTTTGTTTTTGCAGGCTAAGCATTTACCCTATTGAGGGTGACCTGGTCATCTGTTTGGGGATATTTATGGGTAATAACTTCAGGATGAGGGTAAACGTTTAAAACATACACATAAATGTCCGTCAAATAACAGATTACCCCTCTGCTGAAAAAGAAAACCCATTGAAACCAGCCTTTGACGTTTTCCTTTAAGTCTATCCTCCAAAATGACAAGCTAAAATGCCTCAAACCAGCCAATAGACATGGCTACATTTCCCAAACGCCTTGTTAGCCAACTATGGCTTCAAGTTTACCAACCATGCTGCAAGTTTACCAACAAACTTCAACAAGCTGGACAATCTGGTGTATCCCAAAATTGCTGTTACAACCCTTTACAGAGGATGGCAATTCAGCTGTCTGGAGCTCTTGACTTTTCTTTTGCAGCATAGCTTCGTGTTAGTACAACATGGATGTCACATGTTTGTTTTCAATTTGCAAGCTAACATTTACCAAATTGAAACAACCCTCAAGGGACCAAATAGGGAATTGTAAATGACAGAAATTATATCTTCAATAACAGAAATAAATTTAGTAGCTTAAGTTTTTTTTTTTGCATGCTAAGCATTTACCCTATTGAGAGTGGTTATCTGTTCAGGAGATACAAGATGCAGGGAGGCAATTTGGGTGTGACAAAGTCCAAGGGAGCCATTAAGTATTGCCGAGAGACTAAAAGAATAGGGGCAATTTGGCTCTCCCATATTTAGTTCCACTTGGTTCAGAAAGATATTTAGAAGTAATAACTTCTGGATGAGGGTAAACATTTAAAAACATACACATGAATGTCAGTCAAATAACAGATTACCCCTCTGCTGGAAAAAAAAACTATGAAACCAGCCTATGATGTTTTCCTTTAAGCTAATCCTCCAAAATGACAAGCCAAAATGCCACAAACCAGCCAATAGACATGGCTACATTTCCCAAATGCTTTGTTAGCCAACTATGGTTGCAAGTTTACCAACTATGCTGCAAGTTTACCAACAAACTTCAACAATCTGGGGCTTCCCAAAATGACTGTTACAAACCATTTCAAAGAGGATGGCAATACAGCTCTCTGGAACTCTTGACTTTTTGTTTGCAGCATAGCTTTGTGCTAGTACAACATGGATATCAGATGTTTGTTTTCAGTTTGCGAGCTAACATTTACCCAATTGAAAAAACCCTTAAGGGACCAAAGGGGGAATCATGAATGACAGAAATTATATCTTCAATAACAGAAATAAATTTAGTAGCTTAAGTTTGATTTTGCAAGTATTTACCCTATTGAGAGTGACCTGGTTATCGTTTCAGGAGATCCAAGATGCAGGGAGGCAAGTGACAAAGTTCAAGAGAGCCATTAAACATGGGAGGAAAGGCTATAAGAACAGGGATAATTTGTCTCTCCCTAAGGATTAACTTCTTTTTGGTTTAGAAATATATTTATAGGTACACTATTCTAGGTCTGATTACAAATGATATAACATCTCTTCAAGAAGAGTGTAGTCATTTAAAACATACCGTATAAATGAATGTCCTTCAAAAAACATATAGTCCCTCTGCTGAAAAAAACACTGTATATATATATATATATATATATATATATATATATATATATATATATATATATATATATATATATATATATATATATATATATATATATATATATAATGAGGAAAAATAAGAAAAGAAACATGTTGAAACCAGCCTATTATATATATATATATATACATAGCTTGCTAGTCTTTACTGGATTAAACTAAATCCCCAGGCTGAAAAGTTTAAGATTCCTCAAACCAGCCAGAAGACCAAAGGTGTTTCCCAAATGGTTTGTTAGCCAAGTACGTTTGCAAGTTTCTCTACTACCAACACAGTTCAATGATTCAAAACTTCCTGAAACCACAGTTACAAGAAACCTTTGCAAAGAGCATGGTAAAGCAGCTGGTTGGAATTCTTGACCTTTCGTTAGAAGCAGTTTCTTGTTAGTAAGACATGGAAATAAAATGCTTTTATTCCGTTTGTAACCCAACTGCCTTAGAATACAAAAGCATATGAGAAAGGCTATGGAGACCATGACATGGTACAAATAGATGAGGCGTTACAAACAACGTCCATTAACATTCCAAGGGGGAATCTCACATGACATACCTGCTTAGGTCTACATTTGTTTATAGATGCTAATCATTTACCCTATTGTCAGGATTGATTTAGGCCCTGTTTACACTAATACGTTTTAGTTTTAAAATGCACAAGTTTTGCTACAGTTATGCCTTCCCTTTATTTAAGCGATTTGGAAAAAGTGAAGAGGCTATTTTGGTTTTAAAACGCACCTGCTGCGTGTCAGTGTGGATGGGTCTTAACAATAAAATAAAAACACGACATGAAGCACTGTCTTTTAATTTTTTTTATTAACAACCTAAACATAACAGGCACAAAAAATGTTAAGGCATCTTGTATATACTTATATGCATATGGTGAACAAACTAGCTGTCTCTATTCCTGAATATAATAAACAGTAAGCAATAATTTTTATAATCAATAATAATTATAAAAGTATAAAGTACAATAAGTTTATACAATATAGGAAATAAAGCAAGCAGTTGGTCAAACATGCGGAATCAGTGTAAGTGGTTTTAAATTAATAGGTATTTTAACTTATCTTTGCGCTCTATAGATTCAAAAGACCGACTCGTTAAATATAGGTCTACTACACATGATGAATTATACATTGCGTTTAACAACTACAGAGAGATGAGATCCAGTGGCATATTCAGGATGGACTGGCCGACGTTCGACTGCTCTCAGCCGGGCAGGTGTGCTCAGAGCTCCCGCTGACTGCCTGGAGCTCAGACAAGAGAATACGCTGAAGCAGCTTTCAGCGCATGCCAGAGTGTGTATGGTCACGCAATGTGCATTTTCAGTGGTGTAGTGTGGACGGAGAGCTTTTCAGGAATGCTACGCTAGTTTGGACATGTATCGTTTTCATTCTAAAACACCGTTTTAAAACTAAAACGTATTAGTGTAAATGGGGGGCTTAGTCATCTGCTCAGGAGATCCAAGATGGGGGTGAGTTAATGAAGGTGTGACAAAGATGTGACTATTAAATCTGGACAGAGAGGTGGCAGTGACAGCCTTATGGTCAATGTATGACACACAGCACAGCTGTGAGTTGAGGTCTTTTGGCAATCATGTACCTTTCACTCCACCATTCACTGTCTATATTGTCCAGTAAAAATAATAATGTAAAAAGAACATGGGTGGAGAGGCTATAAAGAAAAAAAACAGGGATGATCTGACTCTCTTTAAGTATTTAGCTCCACCTGAGTAAGAGAATTATATACTTTATTAGATGTCTAATTATAAATGATGCAATCACGTCAGGGTGAATGTAGTAAAACAAACCACCAAACAACTTGTACCATGCTGAAAAAGAAAAAAAAACATGCAACCTAGGCTTGTTTACTAGTTTTCATTGCTTTAAGCTAGTATAGCTTATAGTAGTACAGTTTTCTTGAAACACCAGTTGTAACAAACATTAGCAAACATGCAAGGAAAGTGTCTGTCTGGAATTTTTGACCAAGATGTGGATCAATTTGTAAAGGATACTATGAAAAGGAAGAAGATTCTAGCATGATGCTATTAGATCAGACATAACTAACAACAACCCTTAAGGTTCTAAGTGGGGAATCCTGCATGACAAAATCGAGTAATAGCATACATCACTAGATAGCATTAGTTTTCATATGCAAACCTTTTAATCTTAGTATAGTGTGAACTGGTTAGCCTGCTAACTTGGTGGTAACTGACATTAAAACCCATAATCATAACAGTATTTAAATGTTAAGATTTACAAACATCGCTTGTTGTAAGATAGCAGTACTGCTATAGGCTAATTCACACAAATACATTTGTCAGATTTAGTTAAATCATAGTGTTTCCCCTGTTGGCATCTGTTGCCGTTGGCAGGCACATGTTTTGACTAACTGATCATGTTCGATTGTTTTTGTCTGTTTATGAAATGTCTGAATAATGACGTAATGTAATCTGGCGATATCTCTGTCGATGCACTGTGAATTAGCCTTGAGAGAGAAAACAGTACAGCAAAATAAGCTACAACTGCTACAATGGGACAAGCAGAAAAGCCATTTTGATTAGCTTGCAGATCATAGCATGATAACACAACAGATCAGCCATTACAAACAACGACCCCTTAGGGTCCGAGAAGGACTAAAGCGCACGTGAAAGAATGGAGGTAGGACTGAGCAACTACATTCATGATGTGAAGAACGTTAATAAAACTGTCTGTGAATTA
Source organism: Danio kyathit (assembly GCA_903798195.1). Lineage (NCBI taxonomy): Eukaryota > Metazoa > Chordata > Actinopteri > Cypriniformes > Danionidae > Danio > Danio kyathit. The sequence goes on along the minus strand of LR812530.1, from coordinate 27,242,936 downwards.
TTTAGAAGCACTGAGGGTGCAAAAAGAGGATGAAAATAGCAGCACAAGAGTGATGCACTAATGTATTGACAATAGCAATACAGTGTAAATGAATTTCTTCAGGTCACTGACATTTTAAAAGCTTAAGGGCTCCAGCAATGATGGTGTGATATCATCACTTGGGCTTTTCAGTGGCAAGTGGCTGAGCGATTTGAATTACAAACACACTTAATGAATTTATTCATTTTAAACCATTTAGCCAGATAATGAAAAAAGCCATTTAGAGCTCGACGCTCACCACTCAGATTGTAATTGCTGCATACGTTTGTGGATCCAGAAAACGCCTGTGTCACTTACTCTGGGTAGATCTGTAGAAAATGGCCATCTGCCACAGCGTGGCCTCTTTGAACATGATTCTTATCCTGAGTATTAATGTTCTCTCTAAATACACCATCCAGAACTAAAAGGATATTGCCTTGGGTCTATTACCTCCTGCCATCTGTTTTTCCCATTTTCCGTTTTCCTTCCAACACGCAAGGAAATATCTGACACAGATGCTGAGTCATTCCCAGATCAATTCAAATTAAAGCCGTGCGGGCGTGAGGTGCAGATTTTAGCACTTCAGAAATGGGCTTTGACTGCGTGCCTTTCTTCCAATTCCTTTTTTATACAAATAAAGCAGAAATCAATAGCCGTGGTCAGCATGTGCACTTGGAGCGGTGGGATTTCGATTTCGGCTGGGGAGTTGGAAAGGAAGGAAAGCAGAGCATCCGCTCGGACTAGCCAGCTACGGTATTCCACGAGTAGCGCTAACCGCGCACGCTGCTTCTTTTATCAGTCAATACATCATTTTACTTAGCCAATAACAGAGTCCCTCACACAAAAGATAATGGATGTTCCTCTCGGTTGCCGCGGGATCTGCTGCAGTGGTAATGTAGATTAATTCACTGCAAACAGATTGATTTTCCCTTCTCTGTCGGAGTCATTTGTTTTTTCCTCGTCGCTGTGGTCAACTACTGTAACTACCCACCTGGGCGAAGAAACATTGGCTACTCAGGCAAATGAGGAACTAAAGGCATTAAAATTAGCGCTGCCCTACAATCCCTCTTTCTGCTTTCTCTTCCTCTCCGGCCTGACATAAGGCGTCAGCGTCTGATAGAGGCATTGGTGACCCGTGTCGACCCTCCATCACTGTCAGTCAGCACTTCTGCGAGGTCAGGGCCGAGGCACCACAGAGCGTCCCATTAAATATACGAGGCAAAATAAAACACTAAAGAGAAAGTAGGAAGCTGAAAAGCAGAGGCCAACACCTCCATCTGTCACTTCGGCCTGGCGCCTGAGAGAAGGACGATGCGAAAAGACAGTTTCTGGAACCAAGAGCACTCCTGCAGGCAGAGTTTCTCTTAGAACTCGTATTAGAGTCACTGTGGAATCGTTTACACTCGCTGTATTGTTTCATCAGAGTGTTTATGGCTGCCGCTGCCACACATTCACACTTTGATGTGGGCCGCTTTAAAAGGCCGAGCGGCATGAAAGAGTGCGGGAAGCAGAACAGATCACACGTCGGAGTTCAGTAAACTGCCTTCCGCAGCCCAGATATGGCTCAGCGTGGAGCTTTGTTTGGATGCCGCTTGGATATTCCTCTGAGATTGATGACTATTGGAATGCAAATAGAATTCAGCAAACTGATTGATTTCTCAATCTCTGTCAGAATTATTTATTATAAACTCCAGGGCGAATGCATTACATTTTGAAAGATTTTAGTCATTTATGCTAAGCAAATCATTTACTTCGAGGAATATGCTGGGTTCAATACAAGGTAAACATAATTATGCTGTGTAACATCAAATGACCAGATAAGTTAAACTCCTTTAATGAAAATCCCCATAAAATCTAAATCTTAGTTTTTTGCTTTTGTTATGAAATGTTATAAGATGGAATACTCCAAAACAATGCCACATTTAGAAGGTATATGCATTTACAGTCTCTTATTTTAGCCAATATTCATCAATGATCTATCTAAAGGGATATTTCACCCAAAAGTTCTGTCATCATGTACTTACCCTTTACTTGTTTTTAAAACTTTTTGAGCTTCTTTCATCTGTTAAACTCAAAAGAAGATATTTTAAAGAATGCTGAAACTGGTAACCATTGACTTCAATAATAACTGTTTTTCCTACTATGAAAGTCATTAGCCCGGCAATTTTCCAGAAAGTGATCATGTGCGTACAGGCCCTTTAAAAAAAAAATACCGGTAAATTCGTTCGGTCAATTTTCCGGAAAGAGAAGTTGCTCTGTTGCTCCGAAATGCTGCTCTGTGTGAACGCAGACAGAAAATTGGCTCAAAAAAAAAAAAAAAAAAAAAAGAGCACGTTCACGATTAGAACGTGCTGACGTGAGACGTCTACTCCAGCCAATCAGAACATTCAGACGCATTCATGTCCTTTGAATCTTTTTCCGGACACATTTAGCAGCTAGATGTTACTCAGGTAATGTTTCTATGTTCCTTCCAAATGCCAACTGTGAAAAAAATGATCAGTAAAATGCTTATGATAAACCTCTGTTTGTTTACCTACAAGCTCTGCTTAAGTTACTTGACGCGTGTGCACGTGAGCGCCAGCCCACACACATATTTTGTACATTTCGACATGCGAAAGTGTTGCTCCATATATTTACATCCAAGCTGTTCACAATACTTACTTATCCATCCACAGAATTTGTAATGTAGTCAAATGTGTTAACACTTAGCTTCTTCCTTTGGATGTCACTGAGACAAAGCAGCTGCATGAATGCTAAAGTTTTAAATAAAAGTGAAACCATCAACAAAAGCCTGACCACTTCTATGTTTACAATACAAGCCGTTTAGAGCTCATTTCTGGTTAATGATGTCAGAATTTACTGGTATTTTGGAATGGATGTGTGAATGGTCTTTGCTGGAAAAATTCCAGAACGTCCTTGCCTGTGTGAACAGAGCTTTTTTTTTAATTTACCGGTAAAGTCGTTCCGGAAATTTTCCGGATATTTAATGGTATCACTGTGTGAAAGGGGCTTGGCACCACTTGTGTAAATGAGTGAATAGTGAGAAAACTTTTGGGGGAACTGTCCCTTTAACTTAAGCTTCTAACAGTCAGCTTTTCTGTTCAATGAAATGCTCTGTAGAGTCATTTCCCTTACACCATGAATGGGCTCTAATGGGTTGCAGTTGAAATGACAATATTCACACAATTACTACTTTCTATACAGTGAATGACACATAGTGCACTATAGGGGATAAACGATTTAGACAGAGTAAATCTGCTTTCTATTGGGGGTATGAAGTCTGGATTCATCGCAGCGCACACACAAAATCTGCTTCAGTCCAGAGACACAATAACACAGAACAGATGCGCAGATTGGCACAGAGCATAAAATATATCAAACCCATTTCAATTCGATAATGAATGCTATACTTTTAAGTGTTATGTGGAAAAATAAGTGGAGAAACAATTAGACAGACTCATCATTTCTGTTAAGACTGTGGTTGTCAAATGCTTTTTAGAGGATATTAAAGCATTAATTAATTTATACAATTGTTCACAAATCAAATGCCTTAATTAAAGGAACATTCAAGTGTACTTATGACAATGCTGATGACTACACAAAATTATTAAAACCTTTAATAAAAGCAAAAATCTAAATATTGAAGAACATAAATAAACGGGAATATTTAAAAGCAGAAACAAAGGAAAGGTATTAAACCACAACTTATTATTATTATTTTTTATTCACATTAAATTGAATAACATTATATATAAATATATATATATATATATATATATATATATATATATATATATATATATATATATATATATATATATATATATATATATATATATATATATATATATTATATATATATATATTTTTTTATATATATATATATAATAAATAGTATATAAAGAAACAAATCCAAGCAACAACAGAAAAAGTGCTAGCAGCTCATTACTCATTTATTTTAATTATAATTTACAAACTAAAAAGGGCTGGCATGACATGGCATGGTAATGTGATATGACAAATCTCATATAACAATAAAAGTTTTCTGTAAACACAATCGAATAATAGTTTATTTATAGTAAAAAAGATAGGTGTAAACTTTGTACTTGCAACTTTCTCACATAAAATGAACAATAGAGCATTATATGAAAATGTCCTTTTTTAATTTGTACATACAATATACACTCACCGGCCACTTTATTAGGTACACCTTACTAGTAGTGGGTTGGACCCTCTTTTGCCTTCAGAACTGCCCTAATCCTTAATGGCATAGATTCAACAAGGTACTGGAAATATTCCTCAGAGATTTTGGTCCATATTGACACGATGCATCATGCAGTTGCTTCAGATTTGTTTGCTTTACATCCATGATGCAAATCTCCCGTTCCACCACATCCCAAATGTGCTCTATTGGATTGAGATCTGGTGATAGTGGAGGCCATTTGAGTACAGGGAACTCATTGTCGTGTTCAAGAAACCAGTCTGAGATGATTCGTGCTTTATGACATGGTGCGTTATACTGCTGGAAGTAGCCATCAGGAGATGGGTACACTGTGGTCATAAAGAGACGGACATAGTCAGCATCATTACTCAGGTAAGCTGTGGCATTGACAAGGTACTCAATTGGTACTAATGGGCTCAAAGTGTGCCAAGAAAATATCCCAACAATTTTTCAATTTTCTATTGTCCAATTTTGTGAATTGTAGCTAGTTTCCTGTTCTTAGCTGACAGGAGTGGCACCTGGTGTGGTCTTCTGCTGATGTAGTCCATCTGCCTCAAGGTTTAATGTGTTTAATGTGCAGAAGAGATACTCTTCTGCATACCTCGGTTGTAACGAGTGGTTATTTGAGTTACTGTTGCCTTTCTATCAACTCTGGCATCTATCAACAAGGCATTTGGGCCCACAGAACTGCCACTCACTGTATATTTTCTCTTTTTCGGACCATTCTCTCTAAACCCTAGAGATGGTTGTGCATGAAAATCCCAGTAGACCAGCAGTTTCTGAAATACTCAGACCAGCCCGTCTGGCACCAACAACCATGCCACGTTTAGTCACTTAAATCACCTTTCCTCCCCATTCTGATGCTCGGTTTGAACTGCAGCAGATCTTCATGACCATGTCTACATGCCTAAATGCATTGAGTTGCTGCCATGTGATTGGCTGATTAGAAATTTGTGTTAACGAGCAGTTGGACAGGTGTACCTAATAAAGTGGCCGGTTATTATATATCATCATTGCACTGCCTTTATAGACAATATATCATTTTGAACATCTAAAAATGTCAATAAAAGTCACATTATTAACTGCAGAGTCAAATTATTAACATTAGAAGCTGACACCAATGTACCACAGTGCAAACTGAAAGTATAAATACGAGTTAGGGGCAACTGTTAATTAGCAGATATACTATATTTACAATGCACGTGTGTGTGTGTGTGTGTGTGTGTGTGTGTGTGTGTGTGTGTGTGTGTGTGTGTGTGTGTGTGTGTGTGTGTGTGTGTGTGTGTGTGTGTGTGTGCGTATATACCTGTAAATAGCAAATTGCGACAGGCTATTAATCTCCATACATTTACTAACAAAGTTTATCCACACCATCGAACATGCCTCTCTCTTGCCATCACTAGATTTAAATATGGATCTACAAACAAAAATTGAGATTATAAATGGATGCTGCATATTCATCAATGATAAGTGTGAGGATCCATCTCTCCACTCATGTATATTAGTGTGAGTGTGTGTACATGCCTCACAGCCCATGTCCTCCACGCCTCAATCTCCCCGTCTCCTCTGGACCAGGTGGTTCTCCCTGGGCTGCTGCATTGTTTATGAGCAGCAGATTGCCATGGTGATAAGAAGGCCTCACCGGCACTCTAATAAGGCAGAGTGGGACTGCTGGAGCCAGGCTGAGGGGCCATAAGAGCCCAGGCCCCTGATGAGCACCACTCTGATAAGGTCGATGAATATGGTACATGCTTGTTGATGTTTGCGGAGTGCAATGAGACACTTTTTCTCTCTCTCTCCCTCTTCTCCATGCAGCCTCGCCTGCAGATTACTAATGCATTCGTCTGGGGAGGCAAAGCGGTCGTCAATACGTTGGAGTCGACGGCAGCCTTGAGCGAGAAGAATCTCAAACGGGAAGGGATAGAGGAGCAATTTCTAGGCAAATAAGGTTGCGGGAGATTGATGGTCAGATATTTTCGGAAAATGTTCAGTGGGATTTGTCTCTTGAGTGGATCGACGCTGAATATCCTGCTGACACGAAGCGGAAATGCATGTTTATCTCTTAGCATCTCTTAGGGCTGGGCAATAAAATGATAATAATAAGTAGCACAGTATAATTTTCCCTTAATAAAACTCAATAATGTGTTGATAATACTGAATATAAGGTTTATGCTTTACAATGGAACTAAATAGTGATGCTCATTGGTGCGACATTGACTGTTTATCCATTTGAATTGCGGCAAACTTTAATTTTTGATAAAAGACCGGTCCACATTTTTAGTGGAAATAGGCCTTTTTTGCAAGTCACCTAGAACCATTCTGGCGGTAGCACTTTGAGCTTAGCTTAGCATAAAGCATTGAATTGGATTAGACCATTAGTACCTCGCTCAAAAATGTAAAAAAAAAATGTAATAATTTTTATACTGACTCTTCTGTAGTGTACTTTTATTTACCAATACTTTAATTTTTTATTTTCTGCTGATCATTCCGCCATAACATCATATGCATATTATGATTGCACCTTATACAGCCATGGTACAGAAGCAAAATTCCTTCATTATTACGAATGAGATTATATTGAATAAGAGTATAGTCCTTAAACATATTGACCTATCGAAAATAGCTTATTTCATTTTTTGTCAGTCTTAGTAAACAATGTCACTACAAAAGAGTCTAGTTTTAAAAAGGAAAATTATCAAAACACTTTTTTTTTTAAATAGCTCTTATTTTCCAGTGTTGTGTTTGTATTTATGATTAATTGATGCATGTCTACACTTGTAGCAGAATGACAATAAAACTTGACTTGACTAATGATTTATGCTAGGCTAAAAGTTTTCCTGTTAGACCTTGGGGCTCCATCTTTGGAATTCAAAAATGGTAAAACTCAATTGTTTAACTAGTTGACTTGTAAAATAAGCCAATTTGCAAAAAAAAAAAAAAGTGTACTGTTCCTTTAAGCTAAAGTATTTGTGGATATGTATATATACTTAATGTATTCAGACTAGTGGTTTTCATGCAATTATCATAGAAAATCAAACAAAATTGATTTCTCTGTTAAAATATTCTGTTAAGGAAAAAAGATTCTTTATGAAAGAATAGGATAAATATTTAAATAGGAATATTGTACTCTAGATTTGTAAAATGTTTAACAATTGTCTAGTTTCTACAACTTTCACTTGAACATGTCAATAAAATATAAATATAAAAACATAATTAAATAACAAAAAGAAACATCAGCTATTGAACTGAAATAAATACAAATGTGACAAGTATTGTGATAATTAAAGATATGAAATTAATTATTATAATTTATGTATTTATTTATTTTTTGCCATGTCGTCCAGCCCCTTAGTATTTGTTCACGCACACTTCAGGTTTGTTTAAAAGAAAAAGAGGTTTGTGAAAAGCCATTCTCAAGTGCATGGGGAAAAGGTTAAAACCGTAATATGCTTTTAATGAGCTCCATCGTATATATAATATTTCATCATTTTCACTGCCAATACAACATGTAGTTCACGCACCAGTCAATCCGAAAAAAGCTGTTTGGTTTTAATGGCCTTTTCCATCACACTACAACCTGAGCTGCCATCTCTTGAAGGCAGGCGTTAAACTCACTGGTCTTTTGATTATCACTTAACCATTTAACATGTACATTTGTAATAATTATAGACGGCGGAAACAGAGCTCTCAGAAGGCAAAAAGGGAGATGTATTTTGGAAAATGTGTGCTCTCTCACTACGCATGTGTGTAGATTTATGCATTCACATCTGTTTGAGCTCAACAGAATAAAAAAACACATTCCGCATAATGCCCACTGATTATTTTTCCCCCCTCCTGATATTGTTCTGAAATGATTGAATTTTAAAGTGAAAAGAGGAAACCGAACCATTAAGAAAGAGGATTCAGAGAAGAAGAAGAAATGCACCTGCTGATTTTGTTGTTTATTTGCATGCGTGTTGCTTTAAGGCTGTGTGTACGCCACAGTATGTTTGCTAATTTTTTATGCATATTCATTTAAATACCAGGGAATACCAGATTTTAAGCAGTTGAAATGAGCAACAGTATAGCATTGTTGACATACTGTACATGTAAGCTAACATGTCCATTAAACATTTAGCAGAACATCAATCAAAACGGTCGGAAGTTACAAAATGATATTGTTCACACTTTACAATAAGGTTTCATTAGTTAAATGTATTTACTAGCATAACGTAAAAACTAATAATGCACAACAGTCTTTATTAATCATAGCTGAATATTTACTAATCCATTTTTAACATCCAAATGTATGCTTGTTAACATTAGTTATTGCACTGTGAATTAACACGAACTGACTGTAATTCTCAACCGGTGGGCCTCAGCGATCTTGCAGGTGGGCTGTGAGATAGCTTAAAATTAACTTCAATATTATGCTATAATTATTTGATTTCATTATTAAATATGTCATATTAAAATGATCAAACTAGGACTACATTCTCAGTTGTAAAAAGCAAAACGTCACGCAAAAGTAAAGGTAATGAAGATTGGAGTTATAGCCTAATAATCAGCTCACGCGTGCCTCACGTCTGCGACTCGTACTGTATCAGAGTCGCACAAGTCTGTTAACTCACAAACTATGCGCGCTCTCTTTGAGTGAGCACATTAAAATATCCACATAGTTGTCCAAATGAATATCCTGCAAGTATTTTATAATGGACGTGTGCCCATACAGGAGGATCTAGCGTGGCTCGGTAGCAGTGCCGGATTAAGGCATTGACAATATGGGCGATCGCCATACCTGCCAACATTTGGTTCGTAAATTCCGGGAGATGGGGGTGGTGGGGGTGGGGGACGTTTACGTCATGCGCTAATTTGCATATTACTGACGTCATCACGTTCTACCTTTTCTGTTTGTTTAACAGCCTATGGTAAATAAATGGGGTATTATATTTGCACTAAGCTTTATGTAAGCTTGTCAATTTAACTAAATGTATTGCTGTTTGAATACAGTATATCATTATAGATGAGTAGTGAATTTGCAGTAATCTCTCAGACGTAATATACTCAGACAAGTTCTGAAACTCTCACTTAAAACATCTCTGATTGTGAAAAATAAACGGTCCAATTAAATTGTTAAAATAAAGTCGAAGCAGATCAGTTTGACTGTACAAGGGAAATACCTTCACAGTCCCGGTGCTAAATCATTTGCCGTCAGTACGCAGAGGGGTGATCTGCTGTCAGGCTGCAGGTGGGAGAGGCTGCTGTACGAGGACTGGGCCGCCTGGGGGGGATTCCGAGAGTTTACCGGGAGACAGAACAATACGGGAGACGGGTCTGAAATACGGGAGACTCCCGGGAAAAATGGGAGTGTTGGCAGGTATGGCGATCGCCCAGGGCAGCATCTTGCTGGGAGTGGCACGGGGAGATGGTGCAAAAAAAATACATCCCCTAAAAAGAGCATAGAGATACGATTTACTTTATGCAAGTGCATTAATTTAGAGTTGCAATCCCAGAATAATGACATCATGGGCTATTCACATTTGGCATCTTTTCCATGCGTTTGTTGTTCTCTATGTGCAACCAAAACAACACTGGTGAAGGCAAACTGACGTATGCGCGCAGAAAACCATTCCCGCGCTTCTGTGTGAATCCCGGTTGTTTGTATGCCCACCGATAAAATACACGCCGCTCCTGCGCCATGACACATAAAGTTTATGTAATATGATGACAATGTTACTTTCACTAAGCATGGCTGTAATGCAAAAAGGAGGGATAAAGAGTCAGGGAGGTAAGACTTCATAACATTAATCCTCGGCCATGAGTCGGGTCTAAGACAACAGATAATTGTATAAAACATATTTCTTTTTTTATTCTATAGAATTGTCATAATTAATATTCATACAAAAGAGTTCTTAAGTGATCTTAGCATATCACTCCAGTTGTTACATTGTTTTCCAGTAACATTTAGGATTGATTTGTTATTTATTTAGAATAATAATTGTATAATAATATTATTAATAATAATAATTGTATTTATTTATAATAAATATAAATAAATTGGTGAATGACAATGGCGCAGTGGGAAGCACGATCACCTCACAGCAAGAAAGTCGCTAGTTCGAGCCTCGGCTGGGTCAGTCGGCATTTCTGTGTGGAGTTTGCATGTTCTCCCCGTGTTTGTGTGGGTTTCCTCCGGGTGCTCCTGTTTCCCTCACAGTCCAAACACATGCGCTATAGGTGAATTGATGAATTAAATTGGCTGTAGTGTATGTGTGTAAATGCAAGAGTGTATTTGTGTTTCCCAGTGATGGATTGTGGCTGGAGGGGCATCCGCTGCGTGAAACATATGCTGGATAAGTTGGCGGTTCATTCCGCTGTGGCGACCCCTGATTTATAAAGGGACAAAGCCAAAAAGAAAATTAATGAATGAATAAATAAATTGTTATATTTATTGAAAAATAAACATAATTTGTGGGGGGAGCGGGTGGGGGGTGGGGGGGTGTATTGGGGTGGTTTGCCCAGGGTGCCATTTAAACTAGAACCGCCACTGGTTTCAGTGGTGAAAGGCTGTTCACTGTTCCTGTCAGCGAACTCCAATATTATCCAGCTGCAAACCCAACTGCCTTCAGATTGATGTGTTTCAACAGATTTAGAGTGTTGTTACTGTATTTAAAATTTTTGTTTATTTCTAATGGATATGAATAGTAGATCAATAGATGAATAGTAGTCAGTCCAATTCAAAGCATTTTTTTTTGCCGTATCCTGTTGTCCTGTCAGGTCCATTTATTGAAGGAAAGGCACAAATACTCTGCAGTTGTAAAGAATAACTGGTCAAAAATTCAAAATTCAGATAATTGAATTTTTTTTTTTTGTGTTTTAAAAAAATTTATAAATAAAATAAAATTATAATATATAAAAAAATATATAAAATATATAATGTTTCACTTTTTATAAACTGCTGTAGAAAAATAAGATAATAATAGTAGAAGGCAAAATAAATGTTTTGCTAATAAATAAAGGTTTAAAATAAGAATTTTTTTAGACAATCAGTTTAAGACAAAATGTCAGACAGGTGGGCCTTCAAAATATTTTCACAGACGGTGGGCCTTGAAGTGAAAAAAGTTGAGAACCCCTGCATTAACTAACACATTAACTGATACAATCTTATTGTAAATTGTTACCATGAAACTACTAGTGACAATGAACTAACAAAGAGATGAAATGTGCAAGCTTTGTGTTGAAGGCTCAAGATAAAAATTAAACAAAGATGATTCCTTGGATTTACAATTTTTTTTTTTTTTACGTTAAGTGGTTGTAAATTTATTTGGACTGAATTTAAACAAACAAATTGAGTTAAACTAAATTTAATTTGCTTGTTTAAATTCAGCACACATAAATAGTTTGCAACAGTTTATGTTTTGAATGTTCTGAATTTCTTCCATGCATAGTTTTGTTTAAAGGGGTGGTCCACTACGATATCATATTTTAAACTTTAGTTGATTTGTAATGTAGCTGTTTGAACATAAACAATATCTCTGAATGTAATATGCTCAAAGTTTAATGCAAAGGGAGACGTTGGCTTTTACAAAGTTAGCTTAGAAAAGCCTACAGCGAACGAAGTTTGGGGACTACAAAAAAATACATCTGAATTAGTCAGATCACAAACGATTCAGGTTATGCGCATTCACCAAGCGCATACACCCTGCGCAGTGAAGAGGTGTGGCCAGAGGTGCTGTAATGTTATAGCAGAGAAAGCTAAAATGCCGTCCAAATGCTGCTATTTCCACAGAGCTTCTCCTGTTTCTGTATGTGGGCTTCCAAAGGACACGACACAAAGATATATGTGCTTACAGTTTAATTTAAATTATGTTCCATAGAATTATAAAAAATATATAACTCTAGCATTTGACAAAGGAGAACTTCCAGAATCTCCCCCAGTTCAGTGCTGGATTTGGCTAAAAACTCCTGATGAAGCTGTGGATTGTGAGCCACAACTTGTACATATTTTTATTTGTTAAAATTGATCTATTACATGCACAGTTTCTAGCGTTAACAGTATGCTGTAGTGAGAACGTAAACAAGGACAAAACAACAGAAAATGCTGTTTGGCAATGTTAACAATTTAGCTACAAATTCATATTTATCAGTCAAACAGCTGTAAACAATCCCAAACACTCCCACTCCGGCACTTTCAGTGTCTCTCTATGCGTCCTCTTTACGTGCGTTCTACATCTCAAATAACAAACTCGCAAAAGATGTGAATGTTTCATATTACTTACCCATGCTTATTCCGAATATATGTGAAAGACACTTGTCAGATTTTTATTTTAGAGAGCAGGCGTGAGGTTCAGCTACGTGCTCTTCATATTCTGTCTGATCTAACAGCTACTCTGACTGACTGTTTACACAGCACGAAAGCGCATGCTTGAAGGCACGTGACGATTTTGGAGCCAATCCGCGAATCACAGCACATTGTGTTAGCTGACCAATCAGAGCCTCTAGAGGGCGGACCTTTCGGGGGAACTAGGAAATTTGAAAGTTGTTTTCATGTTAGCTGAGTGTAATCAAAGTAAGATATAAGAAATAATAACGTGATTTTTCAACAAATGAAGGATGAGCACACATTGCTTTGCATTTAATAAACACAACCAAGCCTTAAAATACACTGTGTACTACCTCTTTAAAATGTTGCATTTTTATGAGACCTACCAACATAGAAGTGGTTGCAAATAGCTTATAAATAATAATAATAATAATAATAATAATAATAATAATAATAATAATAATAATAATAAAGTAAAAAAAAAAGAAAAAAGCTACAATTGTTTAATGTGTAAACCTATATGCAAATGTAAATATAAGTAATGTTTTGCAAAAATACAAATAATCACATACGGGTGCTAGCAACTTTAAAAGATATGTTTGTGGGAAAAGAGTAAAAAATTTCAACTGGTAAAAAAAAGCTGTCAGAGAAGCTCTCTTATGGTCCACAGCTAGGTATTTTCAGAAGAACACTGGCATGTTAGGTTTGGTAAAAAGAGGCATACATGGCCTAACGCTTTATTCACTAACTAAATAATGCCAAAACTGTAATAAATGTGTTACGAAATTGTGAGATTACATTATTTCTAATGTTCAGTTATGAAGGATTATCTTGCATACTTTACTGAGACCATAGATAACGCTTAGAAGCTGATGGGGTGAATATATTTATTGTTTGGAGAATGAACCACATAAAATGTATAATACTGCTGTGGGTGGAATAAATGCATATTTTAAAGTAATGGATATAGTTGACGGTCACCGAACACATAATTTGAAGAAAATTTGTATTTAGTAAATGCAATGAGTCACTGGTGATATGATACTCTGACCTTGACTTTAAAATAAAAAAATAATTATGATGGAAAAAAATTAATAGTGGTAGATTCAGACACATAAAAAGATGATAAATTAATGTAAAGGTTTATTTCTTATTTATTACTTTTGTTTAAAAAGTAAAAGATTGAATATTTTATCATCTGGCACTTTAATTGATCAGACATTTTAAAGCAGGGTGTAAGTGATTGCCAGTCAATATGTTACAGTTGTAACAGCCCTAAAAACAAACAAACAAATACATTCTCATTAGAATGATACAAAATTAACAAATTAAATCCATTTAATACTGGGAACACTATGATTTTATCAATCAATCAATCAATCAATCAATCAATCAATCTATCTATCTATCTATCTATCTATCTATCTATCTATCTATCTATCTATCTATCTATCTATCTATCTATCTATCTATCTATCTATCTATCTATCTATCTATCCATTTATCCATTCAGTCATCCATCCATTTATTTATTTATTTATTGTTTGTTTGTTTGTTTGTTTGTTTTGGGAGGAGGGGTTCTATTATGTATGTGTTGTATGAGAACAGATCAACCTTTTACTTGTTTTATATGCTTGTATTTGTTTTAAATGTGAAACTTTTTACGCTGCCATTTTGGATTATTGTGGTAAAATAAAAGATAAATAAGATAAAATTAAAAATATAAATTTTTAAAACTATTGTTATAATTGCATATGGTAACCGTCAACATTCATTATGTATTTAAAGATGCAGTAGGTGATTGTCTTCAGGAACATTTTTTGTTGTGCTGGTTGAAAGTCTCTTCACATTCCAATAGTAATGATTAAAGTCAATGATCTAAATGTATTTATACAGTTGAAGTCAGAATTATTAGCCCCCCTTAATTATTACCCCCCTGTTTATTTTTTTACCCAATTTCTGTTTAACGGAGAGAAGATTTTTTCAACACATTTCTAAACATATAAGTTTTAATAACTCATTTCTAATAACTGATTTATTTTATCTTTGCCATGATGACAGTAAATAATATTTTACTAGATATTTTTCAAGACACTTCTATACAGCTTAAAGTGACATTTAAAGGCTTAACTATGTTAATTAAGTTTACTAGGCAGGTTAGGGCAATTAGACAAGTTATTGTAAAACTATGGTTTGTTCTGTAGACTATCAGAAAAAAATATAGCTTAAAGGGGCTAATAATTTTGTCCTTAAAATGGTGTATAAAAAATTAAAAACTGCTTTTATTCTAGTCAAATAAAACAAATAAGACTTTCTCCGGAAGAAAAATTATTTTCTAGCTCTGTTAAACATCAATTGGGAAATATTTAAAAAAAGAAAAAAAATTTAAAGGGGGGCTAATAATTCTGACTTCAACTGTATGTATTTTGATATTCTGGGTAAGGCATAAGACTAAAAAATGTTTATTGAATTAAAAGTTGTCGTGCCAACAATTTCCATAATTCTGCACTGTAAAAAAATTTAAGCCAGTACAAAAAAAAAAAATCCCTTTTTCCCTTTGCTTTTTCTTGCTCACTCAACTTTTGAAAACATCAGCTGCACTAACCTCAAATTATTTGTCAGTAATACTAAAAACATTTAGTTATTAACATAAGATTATTAGTTTTCTGGAGAGGTGAACTACTCTAAACTTTAACAAACTGTAACAAAACTTTTTAAATTGTGCCAACTTAACATTTTTTGTCTGCAGAACTGGAATGCCTGAAGTTTTTGAATAAATGAATAAAAAAAAAACTCTTTTGGAAATTGGTACTAAGAAATAATACATTATCAGAACAAACAAACATAGTTCAATTTGAAAAAAAAAAAAAAAAAAAACTAAAACAGAGACAAATGTTAACAAAACATTTATTAGACAGAGAATTAGAAAAAGGACAGAAGGAAAAACAACAACGGTAAACAAGACAAGGATCAAAACATTGCAGGACAGACAAGGAAAAATGCTTTGTAATGCTTCACGGGGAAAAGCAAGACTCAGCAAAGAGTATGTGTGAATGAGCTGTCTTTATAGTAATCAGTTCATCATGAGCTTCCAGCTGTGTGTGTGCGCAATCAGGAACTGGTTCCTCCACTTGAATTATAGTCTGAGCATTTGATTTGTCATTTAATTATTACAGGATTTTACTGAGTTGTTGTTGTTAATAATAATAATGACATTAATGTTATCATTGGTGTTACTATTATTTTTGTCATTGTTGTTAGGGTTAGAAGTACTGCAACCTTTAGTGAGTAGGTCTGAGATTAACTCAACTTAAAGTAACAAATTGGCATACGTTTTTTTGGTGAACTTGCAAAGTTTTGCTCACAAAACTAATCTTTTTAACGAAGAAAATTAAATTTTTTAATGGAGAAAATTTTGATTTAGGTAAAGTAAACGTGTTAAATGTAGTTGTACAGACATTTTTACTGATTTTACCAAACTAACAACAACTAAAAAAAGTCATGTCAACTTTTTCAAGTTGGATTTTTTACAGCGTGATAAGTAGCCCAAACGGTCTGTCAACAAATGTAGATTTGTCCACCTCAGCACCCCTGTTCCCTATATTGTTTACCATGCTACTTTGAATATTCGGTCTGAAGTAGCATGTAAGTATGGCTCAGTAATAAGTGTAATTCCTGCACCACGCTGGCCAAGCACTTAGCATACAGTAGTTCGCTTTAGGACAAAGCACGTGAGAGAGTGAGACCAGCGATCCTTGCATGAATGGAATATTGCACATTATGACAAGTTTTACTTGCTACACAACTGAAAATGTGCTAGATATAATACAGTTTTCTTTTGGAATTGTAGTATTATAAAGTACTATAAAGCTTTCTAACTGGCGAATGACATGATCTAGTGGGGTGTCTACTGTCATCTTTAAGGTTCACTTTAATGTTTCAGGAGGCTAGGCTTTGGACGGCATGGGAAGAACTGTGTTTTCAAAGATATTATGCTAACGGTTAGCATTTTGGCAAATCACCTACTGCACTTTTAATATTACAAAAATCTGATTACACATCGTGTTATGCATCCTTGGACAGACAAACTTTACCTCTACTTGATTATGATTCAAATTTGTACCACATAAAACTTTTCATGACTAAAAAAAAGAGACTCTGTCCAAGTCCAAGCGGCTGGCTGACCTGCATTTACATGTCTTGTTCTCCAGCCCTGCCATTATCATCATCAGCATCATAAAAAGCTTTTGTTGCTCTGAGGCCATTGATGCGTTAGAGACCAGGCTAATAGTTCATGCTGATGAGGAAGGATGAGAGAGGCTGATGATGATTCTCAGACTCAGGAAGGGGCTAGTTATCACTGACGATGACTAAACGTGAAGACTGCATGGACGATTGTGACTTACTAAGGGGGGCAACAATAGCTGGTAATGTGTCAGGCACTCAGCGACTGAGGAAAAACAAGTGCTGACATCATCCATCAGTGAGCAAGGAAAGCAAATCAGCTGTCTGTGTCCGTGGAAAATGGTGTTCGCATCATCTGTATAAGCATCTAATCTGATCTAAAGGGGATGCAAGAAAGAAATAGGGAGAACTTCTGTTTCTAGTGTTGGAGCTGAAGCTTCTTAGAAGGCTGATATGAGTATTATGAGTATGCAAATGAGTGCAGACTAAGTACATAGCATGTTTTGTGAGCAAGTGTTGATTGAGTGGAACAAACAACGATGTGAAGATTGCATGTTTTCACCTGCTTTACTAGATCAAAAACAACGTGTTTATTATGTTTATGTGGTGTAATTACATGCAATCAAAGTTATTTTGCTTCAGACGCTTTCATCTGTCTTCTATTAATGAATTGCCATCTTATATGTGTCTTTACCGCCTTTTATTGTTGCTTTTTTTAGTATGGATCAAAAATATAAAGGGATTTTTTTTCTTGGTAATCCATGTGAAATTTGAAGAAAATGTACACTTCCATTCAAAGTTATTATTATTTTTATTATTATTATTATTACTACTAATGAGGCTGAATTTAATTTATCAGAAATATACAGTAAAGGTAAATGACAGTAAATTATTAGTATTAATATTTCTGCAATATTAATACAGTAATATATTGATGAATATTCAATATTTAATAGCGGCTTATAGACATGTTGTTTTAAAATTGTTCTCAAGCAACAATTATGAATAAAACACAGCTAAAATGTTTTTGCTGCATAATATTATTGTTTAGATCATACATTTTGATCGGAATACTCAAAAGAATTCAAAAGAAAAGGCTACTAACTTGAAAGATTGTTATTAATTAACAATAATTTAATCAATCATTGCTAAATAAATGTTTAAACAAACCACCAGACAAAAGTCTTGTCGTTGATCCCAGTTGTATAAGCAAAAAATTAAAATTGACTTCTAGTTGATGTGAAAGTTGCAGAAGGTAGATTTTTCAGATTAATCATCTGTTGAACTGCATTCCAAACATCACAAATACTGCAAAATACCTATTGGAACCTGCATGAAAGTCAGGTTTGGTGAAGGAAAAATCATAATTTGGGGTTACATTCAGTATGGGGAATGCAAGAGATCTAGAGAGTGAATGGCAACATCAAGTCTGAGGTATCAAGACATTTGTGCTGCCCATTACATAACAAATCACAGGAAAGGGCAAACTCTTCAGCAAGATAGCGCTTCTTCTCATACTTCAGCCTCCATGTCAAAGTTCCTGAAAGCAAAGAAGGTCAAGGTGCTCCAGGATTGGCCAGCCCAGTCACCAGACATTAACATTATTGAGCATGTCTGGGGTAAGATGAAGGAGGAGACATTAAAGATGAATCCAAATAACCTTGATGAACTCTGGGAGTCCTGCAAGAACGCTTATTTGTCATCCCAGATGACTTTATTAATAATAATAATTTGAGTCATTGCAGAGATATATGGATGCAGTCCTCCAAGCTCATGGGACTCATACACAATCTTAATGATTTTTTTCTATAGTAGTTTCTATACTGGACTTTATTTCTGTTAAGTGATCAAACTTTTGTCTAGGCAAAGTCAGACCTTACTGTCCTAATTAAATAATTAAAAATCAAGCCATGATCATATTTTATTTTGTTAAAATAAACATAATATAGAGGCCTATTGCCTTTCATATAAGCCACTTCTGATACGAAATGATCAATTAGAAGTCAAGTTATTATTTGTGTATTTTGTATGTTGTTCCTAAACTTGGATAGGTGACAAGACTTTTGTCAGGTAATGTATATAATATGTTTTTATACAGTATGTGTGCATGTAGGCAGATTGGGAAAATCTATATGTACATTCATAACAAAATATGCACAAAGAAGCTCTAATCAAATCAAAATTTAATCCAATTAAGGGCTTGTGAATTGTAATCGATATGCAGGTCTCTCAAGGACTGCAATGTGGCAGGATTTTATGCATACAATGGAGATTTGAAAGCTACATATGAGAAGAAAAGGCTGTAAAAGTCTTAGATTACAGGGCATGAATCATATAGACTTCTTTAATGATATTTGTGGCGCTTTTTTCATAATTTGAGCTTGACAAGCACAGTCTCCATTCATCTTGTATTCTGGAAAAATAACCAAAGTCAGCCACACAGGTTAGGAATTACATAAAACTAAGCACATGGTAATTATACTTTCAATAGTTAAAATTAAAGTGATTTAATTACATAAAATGATTAACTATGTCATGATAAATCTTGATATTCTCATTCTCACAAGTTTTGGGTTATGTAATATTATTATTACAATATAGTCATTAATCATATATTACAATGTGATTGAAATGACTAAAATAGACTATAGACAAGAATGAACAATAGTAATTTGCTTTATGTTTGATGCAATGACAACACACACACACACACACACACACACACGTTTAACTTTACACTGGTTTTGAACATCTATTTGCAGCAAATGTGACTATATCCATTATGCTTCTGTACAAAATAAACCAGATTTAACGTCCACAAACCGGGACTACCGTGGTATGTTCGAAGCATTTTCATATATAGTTGTACTTACACTATGCAGTCTTCCCAGGAACAAGCTCGGAACACCTCCTTAGGTAGGTGTCCGGGAGGCATCTGAAATAGATATCCAAGCCACCACTGGCCTCACTCAATGTAGAGGAGCAGTGGCTCTACACTAGGTTCCTGCTGGGTGACAGGGATCCTCACTATTGGCCCGTTTCCACTGAGTGGTACGTTACGGTTCGGTACGCTTTTATGGCCGTTTCCACTGTCAAAAGCGTACCGAATGGAACCGTACTGTACCACTTTTTCGGCACCCTTTCGAAAGGGTACCAAAGACGAGAAACGGTACCAAAAGGTGGAGCTACACACGCAGCTGAACGCTGATTGGTTTACAGAGATACGTCACGATCTCGTGGAGCTAGCCAGAATCAAAACAATGGAGCCCCCATGTTTTTAAATACACAGCCGAGACAAATATGCATATAATAACGATTCATGGATGACCCGGCGCTCAAAACAAACCTTGTCGTTGTCTTGATGAACAGCCACAAAGCCAAGAATTTGCCGTGTCCTGTTGTTGTTTTACGAGGCCGTCTAAAAGTCTAAAAGTGCGAGCCGTTTTCGCTTTCTCCAGGGAGCCCGCAATCGCATCTAGATTTGAAATAACGAACATCTTGAGCTGATGATAATAACGTGTGTGTGATTAATGAAGCGTCTTCGACATCTGATCCATTCAGAAAGAAAAGGACAAACGCGAGAGTGAAGCGGGGAAAAAAGGAGAAGCCTGACAACACACAGGAGAAAATAGTTTCAGCAACCTGAACAATCTGCCATGAACAAATCATGAACAAACTGCCATGTTTATCATCACCTTTTGGACTATTATGAACTCGGAATGACGGAATTACTCTCTAACAGAGGCTACATGTGCTGGTGAAGATTACAGACACAGATGAGAGGTTAGCTCTGACTGTGGGCTACTGAATATGTTGCGTGTTGTTTTTGAACTCAAATAAGGACTTAATGTATGCTGTGTGTAGTTTATCTGTAAGTGGTAACATATCGGAGACTGTAAGGGTCTGTATGTGTTCATATATGTTGCATTTATTTATTTATTTATTTTATATAATTGCAGACGTTACAGTAGGCTGTAACACTGTCACACTGTCATTGATCTGCAGTTATAATCAAATCATGTTCATAGAAATGTTAGTAATAAACATTTATAAACAAGTATTAATATGTTTAAAGCCTCTGTTTTGTTAGAAGAGCTTCTCATATAATGTGAACGACCTGTACAGCTTTTACAGTAGACATTTATTCCAGCGAGAATGATGTCGACTGAAACTCTCTGTAGTACACCACGCCCACCAAAAGGATACCCTTTGTAGTGGAAACGCAAGCCTGATAAAGATGACCCGTACCGACCCGAACTGTACCGTACTGTACCACTCAGTGGAAACGAGCCATATATGTCTAAGGGTTGCCCTGCCACTTTACGAAGCAAACACATTTTAAGGCTCATCTATCCGGGATCTTGTCCTTGCGGTCATGACCATAGGTAAGAGTTGGAACATAAATTGACCAGTAAATTGAGAACTTTGTCTTTTGGCTCACACTCAGCATCAAACAGTCCCTGTGCATGTTGCAGGTCTAGGTTTGATGAAACCGACAGGGCAATGTCATCTGCAAATAGTAAATGAAACCCTGTGGTCCCTGAATGACACTTCCTCTGGCCTTAGGCTGTGACTCGAAATTCTACCCATAAAAATAATGAACAACACTGGGGAAAAAGGGAAGCCCTGCCAGAGTTTAACATGCACCGGGAACAAGTTTGACCAAACTCCTGCTCTGCTTAACAGATTGCCTCTCACCCCATACTCCCCAAGCAGCCCCCACATAATGCCATGAGGGATATGGTCGAATGCCTTCTTCAAGTCCACATGTGGACGGGTCAGGTATACGTCTATGAAACATCCTAGTGAGCGTACAGAACTGGTCCAGTGACCCATAGCCTGGACAGCAGGTTTCCTCCTGAATCCATTGGCTGGATTCTCCTCTCCAAAACCCTGGCATAGTCTTTTCCAGGGAAGCATCGATATCTCTTGATATGAGCCCAACTATCTCTAGTTGGTATCGTTCAACCTCCCACACAAGCTCAGGCTCCTTTCCCAGTGAGGTGCCATTCCATGTCACATGTCACAAGAGCCATACCAGGCAATATCACTGTTCGCAAATTGACTTTGCTCATAAGGGATTTTTGAACAGCTTAAAAGTCTTTGCACACTGAAGTCCGAAATTTTCAAATGCATTTTTTTGTATTCATATCCAAAAAAATCGCGTACACAAACCTTGCACACTGAGTCTAATGCGTAATAAATAATCCATTTCAAGAAAGCGCAAATCATTTTGGAGTCAATTCCAGCAATGATGCTTTGTTCTCCTCTCTCTTCTCCAAATAGAAAAAGAAACGCATATTGTGATCATTGTATACACTAGATTTGGTTCCTGTATTTGGTTAACAGTCCCAAGGGTATTGTCAGAACTTGGCAAATGTGCTTTTTCCTTTTATGCTCCTAGGGCTTGGAATGACCTGCAAAATCAGCTTAATCCTGACACACTTCCGACTCTGAGTACTTTAAACATCTTCTGTACAACGTCTTAAAGGATACTTGTAATTGTTTTTTATGATCTGACCTTTTTACAAATGGTGATTTTGTGGTATTGCTTTCTGTGATTTTTGGGTGAAACTTTATGTGCTGCCTGCCGTCTTGACCAGGTCTCACAGGAAGAAGAGACAGTACTGTCTCAATGTGATCTCCTGGCTAAATAAAAGAAATAATAATAATAATTCAACACTGCATAAAGAGGAAGGATAGTTCTCCTCTTTATCAAAGAGCTGCACTGGAATTTCCTGAAATGCAAAGTTTATTTCAGGAAATCAGTGGAATTTCGAAATGTTGCTTGTGATACTTCACATACATATTATGTATGTAAACAAATCTGGAACAAAGACTGTCAGTACCTATAGACAAAATAATAGATGGTGGCCGCGGTCACGTATCGGAGAAACAGACCGAAGCAGACCATGATATGTCTAGCTTATTATTATGATATTAATGGACAGTCGGCTACATCAAATGTATGGACACACACACACACCAAACAGCAGGAGGGAAGAGGTGTGCCATTAATCCAGCATCCAGGGTTCTCAACTGTCCGCCATATTATATCTTTATTTTATGAACTGTGTTTGTCAAAAAGTTATCTGTAGCTCAAGTGACAGCATTCTGTATTTAGCTTTTTGCTTGTACGGTGGCTCTGAAATGTGAAACACCTTTCAAATCGCTTTTTCGGATGCAAAAAAACGAAAAGAAAGAGACAAAAAAAAAAAAAAACGGTTTGAATTTTTTTAATGAAAATTTCCGATTTAATGTGCAATAACGTCCGCTAGTTCGCTTGAGTGCGCGCAGCGAATGTGACGTCATCACGATGTTAGCGGAAGTTCGCTTTGAGTGCGCGTGACATGATTTCGGCTGGCGGTGCGCACGGCATTTTTTGAGACCCGAGCGAACAGTGCGCGCAGCGCCGCGTTTGATTTGAGTTGAATATGAACCACTTTGAAGAGATTTTGTCTGAAACAGTACAACTGTACACATATCTTTATGATCCGTGATCATACAGATAACCTGATGAACAATAATTCTTGGCTAGAAATAGCAACAGCCGTGGGAAAAGAGGAAAGTTTTTGTTAAAAAAACCTGAGGGATTGTTAAAGCCAAAAGAGGCCATGGCAAAGTGGAGACCCGGGTACACAATTAAAGAAATATGTTTGTCCACCAGTCATAGGTTTTACACTGATGTATATGTTACAATTTTTGCTTTGAAAACTGGAAATGAATATTTGAAAATTTCGGTTTACACT
Source organism: Danio kyathit (assembly GCA_903798195.1). Taxonomy (NCBI): domain Eukaryota; kingdom Metazoa; phylum Chordata; class Actinopteri; order Cypriniformes; family Danionidae; genus Danio; species Danio kyathit. The sequence goes on along the minus strand of LR812530.1, from coordinate 27,219,460 downwards.
GATGCCTGTTTTTCTAGGCTTTATTGGTGATGGTCAGGAATGTTGGACCATTATTACCCTTTTTAGCATAAGTATAGGACAGAAACTAGCCAGACAGTAATGTGTGAATTGTGGAGCAGCTAAATCTAAAAATCTAAATCTATTTTTTAGTAAGTGTGCTTTTTTTTTTTTTTTTGCTTTTATTCTTGCCATAATAAAGAATATATTTGTAGAGCAGCCCATGTTCAGTTGTCATTAATATTTTAATAAACTTTAATAGGTAAAACTGTCCGAGATATGAACAAAAGCAAGTGATGCATCAAATTCAAAAAAATATCTTGAATTGTTATAAAGATCCTTATAATAATTAAAATAATTTATAAAAACAATACAAATAATTAGTTTAAAAATCGTGAATGATATTAATGACATGGCGTATTTCCAGAAACTTCCTACTTCTCTGTTTATCCGTCTGACTTTACGGTCAGTTACTTTTGACCGCCCCCTGTCGTTTTAAAGAATATGACAATGGCAAACGCGGCAAGTATAAAAGCCTCGTCCGTGTCGCGAGGTGCGCGCGCAGTCAGCGGAGGAGCGATGCGGCGCCAGGCGAAAGTATAAATCCAGCGTATGCATTTAGCCCCCAACAACATAGCTCCTAGGATCACTCAGACACTCAAACCATTCCACCAAGATAAGGTGGCTGTATATTTATATGTATAATTATTGATAAAAAAAAATTATGACAACTTTTTCAGTAGTTGTACAGTCTAATTTTGATTTTTGATTTTTTTTGCATTTAATATCAGTTTCAGCTGAAATCAATGAATGCTCTATAACATGAAATGCATTCAGTAAATTTAACAGGGCTTCATTTAGAAACAGAAAACAAGAAGGGACCAATAATAGATCCTTTGGTGAAATCCTCTGACATCCTCTGACATTATTTAAATACACAAACCTATCAACTCTGCTCTGATAAATCTTGACAATCTCACCCTAACCATCAAACCACACACTGTAATAATAGTAGTCTAAACGAAAGCACGCAAACAACAGATAAAGCAGACAGCTGTAATTAATGAAAGCCAATGTAACACACAAAAATGATGGCTCAGTGTTTTTGTATGTGTGTTTATTTGTCTGTATGTGTGTGTGCATATGTGTGGCACTGGATTGGGCTCTCAGGACTCAGGCTAAATCCTGCAGCAGCCCTGGATGAGTGGAGCAGCTGGCCAAAGGGTTTGTTACGGTGTGTTGGGCTTCAAACAAGCACAGCCATCTGGATCTCCTCCACCCTGAACACTATCACATGCCTGCACAGGGGTGAGAACAAGGGTGTATTACTATCATAGAAAGCGAGAGTGCTTCCTCCATACTTAGAGAAGCCACATGAGGGGGATTATGGGTATCCATCACCAGAGGTTTGGTTCTCTATATTGAAAGAGTGTTATTTTCTCTGGCAGATAACAGAAGAATGTGGCTAAGTAGTCTTAAACGTCTCAGGCTATTTGATGAGAGCAGAGCAACAACCTTTTGTAGCGATTAAGAACGCAGATGCTTTCCCCCCCACTTAAGAATGGCAGCCGAAAGCCTCTGAAGACGGTCTCGCATTGGATGGCAAACAAGAAGAGCTTGGCACAAATGATGCATGGTGTTAGAAGCTCATAACATCTATGAAAAGATCATACATCCCCAGAGGCTCGCAAATGGAACGGAACGGCGAGCCCACACAGACCACAAAGAGCAGGACTGTGTAAATTAAACATCTGAATGGCGGCAAAAGAACCATGTTATGGAGATATGCATATATGGAATGAAAGTTAAATAAATATATACACTGCCACTCAAATAGACACAATCATGACAACACTATTCATAGCATCAAATAACTGAAAGCAAAGCTATCTGAAAAACTAACAAGTGAACATACCTCAGTTTGTTAAGAACTACATTACCAATTATTATTTATTATATTATTTATTTTAAATTTGCTTTTTTTTTTTGAGCTCAGTCTTGAATAAAATCTTATCCCTATATTTCCAAGTTAAATTGTGACATATTTAGCTAAATTGCAATACTGTATATCTGTTTCACAAAAAAGCAAATAGTAAATAAGACAATTAAAGCTACATGATTATACATTGGGGGAAATAAGTATTCAAAACATCATCATTTGTTTTCAGAAAACATATTTCTAAAAGTGCTGTTGACTTGACATTTTCACCGGATGTTGATAACAACCAAAGAATTCCAAATATGTCAAGAAAACAAATCTAATTAGTTTACAAATTAAGTTATGTCAAATAAAATGAAATGACACAGGAAAAAAGTATTGAACACATGCAAAAGGGAGATGTAAAAAGGCAGTGAAAGCCCAGACAGCAGCTGAAATCTCTCAGTAGTTATTCAGCAACCTTCTGCCTGTCCTCATTGTAAATTAATATTAGCTGCTTCAGTCCAACACCTACATTATCAGGATACGGAAGATGAAACCTGGGTGAACATTTCAGCAAGACTATAATCCAAAACACAGCTAAGGAAACTCTCAAATGGCTTCATGAAAAGTAAATCAATCTGTAGAATGGCCTAGCCAATAACCTGACATAAACCTATTAGAAAATACAAAATAAAGATCAGATTTGATAAACACGATCCAGACATCCGTCAAGATTTTTACACTCTGTTGAAGTCTGCCATCACCATGCCTTTATATAAAGTATTAAATAAATTTCAGTAGTTGAGTACGTTCTCTTTGTGTCATTCCGTTGTTATTACACTTTTTTTTTTAGATTTATTTGTTTTGTTATATTTTTATGTTTATATTGTTTTATATTGGTTTTTACCAAAATCTGGTTCAATTTCATGTCAACAGCTTCTTTAAAAACATTATTCCTAGAAAGAAAGAAGAAAACATGAAACCCCACACTGTAAACATTATTGTCTATATAACAATCATTGATAATAATAATAAAAAAAACATATACACATACAGTACAAACTCTATAGACCACATAGTTCTAGCTCAGTTCCACTGAACAAACGTCTCACTGAAGCAAAGTAAAAAATATAATTCTCCACCCAACACAGGAGGTGCCACACAACTTAAGAAAAGAACCAATTATAAGCTCGTACAAATAAAAGGCTCAAAAGGGTTTGGAGCAATTCCACAGACTAAAGAACCACATTTGGCTACTCATAGAACATATTCAGTAAATAATTCTTTTAAAAAACTTTTAGTAATTAAAAATAGGCATTTGGGGCAGTCGTAGCTTAAGTTTGGTTTGGTTTGGTTTGTAATCCAAAGGTTGCAGGTTTGAGCTTCTGGTCACGCAGGGATTGTACTGTGGGGGGAGTAAATAACCAGTATTCTCACCACCCTCAATACCACCACTGAGCTGAGACCCTTGAGCAATAATAAAGAGGAAGTAGACATTGATCTTCTGCAAAGATGTAAGACGAACGCACTGAAAAGTGTTAGAAGTGAGAACTGCAATAAGTTTAGGAGTGAACTCCCCAAGTTATCATTTTTTTATGTGTACAGAACAGAACTTAATCTCAAAGTTGCAATGATTCCCAATTTGACATAAGAATCTTCATTCATTAATTAAACCATTTGCTAACTGTTTTTGTGCCATTCAAGGGCCATGACCCCCCCCCCCCCCACTCCCCCCGTCTCAGCAGGGTGTTTTCACACCTCTAGTTTGAAAAAAGTCAGGAAAGTCGGTGAGTCCAGCTTTGTTTAGGTGGGAGTGTAAATTGGCGAAAGAGGGAAGGGTTTGCATGAAAAGGGGAGTTTCATTACATGCACTACAGCAGATTTTCACACCGGCAACACAAACACAGATGCAGGGGAGATTTTACAGTGGATCTGAGAGCTGAGAGTCCATAATATTGTAGTGATATTACTACACTTAAACTTAGTAACTAAATCCTTTTGACTATGGTATGTCCTTAAAAACTGAAAGAGTACTGCTGACGATACTAACTTTGTCATCTGAATAAACATAACCAAAGAACATTGATCGCTCACTTACCAAATTACCAATGAGACAGAAAAATCAACATGAACTGGAACCGCGTCTTTTTTAAAAAGAAGACAAGTGGCAAATCCAGATTTCACCATTTCCAGATTCGAAAAGCTTTTGGGTAAAAAATGTTCCTTACAAACATATTTCTGTCGCGTGTTAGCAGACCACTGACGTCACTTTGTACTGGCCGGTACAGACAGCCAATCTCCACGCTGGAATTTACACAATGATCTCATCGCCGTGAGTAGCTTCAAAATTTATTTTTAAACATGAAGAACACATTTTCTTTAAACAACGCAATAACAAACAATTTTCACTTGTTAGCTAAATATATGTGTCCTAATAGTGTTTTTAGCAACGTGGAATATATATATGACATCTCAAAAAATGTGTTTGGGTGTTTTGTGACCTTTTAATTTTGCTGATTTATGTTTCAAAGGTGTCATAAACACGTTTGTCATTACCAACTACACAGCTGTTCAGGTTCAGCCAAGAACACTTGTAAATGTTGTTGCCACTACCTACAAGTTTTGGGCATTAATGGCATAGAAAACAGGGCTGTGTGATTGTGATTAGCTAATCGCAAGAGGCTGCGATATGTAATATATACAGTTGAAGTCAGAATTATTAGCCCCTCTTTTAATTTTTTATTTTTTTTTAAATATTTCCAAAATTATGTTTAACAGAGCAAGGAAATGTTCACAGTATGTCTGATATTTTTTTTTTCTTCTAGAGAAAGTATTATTTGTTTTATTTTGGCTAGAATAAAAGCAGTTTATTTTTTAAATAAACATTTTAGGGACAAAATTATTAGCCCCTTTTAGCTATACTTTTTTCCCGACAGTCTACAGAACAAACCATTGTTATACAATAACTTGCCTAATTACCCTATCTTGCCTAGTTAAATAACGCTCTAGTTACTAAAGTAACCCTCGTTCCCCGAGGGGGGGAACGGAAATGCTATGTGGAAACTTCCACTATGGGGATTTCATTCAGAAAGCCAATCATCTGAAAGAGTATGTAAACGGGCCAATGAAATGCCGGGCTGACCAGCGGGCATACCAACAACGTAACAGGCCAGCGCCTGACTCCTCCGCTGAGTCAGATGCTGGGGGCCTCGGAGAAATATCTGCAGGGTTCGCCAGCGGGGAACTTTACTGACAGAGCGAAAAAGCGCACGTATCTCCGTGTTAGAGAGAATGGCGCAGCAAGCGTTTTACAACACCTAACCGAATTTCTCATTCACCGCGTGAGGAAATCGGCTCCCCTCAAGATTAATAAATCTCGCAATAGGTGTCGCCCAGCCCGCAGCTCTACAGTGTCTGTTAGAGAGGCGCCGCGTGCTAACGCCCAAAAGGATGCGTGCTTCGAGGAGCGCGCTCTGGGGGACACAGCTCGCCCTGGCTCAGATGAGCGAGGGAGATGGCATCCACTGTTCAGTGGGTAAGTTCCAACCTCTGTTTGGATACGGCACTTCCCTTCTGCCGATCACAGTAACAGATAAAAGAGCTGAGTACGGTCCGTATAAACGCAAAGCGCGAAGGACACAGCAATAAAGGGGCTGGGTCTGCCTCCTCCGTGGGCAGCGCTTGCAGGTTCACTACGTGGCTGAACGCTGTAGGAACCTAGGGCACCTAGGTGGGCCGGGGTCTCAGGTAAACGTGAGAGTGGGCCGGCCCAAACGCTGGCACATTTCGCTGACCGAAAATGCCTCCAGATACCCACCCATTTGGCCGATGCGAACGCGACCAGCAGAGCTGTCTACCTGGACAGAAATCTTAAGATACTGAGTCGAGTGATCGAGCAGACCTCTCCTAAGAGAGATCTCCAAGTGGGTATTAGAGGGAAACAGGAAAAATTAATATTTATGTCTTGTGCCTCTGGGAGCTGGATGATGAGACGATACTTCCCAGCGCGCCGCCATCGCCGCATCCTTAGAGCGGGGATGATCGTAACGCCAACCCCTCAGAGCGGAGGGGACAGCCTTAGCTCCAGTCAACTGAAGGAGGATAGCATCACTCTGATCTGGCATGATCGGGGTTTCCTTCTCGGGGAAAAAGGTAACCACACAGCGAATAGACTCCACTTCAGGCGTGGGCATGCTTTGTAGAGGGTGCTGAGCCTGAGTTCCAGTGTTAACCACCAAATCGGTAAGTCACCTAAGTCCTCCGCGCTCCATCTATGATCCGTACGTGAAGCATAGATCTAGGCGCGGGTGCCAAACGGTGCCTGTCCCCTGTTTCCAGGGGATGTGCCAGGGAGGGGCCATCACGAGGAGAGAGTTGAAAGCAGGTCCGATTGGGCCAGAGAGGCGCAATACGAGAGCTGTTCCTCGACCTCCCTGACTTTACACAGTATCTGTGCGAGTAGGCTCACAGGAGAAATGCGTATTACGCACGCCCTGAGGCCAGCTGTGTAGCCAGTGGACTTTGCAGGGTTCGCCAAGTGGGGAACTCAAGCGAGAGCGCACGAATCTCTGAGTTAGAGAGAGAAAGGCGCAGCACCGAACAGCTGGACAGTCGGGGGTGGAGCCTCCATTTTCCCAGGCGAAACTGCCGTGAGAGCGAATGGGCTGCACGGAGAGCTCGGTGGGGAAAAAATGGAATGCAGCGATTGCGCCGCGTATGACTCCGGGGGAGCAGACAGCGAGCGAGCTGAGACATGCTGCGAGAGCAGATACCCCCCCACACGGTTGATATACGCCCCCGCTGCCATACTGTCCGTCCTGACCAGTACGTGTTGTCGCTCCAGCACCGGTAAAAAACGGCGGAGAGCGAGGAACACTGCCAACAGCTCTAGGCGATTGATATGCCAACGCAACTGGGTTTTTTCAGCTGCATGCCCGCAACACACGGCCCCCCAGCCAGTGCTGGAAGTATCTGTCAAAACGACAATATGTCTGGACGCCTGTCCTAGAGGCACTCAGGCCTGTAGGAACGAGGGGTCGTTCCAGGGGCTGAGGGCGCGGCGACACAGCGCAGTGACAGTCACTCGGTGTGTGTCCGCGTGCCATGCGCGTCTGGGGACTCGATCGTGAAGCCAGTGCCGAAGTGGTCTCATATGGAGTTATCCGAGCGGCGTACAGCCGCTGCGGATGCCATATGCCCCAGGAGCCTCTGAAAGATTTCAGTGGGACCACTATTTTGCTGTCAAACTCTCACAGACAGTTCAGCATTAGCTGAGCGCGCTCTCCGGAGAGGCACGCTGTCATGGTGACCGAGTCCAGCTCCAACCCTAGAAAAGAGATCCTCTGCACGGGGCGAGTTTGCTCTTTTCTCGGTTGACCTGAAACCCCAATAGGTGGAGGTGCTGAAGCACCTTGTCTCTGTGCATAGTCAATTGCTCCCGTGAGAGGGCTAAAAAACAGCCAGTCGCCGAGATAATGGAGTATGCGGATGCCCGCGAGCCGAAGGGGCCGAATTTTTGCCAGGTTTAGCCCGAGGTGGCGGTCCTGGACCACTAACGTGGCCATCGTCTTTCCCGGGGCACAGACAGCGGACTTGAGATCCGTAGAGCTCAGTCGGGTGCGGTGCAGGGCTTGTAACAAGCCTGGGTCAGAACCACCCTCGTGCAGCTGGGCCAGAGCGCGCGCATGGACCCTGGCGTGCAGGGTGGAAGCAGCCTGGCCCGCGGCTGTGTGGGCTCTGGCTCGGGAGGCAGAAAACCAACACGCTTTGGACGGGAGATGAGGCTAATTCCAGCAGAAGGAGGCACCACGCGGGCCTGTGATGGCACTCTCAATCTGGGGAATCGACTTGTACTCCCTGGCTGCTCCACCATCAAGAGTGGTGAGGCGGAGGCGCACGCAGATCAGGCAGAGAAAGATGCCCTCAAGACTGCGTGAGCCCACTGTGCACTTCCGGGAAGAGAGGGATGGGAGGCTAGAAGGTTTTGCCTTTTAATCCTCCACATACACCCATCTAGTCGGTTCGGCCGCGGGGCTGGGGGATAAACCATCTCCAGACCCACGACCGAAACAGCCCGGGAAAGCACGGTTATCATGTCTGTTTCAAGATCGGCCGCCGCCGCGCTCACTCCCAAGGGGAGGGAACGGAGAGGAAACCACCGCATCCAGAAACGCACAGTCGGAGCGACGTCTTGAAAAAGACGTGCTGCACGACCGTGTTGCTCTTTTAGGAAATTCGCAACAATACATACCGCTCTGGAGGACCGGACCCAAAGGACGCCAGGCAAGGGAGAAACCCAGCTCGACCATCTGCCGCTGCGTGTCACACACTCTGGACCGAGAGATTGCTCTCGTTCACTCTCTGTCTGAAACTCAGCTGGAGGAACCCTCATCGACTCTCTCAGAAGGCTGTTGAAGTCTCTGAAGTGAAAATGATGCTTTGGCTTTGCTCGCACATGTGCTCATATAGCAAGATTAATTGCAACGAGCATCAGGTGCGCAAGCTGAAGCTGCCAACTCATTGGCATTTCATTGGCCCGTTTACATACTCTTTCAGATGATTGGCTTTCTGAATGAAATCCCCATAGTGGAAGTTTCCACATAGCATTGAAGTTCCCCTTCCGAAGGGGAACCTAGTTAAGCCTTTAAATGTCACTTTAAGCTGTATAGAAGTGTCTTGAAAAGATCTAGTAAAATATTATTTACTGTCATCATAGCAAAGATAAAATAAATCAGTTATTATAAATGAGTTATTAAAACTGTTATGTTTAGAAACGTGTTGAAAAAAATCTTCTCACCGTTAAAAAGAAATTGGGGAAAAAAATAAACAGGGGGGTTTAAAATTCAGGGGGCTAATAATTCTGATTTCAACTGTATGTATTATTTAATTTCCCCCACCCTGCAAATGCGTGACTGCCGTCTGTGTGTGACAGTCTTAGTTGAGTGAGCACACTTTCATTCTGCCCAATCAGAACTTTTCAATCTGCCTCTTATCAGCCATGTTAGTTTGCTGAGTGTTCTGTATTTTCACAATTATTATTTTTTGTTTGTATAATAAGCTACATTATCTTCCTAATTTGAGTGAAACTTATTTACAGAAGGGTATAAGGTCATTTTATTTGTGCTTACTGTTAGTTTAACTATTTTAATTTCTGAATATTTAAAAACAAATTTGAATAAATGTTGGGGTACGTTAATATCTTTTCAGTTTCTTTTTTAAATAACACTGCATTTTAGCAGTAAGTAGCTACGATACAGACTACTGAGCTGAATCTTGATTACAAAATTAAATCGCTATTCAAATCACAATTGCAATATCTGTCAAACAATTGCAATTACATATTTACCCTCGCAAAAAATGCCCTAATTTAAACTAAACATTTACAGCATGATTATTAATCCACAGCCTCAGCAAACAATCCTAAGAGCATATATGACACTTTGGCATCAAATAAAAAAACACCAAGAAAAATTGATTTCTCTATTTATGGCCTTTTAAAATAAATAGTTCTTTTCAATTTTAATTTACTTTAAAATTCCATTTATTTAGGTGGAGCTAAAGCTGATCCTTCTAAACATTTCGTATCATCATCATTATCATCAATACTGAAATGGCTGTGCTGTTTTTGTCAAACCCATCCCACTTTAATTTTCATGATTCTTGGTATATGGGATGAATGGATTTCTTTTCTTTGGATATGAATAGAATTATCGTCCTATAGCATTTCTACAAAGATCATACATCCCCACGGGCTCACTGGCAAAATGAACATCAAGCCCACACAGACCACAAAAAGCGAGATTGCGTAAATTAGGCATCTGAATGGTGGAAATAAGAACTGTGCTTCAACAACTGCCCACATGTGTGCTCATATACGCAAACAGGGCGAGATGTTCAGTCGCTGACGCTCAGAGATCTAGGCAGATTGGTGCGATTACGCTGAAAGCTTCTCTGCACCCCCGGCCTAGCTGCCTGCGTCTCCATCCTGAGTGGATGTGTAATTGATTTTTGCTAGGCTTGTCGCTGTTGTTTAAGAAGTGATAAATGTTGGATCAGGTGTCCTGCGTTATACGCGCTCTGGAGAGCGTCAGCCCCTCCATAACTCTTCTGTCTCTGTGAGGAAGCCTGAATGACCAGATTTAATGGCTTCTCTATCTTTGCCATAGTAAATTACACTCCAGCACATGAGAAGGATTGTCCCCCTCTGCTGCTGATACTTTACAGCCAATAATAACTGAAACAATCCCTAAGGGAGAATGAATATTGGTCTGAAAGATGTGATTGACGCCGCCTTTCAAAACAGATTAACGTTTGGTTAACATCAAGAGGATTTAGGGAATAAGAATTTGTCAATCAAACACACGTTTTGAGCGAAATTGGCTTTTATAGTTGTAGTATCTTAAAAGAGCACTCCACTTTTTTCTGGAAACAGGCTCATTTTACAAGTCACCTTGAGTTAAAATCTCTGGGTCTGGCAGGGGAACTTTTAGTTTAGCTTAGCTTAGCATAAACTATTAAACTAAATCAGAACATTAGCACCTCGCTCAACTCAAATTTTGACCATTTTTCCGTTTAAAGCTTGACTCTTCTGTAGTTACATGGTGCACTAAGACTGACAGAAAATAAAAAGTTGATATTTTCTAGGCTGAAATGGCTAGGAACTATTCTCTCATTTTAGCGTTATAATCAAGGGACTTTGCTGTCATATTATGGCTGCAGTAGGTGCAATTAATCAATCATCTTAGCTAAGCTAAGCTAAGCTAAAAGTCCTTTTGTCAGACCCAGATGGTTGAATGGATTACAAAATGATAAAACTCAATTGTTTGAGTGGCATTCTACCAGAAACGTGCATTTTCACTAATAAAACATGTGACAGGGACTGACCTTTAAGCTTGTCTACCTCAAAGACCTGCATAAAATTATACAATTCAAAGATAGAACGCATCCTTGATCACTGTCAGCTTCTCCTCCATCAAATGATGTCCCTTCCTTTGACTCTTGAGGCTCTATTTTAACGATCTAGGCGCAAAGTCTAAAGCGCATGGTGCAAAAGCATTCAGGACGTGTCTGAATCCACTTTTGCTATTTTAAGGATGGAAAAATACGCTCTGCGCCGCGGCACATGGTCTAACAGGGTTGTGCTTATTCTCTTAATGAGTTATGGCTGTGTTTTGAGAATAAACCAATCAGAGTCACATCCCATTCCCGTTAAGAGTCAGTTGCGTCATGCCATGGCGCATTTGCTATTTACATGATGATTTTGTAAGTGGAAAAACTGAACGCTTCACTAGCGAGAAAACAGTTAAACAGACCATCTGCAGCGTTAGGATAAAGAACGAGCCTCCGTTCGCTCTTTCATGGATAAGGAAACGGTGTTGTACACTCCACTGAAGACTTTCACTAGCCTACATAATTAATTTTGTTTGTTAAGCCCAAAGATTTGTTTCAAAACTATTTCTAAATTCAGTTCTAATTTCCAGCAAACGAATATATGAACAATAATAACAAAGTGTGGTCAAAAAACAGTTATATCCAAACACATATGGTCCAAAACCGGACAGGTGGACAAATCTGTGCTTGTTTTTAAAAAAACAAATATAAATATACATATAATAAATACTACCACTACTACTAATAATAATAATAATAATAATAACTAGAATTGTACATTTCCTAAAGAAAATGTGAGTGGGGTTTGCGTGGCAAATCGATGGGGTAAAATGAATCACTGAACTGGGCAAAAGCAATGGAGTGCTAAGAAATGGCTAAATTTATGTGTTTGTGCAGTTGCTAGGGTATTCTAAATGGTTGCTAGGCTGTGGCAACGCCGTTTTAATGAGTAAAAACAAAAACAATTTTATCAGCCTGCATAAATGGAGGCCAAACCCTGTCTTTCTATGATATTCCTGTGCTGAAATATGGCTTGTTTATGTTGTTATGTGGTTGTTAGGGGCCTAAAAGTGGTTGCTAGGGAGTGTCTACAAATTTTGTATATCACTACTTAGTACCGACTTGACAGGCCGGGTAAAACGAGCCCACCCCCAAGCTTCTACGACTCTGTAATGTAGATATCGATGTCAGCCATTTTGTGGCAATGTTAAGCCTATGGGGATTTTTGGATGTCAGCCATTTTGTGCCAATGTCAGCCATTTTGTGCCAATGTTAAATTTATGGTGTTGCTAGGTGGTTGCTATGGTGTTCTGAGTGGTTGCTAAGGTGTTGCTAGGCGGTTGCTAGGGTGTACTGAGTGGTTGCTAGGTGGTTGCTAAGGTGTTGCTAGGCGGTTGCTAGGGTGTCCTAAGGTGTTGCTAGGTGGTTGCTAGGGTGTACTGAGTGGTTGCTAAGGTGTTGCTAGGCGGTTGCTAGGGTGTCCTAAGTGGTTGCTAGGTGGTTGCTAAGGTGTTGCTAGGCGGTTGCTAGGGTGTTCTAATTGGTTGCTAGGTAGTTGCTAAGGTGTTACTAGGTGGTTGCTAGGGTGTCCTAAGTGGTTGCTAGGTGGTTGCTAAGGTGTTGCTAGGCGGTTGCTAGGGTGTTCTGAGTGGTTACTAGGTGGTTGCTAGGCGGTTGCTAGGGTTTCCTAAGTGGTTGCTAAGGTGTTGCTAGGCGGTTGCTAGGGTGTTCTAAATGGTTGCTAGGTGGTTGCTAAGGTGTTGCTAGGTGGTTGCTAGGGTGTCCTAAGTGGTTGCTAGGTGGTTGCTAAGGTGTTTCTAGGCGGTTGCTAGGGTGTTCTAAGTGGTTGCTAGGGGGTTGCTAAGGCGTTGCTAGGCGGTTGCTAGGGTGTCCTGAGTGGTTGCTAGGTGGTTGCTAAGGTGTTGCTAGGCGGTTGCTAGGGTGTCCTGAGTGGTTGCTAGGTGGTTGCTAAGGTGTTGCTAGGCGGTTGCTAGGGTGTCCTAAGTGGTTGCTAGGTGGTTGCTAAGGCGTTGCTAGGTGGTTGCTAGGGTGTCCTGAGTGGTTGCTAGGTGGTTGCTAAGGTGTTGCTAGGGTGTCCTAAGTGGTAGCTAGGTGGTTGCTAAGGTGTTGCTAGGCGGTTGCTAGGGTATTCTGAGTGGTTGCTAAGGCGTTGCTAGGCTGTTGCTAGGGTGTCTTGAGTGGTCGCTAGGCACTTACTGAGGCATTACTAGGCCGTTGCTAGGCGGTTGGTAGGTGGTTGCTAGGCGGTTGCTAGGGTAATTTGGGTGGTTGCTAGGCAGTTGCTAGGCTACCCTAGGTTGTTACTAGGCAAGCCTCACATACATGCTTGGTCATTTGTTTATACTTAGTAAGCATTTCTAGCAAGTTACAGCACTTGGCTAGTCAATATTAGCATGTAGCTAGTCACTGCTAGCATGTGTAGCATACAGGAAGTTCCGTTTGCTAGCATGAGCCAAACGAGCCAATCCCCATGTCTCTACGATGTTCTGATGCTGAGATATAGCTGTTGTTAAATGGTTGCTAGGGTACTCTGTTTTGTTGCTATGGGCGTGGTAACAGAGTGAAGTTGGGTGTGGTTGGTTGCCTAAGTCAAATGAGCCAACCCCCAAGTCAATAGGACACTGCTATGCAAAGATATGCATGTAGGCCAGTTATAATGGCAGTCTATGGGATCAGTTTGGGGGCGTGGCTTGTGAGCTTCATTATCATATTGAGATGCTCATTGGTTGTCTGAGTCATATGAGCCAACCCCCATGTCTGTATGAAACTGCTATGCAAAGATATGCATGAAAGCCTATTATTATGGCAGTCTATGAAATCGATTTGGGGGCGTGGCTTATGAGCTTCATTAGCATATTGAGATGCTCATTGGTTGTCTTAGTCAAATGAGCCAACCCCCAAGTCTATAGGACACTGCTATGCAAAGATATGCATGTAGGCCAGTTATAATGGCAGTCTATGGTATCAGTTTAGGGGCGTGGCTTGTGAGCTTCATTATCATATTGAGATGCTCATTGGTTGTCTGAGTCAAATGAGCCAACCCCCAAGTCAATAGGACACTGCTATGCAAAGATATGCATGTAGGCCAGTTATAATGGCAATCTATGGGATCAGTTTGTGGGCGTGGCTTGTGAGCTTCATTATCATATTGAGATGCTGATTGGTTGCCTGAGTCAAATGAGCCCACCCCCATGTCTCTTTGACACTCCTATGTAATGTTATTGATGTGTGACATTTATAATGGAAGTCAATGGGATCAGCAATGGGACGTCCCACCCCATGTTAAGTCAATGAGGCAGTTATTAGGGGTCTTTAAATGGTTTGGGGGGCGTGGCTTGCGAGCTTTATTATCATATTGAGATGCTGATTGGTTGCCTGAGTCAAATAAGCCCACCTCTAAGTCTGTGTGCTACTGCTATGTGTGGTAGAATGGGAGTCAATGTAATGAATGGGAGTCAATGGGCAATGTTAAGTGAATGGGACCATTTTGGGACGTCCTAGCACCCCAGTGGTACAACTTATACCCCTTTCGGGGTAAGTTCCCACTTAGGCTGCAACCCCCTACAGATGTTGTGAATCCCATATTTCTATGAAATTTACACTCGGCGCAGTGATTAGTCAAAATTCGGCTCCATGTTAAGTCAATGGGAGATTTGGGACCCCCTAGCCCCCCAGGGGTACAACTTATACCCCCTTTCGGGGTATGTTCTGACTCAGGCTGCAACCCTATCGAGATGTGGTAAATCCCATGTCTCTACGAAATTCACAGTTGGCTCCGCAATGCGGGGTATATGTAGGGGGGAGCGGTGGTCTAGAAAATGAATGGGAGTCAATGGCTCAATGTTAAGTCAATACGAAACTTTGGGACGTCCTAGAGCCCCAGGGGTGCAACATTTACCCCCTTGTGGGGTATGGTCTTACACAGGCTGGTAATGTCTCCAGCTGTTGTGAATCCCAAATTTCTACGAAATTCACACTTGGCGCAATACTGCGTCAAACGTCGTCCCCATGTTCCGTCAATAGGATTATAAAAGTCATAGCACACCATTCCCGATAAATCCGGACGATTTGACCCCACTTTCAAGGGTCTGGAGCGAAAACTGCGGGACAAGTTACGCGCCGAAATTTGTGTGGAAGAAGAATAATTATAAACTAGAATTGTACATTTCCTAAAGAAAATGTGAATGGGGTTTGCGTGGCAAATCGATGGGGTAAAATGAATCACTGAACTGGGCAAAAGCAATGGAGTGCTAAGAAATGGCTAAATTCTTGTTTTTATGCAGTTGCTAGGGTATTCTAATGGTTGCTAGGCTGTGGCAACGCCGTTTTAATGAGTGAAAACAAAAACAATTTTATCAGCCTGCATCAATAGAGGCCAAACCCTGTCTTTCTATGATATTCCTGTGCTGAAATATGGCTTGTTTATGTTGTTATGTGGTTGTTAGGGGCCTAAAAGTGGTTGCTAGGGAGTGTCTACAAATTTGGTATATCACTATTTAATACCGACTTGACAGGCCGAGTAAAACGAGCCCACCCCCAAGCTTCTACGACTCTGTAATCTAGATATCGATGTCAGATATTTTGTGGCAATGTTAAGCCTATGGGGATTTTTGGATGTCAGCCATTTTGTGCCAATGTCGGCCATTTTGTGCCAATGTTAAGTTTATGGTGTTGCTAGGTGGTTGCTGTGGTGTTCTGAGTGGTTGCTAAGGTGTTGCTAGGCGGTTGCTAGGGTGTCCTAAGTGGTTGCTAGGTGGTTGCTAAGGTGTTGGTAGGTGGTTGCTAGGGTGTCCTAAGTGGTTGCAAGGTGGTTGCTAAGGTGTTGCTAGGCGGTTGCTAGGGTGTTCTAAGTGGTTGCTAGGTGGTTGCTAAGGTGTTGCTACTCGGTTGCTATGGTGTCCTAAGTGGTTGCTAGGTGGTTGCTAAGGTGTTGCTAGGCGGTTGCTAGGGTGTCCTAAGTGGTTGCTAGGTGGTTGCTAAGGTGTTGCTAGGCGGTTGCTAGGGTGTCCTAAGTGGTTGCTAGGTGGTTGCTAAGGTGTTGCTAGGCGGTTGCTAGGGTGTCCTAAGTGGTTGCTAGGTGGTTGCTAAGGTGTTGCTAGGTGGTTGCTAGGGTGTTCTAAGTGGTTGCTAGGTGGTTGCTAAGGTGTTGCTAGGTGGTTGCTAGGGTCTCCTAAGTGGTTGCTAGGCGGTTGCTAAGGTGTTGCTAGGTGGTTGCTAGGGTGTCCTAAGTGGTTGCTAGGTGGTTGCTAGGTGGTTGCTAGGCGGTTGCTAGGGTAATTTGGGTGGTTGCTAGGCAGTTGCTAGGGTACCCTAGGTTGTTACTAGGCAAGCCTCACATACATGCTTGGTCATTTGTTTATACTTAGTAAGCATTTCTAGCAAGTTACAGCACTTGGCTAGTCAATATTAGCATGTAGCTAGTCACTGCTAGCATGTGTAGCATACAGGAAGTTCCGTTTGCTTGCATGAGCCAAACGAGCCAATCCCCATGTCTCTACGATGTTCTGATGCTGAGATATAGCTGTTGATAAATGGTTGCTAGGGTACTCTGTTTTGTTGCCATGGGCGTGGTTACAGACTGAAGTTGGGTGTGGTTGGTTGCCTAAGTCAAATGAGCCAACCCCCAAGTCAATAGGACACTGCTATGCAAAGATATGCATCAAAGCCTATTATAATGGAAGTCTATGGAATCAGTTTGGGGGCGTGGCTTGTGAGCTTCATTATCATATTGAGATGCTCATTGGTTGCCTGAGTCAAATGAGCCAACCCCCAAGTCAATAGGACACTGCTATGCAAAGATATGCATGTAGGCCAGTTATAATGGCAGTCTATGGGATCAGTTTGGGGGCGTGGCTTGTGAGCTTCATTATCATATTGAGATGCTCATTGGTTGTCTGTGTCAAATGAGCCAACCCCTAAGTCAATAGGACACTGCTATGTAAAGATATGCATGTAGACCAGTTATAATAGCAGTCTATGGGATCAGATTGGGGGCGTGGCTTGTGAGCGTCATTATCATATTGAGATGCTGATTAGTTGTCTGAGTCAAATGAGCCAACCGCCAACTCAATAGGACACTGCTATGTAAAGATATGCATGTAGGACAGTTATAATGGCAGTCTATGGGATCAGTTTGGGGGCGTGGCTTGTGAGCTTCATTATCATATTGAGATGCTCATTGGTTGCCCGAGTCAAATGAGCCAACCCCCAAGTCAATAGGACACTGCTATGCAAAGATATGCATGAAGGCCAGTTATAATGGCAGTCTATGGGATCAGTTTGGGGGCGTGGCTTGTGAGCTTCATTATCATATTGAGATGCTGATTGGTTGCCTGAGTCAAATGAGCCCACCCCCATGTCTCTATGACACTCCTATGTAATGTTATTGATGTGGGACATTTATAATGGAAGTCAATGAGATCAGCAATGGGACGTCCCAGCCCATGTTAAGTCAATGAGGCAGTTATTAAGGGTCCTTAATAGGTTTGGGGGGCGTGGCTTGAGAGCTTCATTATCATATTGAGATGCTGGTTGGTTGCCTGAGTCAAATAAGCCCACCCCCAAGTCTGTATGACACTGCTATGTAATGTGATTGACATGTGACATTTATAATGGGAGTCAATGTAATGAATGGGAGTCAATGGGCCATGTTAAGTCAATGGGACCACTTTGGGACGTCCTAGCCCCCCAGGGGTACGACTTATAGCCCCTTTCGGGGTATGTTCCCACTTAGGCTGCAACCCCCTACAGATGTTGTGAATCCCATATTTCTATGAAATTCACATTCGGCGCAGTGATTCGTCAAAATTCAGCTCCATGTTAAGTCAATGGGAGATTTGGACGATTTGGGACCCCCTAGCCCCCCAGGGGTACAACATTTACACCCTTTCGGGGTATGTACTTGTCCGGGCTGTAACCCTTTCGAGATGTGGTGAATCCCATATTTCTACGAAATTCACAAATGTCAATGTAACGCGTTGTCTTTTGTACTTAGTGCTAGGCCGGCGGTGGTCTAGGAAATGAATGGGAGTCAATGGGGCCAATGTAAGTCAATGGGACCACTTTGGGACGTCCTAGCACCCCAGGGGTACAACTTATACCCCCGTGCGGGGTATGTTCTCACTCAGGCTGCAACCCCCTACAGATGTTGTGAATCCCATATTTCTACGAGATTCACACTCAGTGCTGTGATTCGTCAAAGTTCGGCTCAATGTTAAGTCAATGGGATTTTTGGGGTCGTTTTTTGGCCCCTGCGGGGCCAAAAAACTCCCCACCCCTTATAAAAGTCATAGCACACCATTCCCGATAAGACCGCACGATTTGACCCCACTTTCAAGGGTCTGGGACGAAAACTGCGGGACTAGTTACGCGCCGAAAAAACGTACGGAAGAAGAATAATAATTATTATAATAATAAATAACATTGAGCATAGTAAGAATGGACTTTGCCTATGGCAAACCCCATTAATAATAAGTATGGAGAATAACAATAGTGGAATTTGCCTTAAGGCAAACCCCACTAATTACATTAAACAAAAGCAAGTTGTATATATCTCGTTTTGCAACGAAACTCTTCATTTGTAGTATTTATTTATAATTTTGTGTTTTTAATCAATGTGAATGGTTTTTGTGAAGATGTTTTTTCTAAATAACAGTTTAGCATAACAAAACTATTAAAGCTGTAGGTTCAATTGGGCTGAGGACAAGGACAATGACAGTGTTTGTAAATTAGTAAAGTGTTTTTAATAACGAAAAAATCTGAGTTTGACCAAATGAAAAAAAGGAATACTCCTTTACAGAAGAAATCACAGAAATCAACCATCAGTCCATTTTAGAATTGTTTGGTGTGAAATACTTTATTCACTGCATTTTGGTTTTTATTTCAGAGACAGATAATGTAAGTTTCTGGTAGAATGTCCCTTAATTCTAAGTGACTTAGTAAAATAAAAGTAAAATAAGCCTATTGCCAGTGTTCTTTTAAAGTAAAGGTATATGCTGTTAGATCTGATTTCATCAGGCAGATGTTATGAAAAACATGGAATTTATTCATGCCAATCACTGCAATTTCAAGCTTTAAAGGCATCATTATGCTGTAGTTAACTTGCTGTCTTATATTGCTATCTTTATATAATTAATGCTTTTTTCAGTTGTGAAGAATGGCAGTAAATGGTGACAGGATGTTCAACCCCATCGAGAAGCAAAGATGGTTCGTTTTGTGATAATGACCAGCTGGCTATTGAACTTATGGCACTTCTACAGTTTCATGAGCAACAAATAGATATATGGACTGAGAGACAGAACACGAGCACAGAGGGAAATGACCTGTCATCAATACTGGGTTGCCTTGGACAACGGTCATTACACGGTAATATTTCACCACTTAATTTCACCACTATGACTGACCAATCAGAATCTATGAAAAACGCAACAGTGCCTGTCCACATTGTCAGCAGCCTTGGTTCTGGATATATTTTCCCCTTCATTTACTGATTACGTTTAAAACTATTGCAAAGCTTGGTTTGAGTAAAATGTATTCAGGCAAAATAAAATAATAAAAAAATGCACTTGACTGTACTTAACTCTAATGAGGAAAACACAATCCTGTTAGATACTGCATTTAAATAAAAACTATACACCATTTCAATGTGGTCATGTCATTGGCCCAATAACATTTCCTGCTTGTTTTCAAACTATATTTCATAACTGTAACAAGAGGCAAGTCAATCTAAACTTAACATTAAAACAGCTATCATAACATTATTTATCAATATGTGGCTCTTTTTGGATTCTCGGATGCCATAAAAATTAAAAATGTAAAACAGGAAAGGCGTTGGGACCATTGCTTTTGTTTACATCCCTCAAAATGGTCTATAAACACTAAACTTGTATTGTATATATAAACGCAAAAACTATATGTATATGAGGTTTTTTTTTTTTCAGTTAGAAAAAATTACAATCATGTTTTGTACCTTGATTTACAGAATACATACTGCAAAATATAGTGTAACAACATTAAGTGCAGATCAGAATCATTTTTAAAAGTATGTCTAATTTTTACATTTACATTTCTGTTTTACTTAAAGACGAATGCTATTTCACTCATATTTTGTATTTGTACAAAACAAAAACACTGGAAACATTAAAGTAGCCACTTTACTTGCAGTTAAAATACTTTCATCTTAGTCGCTTGTGTGAATTTTATTTAATATAGATTGTTTGTCTTTGACCCATATATGTAATCATTTGTGAATGGAGTGACTGACTGTTATATCATTTACAGAGATTCATACGAGTGCTGTATGTTCATGCAACAATATTTTTTCCTGGTTTTGCTTTCCATTTTTTAATAGAATTGTGTGTACTGTAGTTTCCACTAGGATCGATATTCCCTCACTTACTTTTAGTCCCAGGAATGATACTGTAAAAATAAATAATTTATAAATATATACAAGTTGAATGCAACCCAGGCTCATTCAGAAAACATACCTCTTTATACATTTCTGGAGAGCACCAAGTACGTCCCAGGAGTTACGTTTTTTTTTTTGTTGCAGTTTTTGTTTTTGCGAATCCATCAGAGGCTGCTGTGTATGCTTTGTCATATCTCAAATTTCTCTCACGAGTGCCATTCGCGCCTATTGTTCTCGCATAAATTCACCAGAGGCTGCTGTCGACTGACTAACTGACCGACTGACCGATCGACTGACCCACCCGCCTCCTTCCCTAAACCCAACCAATAATGTTTGGAACAGAGGTAATCGGTAAGCTAGTAAGCGCAAAAAGGAACGACGTAATACCGCCCCGTAGCCTTCATTTTAAAGACGAAATACATAACGGCTACATAATTCACAATCTCCAGAAATGTATATAGGGCTACGTTTTCAGGATGTTGGTTGAATTAATGCAGGCTTTAAAAGTATTACCATCATAGCTCAGTCAATAAAGGTTAAGAAGTGACTGTAAAAAATAAATAAATAAATAAACAAAAAAAATAAAAATTTAGATTTTTAGCTCTAGAACCTTTTGGTTGGATAAATGAAATATATGAAGATTCTTTGAACCAAATTGAGATCTATTGACCTTATTCTTTGCATATGAGCAGGTGCAGCCATTTGAATCTTTTTGGCTCGAGACATTCACTTCCATTGATTTTTAGACGTTAAAAACAGCTCGTTACACTGCTTGACGTTGCAAACTGATATTTTCTTATTATATTTATTCTGCTTTGTCTGTATTGTCATGAACACACTCGTTTGTAGAGCAAGCAGTTTGACCATTTCGGCCATTTATTACTCCTAGTCATTTCTCCCATAGGCAACTGAATAGGAAGTTTTAAAACAATCACAAAAACAAGCGCACTTCCGCATTGAAGAATAAGATCAATGCAGGCTTGTGTTAACAATTGAATGTCCAGTTCCATGTTCACCATGTCCTCATGTTTTGAGGAAAAAAATATATTTGAAAAAAAGCTTTTCAATGGCATAAAAAGGTCAAACCTTGCAATTTACTACCCATTACCATTAAACCATTAGTACTGTATTCCAACAATACTGTAGGCTTTAATCTGCTTCTCTATGCTCTGAACACAAAAATTATACAAGCACATAATTCACCTGTAAACATCGATTTTGAAAGCACATTTCCAAACCAAAACAACAAAATCATATTACGGAAGGACAGCTCATTTGGATCTTCAGCGGACCATCCACAATTCAATTTAGCCAATTGACAAGAGCTTTGACTTCTTGACTAATTTCTGTCCAGCTGAGTGAAAAATTGACTTCACAGATCGGGTCTTTTGTCTTGTTCAATAGTGTGTGCACTCGATGACAAAAAAGGTGACTATATATAGAAGGCAAATAAGTAAACAACGTCTGACCTGTTGGAAACATGACAGCAAAATAATTGCCTGTTTTCTCCAGTGATATCAGGAAGACTTGAACTGAAGAGAGAGTTCAGACAGATACCACAATCTCCTACGCAAACCTCATGAAATGTATACAAAAATAGGGATAGAAACACACCACAAAGGGGGCTGTTTGGTTTACTGAAGAGCTAAGCTGCATGCTCGGCTCCCATATTAGCTGACATTTACATAGTATTATAAATTTTGGCAAGTGTGGGAAGTAGCTGTTATCTGGGAGCAGAACTGGTGGACTAATTAAGAGAAAGTGCTTTTGATATTTAACAGAACACACACATCCACTTCACTATTATACATAATATGTCCAATACTGGCCCTTTTTCCTACTAAAGATGAAGAGTTAATTTCATGTGCCCCTTTATGCTATTAAAGGATCCATATTTTGTTTTGGAGGTCATCTCCTAAGTTTACATGCATCCGAGGTACAAAAAATAAATCAAACAAACAAAAACACTACATTCTCATATCATTCATATAACCTCTTCCCTAATCATACAACCTAATCACATATAACCTATTCATATAACTGGCCACTTTATTAGGTACACCTGTCCAACTGCTCGGTAACGCAAATTTCTAAACAGCCAATCACATAGCTGCAACTCAATGCATTTAGGCATGTAGACATGGTCAAGATGATCTGCTGCAGTTTAAACTGAGCATCAGGATGGGGAAGATGGGGTGATTTAACTGATTTTGAACGTGGCATGGTTGTTGGTGCCAGACGGGCTGGTCTGAGTATTTCAGAAACTGCTGATCTACTGGGATTTTCACGCACAACCATCTCTAGGGTTTACAGAGAATGGCCAGACTGGTTCGATCAGATAGAAAGGCAAGAGTAATTCAAATAACCACTCGTTACAACCGAGGTATGCAGAAGAGCATCGTCAAACCTTGAGGTGGATGGGCTAGAGTAGCAGAAGACCACACCGGGTGCCACTCCTGTCAGCTAAGAACAGGAAACTGAGGTTACAATTCACACAGTCTCATCAAAATTGAACAAAGGAAGATTGGAAAAATGTTACCTGATCAAATGAGTTTTGATTTCTGCTGCGACATTCAGATGGTAGGTTCAAAATTTGGCTTAGAGCACCTTTGGGATGTGGTGGAACGTGAGATTCACATCATTAATGTGCAGCCGACAAATCTGCAGTAACTGCAACTGAGTGATGCTATCATGTCAATATGGACCAAAATCTCTGTGGAATATTTCCAGTACCTTCTTGAATCTAAAAGTGTACCTAATAAAGTAGCCGGTGAGTGTATATACTTTATAGTCTTGTATAATTTTACAAACAAGTATTCAAATATTTAGTATTTTTAAATCCCTCTTTCTAAGAGTATTTGAAGAAGATTTTGTATTCTCTAAAATTGTGCCGTTCTGCGCAGTAAACATGTATTTGAAAAGAACTGAGCCAGGCTAAAACTGTGGTACTGTACAGTATGTGTGTAAGGTGAGTAAGCCTGCAGAGAAGCAGGAGCAACACTGTGAGAAGGTAAGATAGAGAATAACTGAATATGTAACGCACTGATTGTATATATTAAATATCCATATAAAGCTATATCTGTAAGAGGCATTCAGGAGAGTTAATGACAATATACGTATTATATTGACCATCATGACAACGTACGTAAACACTCAGAAGAGGTTACATCTATGGAGAAACATATCTGGTGTGAAAACAGTTGCTTATGTTACAGTGAACAGGGCCAAGAATAACATGAAACTTCTCAGACCTCACAGTAAAGGAAATGTCCTAGGATGGTCAAAGTTAAAACGAGAACACTCAGGTGGAGGAAGAAAATCTGTATAAAGAGGGCACAGAAAAGAGACTCTTCAAACTGTCCGGGAAAGACTTCAGATTGCTCTGGGGTTTGTTCTAGACTTTCTTGGCTTTATATAATTCAATGAAGTCTATCTTCTGGTATTGAAAACCTCCAGTCTGATTGTGCTTAATTAATGCAAAGGCCGGGAACTATGACATCTTCTTGTAATGTCTGGGTTGATCAACCAATTCTAATGTTTCATCATTAGACATGGACTCAAATTTGTGTAATAAAATTAAAATGATGGTTACTGTCCTATAGGGTTTTTTTTGTTTGTTTTTTTTAGAGGGAGGGAAGCCCCCTGTCAGATATGGCAAGGGGTGTTTAGTCACATACTGTAAGCAGTAAAACAATCATAATATACCAAGCCAACCAAAGCAGAGTAGTCTCCTCTTGTAAAGCTGGGCTTTAGAAAAAAAAAACTAACCTACAAAGTGAACATTTGAGAATCACTCTTTATAATGCCTCGTTTCCGCTGAGTGGTATGGTACGGTTCGGTACGGGTTACCTTTATCAAGTTTGTTTCTCCACTGCCAAATGTTACCAATCGTACCCTTTTTGTAGGTGTGGCATGTGATAGAAAGCTGCAGTCGATGGCATTCTAACTTAAAGTTCACATATTGTATGAGAAGCACTTCTTACTAAACAAATGCTTTATATACATAAATACTTATGTATAAATGTATAATTTCTAACCTTTCGATGAACAATATTTGATTATAGCTGCAGATCAATGATAATGTGAAATAGCCTACTATAACGTCTGTGATTATATAAAATAAAAAAACATATACAGTATGAACAAATACAGAGCGTCACAGTCTCTGAAATGTTACCAATTATAATAAAACATAAAACATACATTAGAGTTAATAAACAATACAAAACATATCCAGTAAAAACAAACCTCTCATCTTTACTCTTCACCAGCATGTTACATTAACATATTGTTAAAAAGTAATTCCATCATTCTGAGTTCATATAATAGTCCAAAAGGCGATGATAATAACTAAACATGGCAGCTTATTCAGGTTTTAGGTTGCTGCAAGAATCATTTGCTCCTTGGTTTTTTCGGGCTTCTCATATGTTTATTTTCACGCATCACTCTCGCGTTTGTTCGTTTCTGAAAGGATGTGAGAAGCACTTCAATAATCACGCGCACGTTATTATCATCAGCTCAAGTTCGCCATTTCAAATATAGACGCGCAGCAACCGCATGCAAATCTCTACGGTACGGTCCGCTTTTTGACAGTGAAAAAGTCCATTAAAGCGTACCAAATCGAAACGGGCCATTAGGCCATTATATTTCACTTTCTACTTATTATCCTTTTTTATGAGGGGTCAACAAAGCGGAATGAACCTGGGGTCTTTGAGACATTAGACATAAGATCTGTTGAAATGTGTCTATTGTTATTTTAAGGTGTATATTCTGAAATGTGTAGTTATGTTTATATGCGTTTCTAATGAGACAACACCTATAAACTGCTGAGTCATGTCACTCAATTTAGTCACATATATTAGTCCCTTTTTTATCTGTGTGAAAAAAACAAACATATTGGCATGGGCTGACAAAAAGCTTGAGAGTTAAATGATCTATTGTGACTGTTGGTATTAAAGTGAAATGTGAAAATGCAAAGTGTTGGTTTATGGTATTACATTTGAATCTGCACACATTGCATCAGATTTTCTTTAATGCTGAGAATAATAACCAATCACAGGTTTGTGTTGAGCTTATGAGTTGCTCGACACATGATATGTGGCTCATATTCTAACATCATAAAAGCAAAATGCCAAACAAGTACGAGCTTCATTTCACAGTTTCAGTGATTATAACAAGAGTGAAACTGCCAAGAGCAAACATTTTGTCAGGACAATAAATGCTTTACTTTAACATGTCATACCTGTCAACATAGGGATGTAAAGATACAGGACAACAATTAGCTTCAAGATAGATAGAATACATAGAAAATATTGACAATAAAATAAAAGGTTTAGCCTTTTAAAATCAATGGCCTAAACAAAAATTAAACCAAGTTATAAAATGTTGTTCACTTTTTATTTGCTGTATTTAAATATTGATTAAAGTTACTATAGTTATTTAGTGAAGAGAAGCAAATGAATCTCTCAAATTGTTTTGTTTGATAACAGAGGTGTCAAGAATGAATCCACAGATCTATAATGAAAGATTAGATTTAGTAACTGTTTATGCTCATCTAAAAGAACATTAGTTGTGTTTAAAATAAAACCTGCAGGATGGTCATGTTTACATATTATTAAGTGTATCTGTCTGTTTAAACACACACCCAAATCCTAAAGTGTCCACTTTTGTCCTCTTTAAATAGCGTGTACAGAAGCTGATCTAGGATCATACGGAGTGTGTCTGTCAGTCAGCGCTAATACATGCATTCACTGATTCAGGGGTTGCATAGGAAGGGTGACGATCAACTCACAGCTTTAATGCAAAGAAAGTGAATGCAGACATTTTTAGGTTATTTTCAACGTGCTTTCAAACCAAGTGAAAGCACAATTCTATTGAACAGCCCTTGCAATTATATCACATTTGAGATTGGCACTGTTTTGATGGTACTTTAGTTTCACTTTTTATAGAAAGACTAACAGTACGTGATACAATGGTACAATACTGTATAGGAGAATCCTGGCAAAAACCGGAGGGTTGACAGCTATGACATGTCAGCAACACAAACCAAAATGTGTTTAAGGACACATATATAGCCAATCAATAGCACATGCTACCACAATGCAAATTTTTACAGATTTATGTAAAATTGCAGTACAAACCTAGAGTCATTCTACACATGGCCGCATGTGCTCTTCATTGCCTCTTAATTCATTTATTTAAGAGACAATGGGGCGCAAGATGTGTATGGCACGATTTGTTGCTATTTTCAGAACAGCGCAACTGTAATTTTCACGTTTTGACTCACGTTGTTTAAATAGCAAATCCATTTGCGCCACTTTGTGGACTCATGGGTGTGCTGGTCTAAAATAGAGGTGTAATAAAGCGCATTGTTGGCGCATTGCTATTTTGAGGAACTGAAATAGTGCCATTGAGTAATTTAAATTTGGTCTAAAGTCTAGTGCAGAGCACGTTAGTTATTTGCCAATGCGGGTCCAAATGTTTACACATTGTTTAATACACAGCATATACAGTAAAACACAAATGTCTACATACTGTAGGAAAAAAAATAAAGGATTAAAATGTTATTATAAAAAATTACTTTCTACACAAATATAAAAAAACACTACTTCCATGCCTCATCTCGGGGGGCTTTTTCAGTTATTCATCATAATTTTCATTTGTATAATGTTAGTATTAGTAGTAGTATTTAACATATGCATATTTATATTTGTTATAATAAAAACAAGCTTAGATTTGCCCACATGTTGGGTTTTGGAGACCTATGCATCACCATATGGGGCATAAGAATAGGACGTGTGTTTGGATATAACTCTTATTATTGTTCATTTATTAGTTTGCTGGATATTACAACTGAATTTAGAAATAGTTTTAAAAACAAATCTCTGCACTTAAACTAAATAAAAAATGTAGGCTAATGGATGTTTCAACCGTTGAAGCGTAAATGAAGCGAGTAAACTCAAAATGTTCACACGTCTATTTACGCGCGAATAGCACAATTTATCTGCGCTTGCCGCATCTAGTGTGAACACAGCATAAGACCATGCGTCTAGATCATTAAATAGAGCCCAATAACTTTGTTAAAGTTCAAACAAGTGCACAACAAGCATTCATAAGCAGCTGCATAAAGGTAGTATAAAAAAAACATAATAGTGGCACTTTAACAGTGGCATTATAAGACCATTTGCTGAAGTAGTCAAAAACAGCATTGATGGGGCAACAAAAGACCATCACAACAGCTTTTCTAATCCTACCCACAATTCCATCCTCCTGCATGCAGGTTATTTTCCTTCACATTTATTTAAACGTACCATTAGCTTTCCTGTATTTAAAGGAACATCTCCCCGAGGGCTGAGGTGATGTAGATTTTGTGTGACAGGGGCTGTTCGGCACTGTTTTTTTTTTCTCCTGAACACATCTGACTGTGAATCACGCAGAGCGATGTTTAGAGGTAAATGGGGAATTCACACAAACATTTTCATTTCGGGAACAAATGATCATAATTTACCCGTTTTAGCATGCAAAATGCAAATGGGGGTATCAGAAACTCTTAAAGGGAGTAAATCCCTTGGAATCTGCTCTGCATAATGACAGTTACTTCTTTTTTTATCCGTCGTTAATGGCAACGGCAAAGTAGCATGCGATGTTTGTGTATGCAAGAGAGCCACGATCAGAGATTATTTTTGCGTATTTCTCTGCCGAGAGGCTAATCAACCGACAGAAACAGGGAGTCAAAAAAGGCAGTGAGTGTGAGGCGTATGTGCACGGGTGAGTGTGCGAGAGCTTGCGTCAGGAATACAAATGAGACGCAGCCTTGTTTAAATCTATACCGGTTAGGGGTTTTTTTTTTTTTTTTGGCGTTATGGCTTCCCGAAAGCAAAGCAGTCAGCAAACATCAGGTCTATGCTAAAAACAACAACAATAAAATGGATCTTTTTCAACTGTAGCATGATGTGAGAGTTAATTACATATCTGATTCCCCCACATCTATCATCTTCATTGGATTCGAGCTGCATTTTGTTTAAGCAATCATTAGTTTAATTACGTGCAGATGCAGAGTAACTACTGTTTTATTGGGCTTGTTAGTTTAGTTCAGAGATTACAAACACAGCGTGTGGGTAATATGAAACAAAGATGCCAAACAGAAGCCTGAAGATCCCTTGGTGTGTGGAGGAATATAGAGACTTGTTTGCTCTGGTGTTTATGTCTGCTCTGTTTAACTAAAGTATTTTCGCAAATTCCAGTAATATCAAAAGCTTATATTACAGCTAAGTGAGGCTGCTTTTTCCACTTAAGCATTAGTAGGTGTTTTGTACGGTGGGTTTCCTTATTTATTTTAGGCAGGATTTTATTAAAAGGATATGGTAGTCTACTAAAAATTTCAAACTTGCTGTTCATTTACTCTACCTCAAGCCAAAATAGAATTATGTTTTCTTGTGTATGTGTGTGTTCTTAAAAACTTTATTATGAATATGAGTATAAGCTTGTTTCCCAGAGATGGGTTGCAGCTGGAAGGGCATCTGCTGCGTAAAATATGTGCTGGATAAGTTGGCAGTTCATTCCGCTGTGGCAACCCCCGGTTAATAAAGGGACTAAGCCGAAAAGAAAATGAATGAATGAATGAATGAGTATAAGTTTTCTCTCCAGAATGTTGTGAACACTCAAAACTCTTTGCAGGGGCTGTTGGTTGATTAAAGACACATAAACACATAAAACACAAATGTTTTTGAAATCCAAATCCTCTAAAGGATTGTTAGTCTGCATTATTTAGAGAAACCGGAGCCGGGAACACTTCCCAAAAGACATTATAATTTGAACGACATCTGCGCTTATGTTAGTCTGTTTTTATTATTCCCGAGGTTTCTGTAATCCTGGACCAGGCTGTATCCTGAGCAGCTGCTGTGGTGGTCATGGAGGAGTGGAGAGCATGAGACTGATTCCTGTAAGACCCCAGTGACAGACGAGTGTTCGCATTGATCCTGAAGGGCCAGCCTGTACACCAGCCAGTGACCTCTACCACCTGCAGCTTCTCCACGATGGATGTTCAACTTTCTCCAACCTCCGGCGCCTAGACTACAGCTCTGCACAAGAAGTTTGGCCATAGGAGAAATGGTCATGTCCAACTGAGCCTGGTTTCTCTCGAGGTTTTTTTTTTCTTCACTTTCTTCAATTGGTGAAGTCTGACTTGCATGGTTTGGGACTTGTGGAGCTGCGCATCGATGGATTTGCTCTTCAGCGTTTGGACTTTCAGCAGTGAAACTTAAACCACACTTAACTGAACTAAACTGAACTTTAACTCTGAAAACTGGACTGACACCATTTCAATTTACTAGAACTTCTATGTTAAGCTGCTTTGACACAAGCTACATTGTAAAAGTGCTATAGAAATAAATAAAAGAAGATGAATTAAAGGTAATGATATTCAGTTTCTTCCATCTTAAAAGCTCAATGCATTGTCAATTGATTTAGTTTTAGTCTGAATGTGTTTTGTGTAGTCTTTGACTTGCATTGAATTATTCACCAAGGACCACGGCTTCAAATAAAATGTTTCTTTAATTTAATTCTAAAGAATAAAAATCAAATAGTCATTATTGGTTGAACTGTCTCTAGGTTAGCCCTGAAATAGCTATATATAATTGAAAAAAAAATGCATGACATAGATCAAACTTTAAAGACTGACACTAATAGAATATTATAAATGTATCCTGTTTTTCTATCCTTTCGGTTACTCAAAGCAACTTGAAAAAAGTATCACAACTTGCAAAAAATAGTTAAGTCTAAAGTAGGGGTGCCCAAACTCGGTCCTGGAGAGCTGATGTCCTACATATTTTAGTTCCAATCCCAATTAAACACACCTGAACCAGCTAGAAACTTCCAGGCTGGTGTGTTAAAGCAAGATAGAGCTAAACTATGCAGAACACCGGCCCTCCAGGACTGAGTTTGGGCACCCCTGGTCTAAAGGATCACAAAACGGACAGCTGAAGCAAAGCCTGTAGAAATTCACATTTTACATTTAATTAAGTAAATTGAATTACATTAAATTATAATATATTGATGAGCATTAGAGATACCAATCCCAATATGTGTGCAAATGTAAATATTTAAGTAATTAACACTGAAGATTTCTGTCATAATTTATATGATAGCATATAAACAACAAACATAATGAAACACAATTCTGCCACTGAACTGCACTACGTTTCCCATCACGCACTTCACCCACACACCAGTTCCGGATATCACTGATTATTTGCATACAGCTGTAGCTCATGAAGACTGATTAGTTGGACTATATATACACACCTCACATTCTCACACACATTGTTGAGTCTTGTTTACCTGTAACTTTAGGAAGTGTTTCCTAGCCCAGTCTTGCCATGTTTCCTGACTCTTGTTTTGTTCTTTGTTTGTCCTGTTTGCTGCCTGCACTGAACTCTGCCTGTGACCATGACTACGCTTTTGGAGTACCCTCATGATACCATTTGTTCCTGTTGACCATTGCATGCCTGACTAAATGCTAAATAAATTGCATTTAGACCCTCAACTCTGTTGTATCCTGACTTTATTGTTACAGATACCTAACTTAACACAAAGACCTCAATATTTACTACGCAATTCCAATGCAATCTCACCGCAATTCATACCTTTTTGATTTAGTGGCTAATTCGTATGAATTCGTATGATCTAATTCGTACAATTTTGTATGATTTGCTTATCACCCAATGATGGTTGGGGTTAGTGGTGGGGTTGGGTACCATGCCTCCTTTTTAAAATTGTACATTTTCATACGACTGAACACGTACGAATTACCCACTAAACTGACAAAATGTAAAATACTTACGTTTTCTTGTGAGATCAGGCTGGCAATACACAACATTCAATGTTTTTTTTGTTTTTTTTTATGAATGGATGCCATGAAACAAGTGACCACACAAACAAAAGCAAGGAATAAAAGTGTAAATACAATTGTAAAACCAATGTAAACCAAAAAAATGTAAAATGCCCCAGGGGATGATCACCAGTACCAGAAAGAAGAGTATGTTTTACTTTAGTTTAATATTTTCAAAGAATCTTCAACAACTCTAAATACAATAAAAACATAAAAGTTTGTGCTTTATTTTCTGCAAGATTTATTTTTTGCTTCTAAATGAACTAAACTATTGTAGAAATTACATTTTGTACTGTATTATTTACAGTACTTTTAATTACTATTATGTTGGAAAGAAAAAAACATAAGACAGCCTGCCATTTAACAGACCACTGCAAATTTTTAAAACTGAAAAAAACTGATTCTGCAATCAGTAAAACTGATTGTAAAAAAAGAGGAAAAAGAAAAACTGGGAACATATTCAAATACCAGAAACACCTGACAAACTCCCCAACATAAATGTGAATAGTGCATACGGAAATTGGTGCATTTTGCCACCAAAAAGGACCCTCGACTGCAGTAATGACTCTCTTTCTTAATTCAGCACTGTGTTGCTCACATCCATTCTGCCTGTCCGTTCCTTCTTTATGCCCTTAATCTCCAGTGTGCTGTGTGTTCGATAAGGAGAAGTGGCTTGGTGTGAAGAGACTGGCTCTGCTAAAAGGAGAGGTTAATAAAGGGGCCATGCCTCCCCATCCATTCAGTGTCAAAGGCCCTCATCTGTGAGGAATGCCCAGCTAAGATGTTTTAACTGAGAAAGCAACTGTGAGAGAAGCAGTAAGTAAAAGGAGTGGAAGAGATGAAGAAATTTCTCCATTTTTACATTAACACAGTGAAAGCTTCCCAAGATGCCTCCTTCAGAGTCAAGATGGGTTCACATTGGGCTGGAACATTTTTCTGATTTAATCAGAGAGTTCGGATGTGATTTTATTTACTCTTTTTATATAGCATATTGAGGAATTATCCTTTTAAATAGAAAAAAAATGCCAAATGTTACAATCTAAGTGCGTTCACAAAGTTTGGTTCTCTTGGTTTTAATTAACAAAGAAAATAATGTTTAGGTATATTACACAGAATGACTTTTTGTATTGTAAAACACTGAGGCAAACAGTAAAGCTGAAAAAACAAAAGGTGATGAGAGCTGAACTTTTACCTTGAACACTGCATTTTTATAATGCCTTTTCAAAAGATCTGAAACATGAACAGTCAAGCACTTTTCACACATTCACAAAGAAAAAACAATGGAAAATAAGCACAGTGTAAGCGATGCAATACTGTATTTAAAATACTGTTAATTATACATTTATTTGGTTTCAAACGTTAAACCTAAACAGACATTTCAGCTAAGAAATATTTAGTTTTTTTTTTTTATTTTATACTATTTTGGAATATCTACAATGTGCAGTTCATCCGGAAAGTATTCATAGCCCTTTACCTTTTCCACATTTTTTATGTTACAGCCTTATTCCAAATAGGATTAAATTCATTTATTTCCTCAAAATTCTACACACAATACCCCATAATGACAATGTGAAAAAATATTTTTTGAAATTGTTGCAAATTTGTTAAAGATAAAAAACTTGAAAAATCACATGTACATAAGTATTTACAGTCTTTGCTCAATACTCTGTTGATGCACCTTTGGCAGCAAATACAGCCTCAAGTCTTGTTAAATATGATGCCACAAGCTTGGCATACCTGTCTTTGGAAATTTTTTTGCCCATTCCACTTTGCAGTACCTCTCAAGCTTTATCAGGTTGAAAGGGAAGCGGTGTACATCCATTTTCAGGTCTCTCCAGAGAATTTGGGTATGGGCTCTGGCTAAGCCACTCAAGGACATTCATCGAGTTGTTGTGAAGCCACTCCATTGATATTTTGGCGGTGCTACTCTAAAGCAGGTTTTCATTCAGGATGTCTCTGTACATTGCTGCATTCATCTTTCCCTCTATCCTGACAAGTCTTCCAGTTCCTGCTGTTATAAAACATCCCCACAGCATGATGCTACCACCACCATGCTTCACTGTAGGGATGGTATTAGTCTGGTGATGAGCGGTGCCTGGATTTCTCCAAACGTAACGCCTGGCATTAACTCCAAAGAACTCAATTTTAGTCTCATCAGAACAGAGAATTTTGTTTCTTATGGTCTGAGAGTTCCTTCAGATGCCTTTTGGCAAATTCCAGGGGGAAAGTGGCTTCCGTCTGGCAAACTCTACCATACAGGCCAGATTGGTGGATTGCTGCACAAATGGCTGTCCTTCTGTAAGGTTCTCCTCACTCCACATGCAGAAGAACGCTGGAGCTCAGACAGAGTGACCATTGGGTTATTGACTAAGGCCCCTCTTCCCTGATCCCTCAGCTTAGATGGCCGGCCAGCTCTAGGAAGAGTCCTGGTGGTTCCAAACATCTTCTACTTACGGATGATGGTGCTCATTGGAACTTTCAGAGCAGCAGAAATTTTTCCGTAACTTTCCCCAGCCTTGTACCTCGGCACAATCCTGTCTTGGAGGTCTACAGACAATTCCTTTGTCTTCATGCTTGGTTTGTGTTTTGACATGCACTGTCAACCCTGGAACATTATATAGACAGGTGTATGCCTTTTCAAATCATGTCCAATCAACTGAATTTACCACAGGTGAACTCCAATTAAGCTACTAAAACATCTCAAGGGTGATCAGTGGATACAGAATGTACCTGAGCTCAGTTTAAACCTTCACGGCAAAGGCTGTGAGTACTTTTGTACATGTTATTTTTCAGGTTTTTTATTTTTAATAAATTTGCAACAATTTCAAAAAATGTTTTTTCACATTGTCATTATGGGGTATTGTGTGTAGAATTTTGAGGAAATAAATACATTTACTCCATTTTGAAATAAGGCTGTAACATAAAAAAATGTGGAAAAAAGTGAAGCGCTTTGAAAACTTTCTGGATGCACTGCATATGGGAGATGTGTAGTGCTTGCCTTCATATTTCATGCGTATTTTCTGCAATGTTATTTAATAAATGATAACATTTACATTTTGACTGGATTTTGACCGGATGCTTTTAAATCGCCAGCCCTACTTCATAGATCACAATTTGGTAGTATACTAGTTTAGTATATATAAATATATTCAATCTTAGAAGCTGCTTTCAAAAAAAAGAGTGAAAGGGAGTAAATCTACTATATATGGTTCACCGCTTTTCCAGATCAGACCACAGTGGCTAACAAATTAAAGCAATGGAGTTGAGTGCAATATAAAATGTTCCTACATATTCAATGCAGTTTAAAGTGAATGGAGACAAATGAGCACATTTAACATGTCAAGCATTTCCCAGCCAAGACTTCTTATGCCCAGACGTGCCTTTTGATTTATCATAGGTTTCAACTGCAATTTAGATGCAACTGCGGATCAACCAATCGGACAGGATCAGAATTAATCAACATGAAAAGAGAGACACAATCATGTTTACATGCCTGCATCCACATATATATATCCACACAGCAATAAGTCAGTGCATCAGTTAGAGGAACACACCTTGCCGCAGGTCTGAAGCCCAGAGGTCTTTATTATAGTGTGTGCTCATCATTACCATAACAACTGTATTACTAGAATAATCCTCTCCAGGCACAGACACGAACAGCTTTTCATAATCTCACTAGGCTTGACGTATCTACTAGTGCTACTCCAAACTCCAAGTTTTTCTCACTTAATGAACCTGCCTGTTATTGTGAAAAAAAATTAATTGACTGAATCCATTTTTCCTCTTTAATTTACTAGAAGTGTTTAACAGTAATTAACATGTTCCAT
Organism: Danio kyathit; assembly: GCA_903798195.1. Classification (NCBI taxonomy): domain Eukaryota; kingdom Metazoa; phylum Chordata; class Actinopteri; order Cypriniformes; family Danionidae; genus Danio; species Danio kyathit. Next base: position 27,184,511 of record LR812530.1, on the reverse strand, counting down.
AAGGCACGCTGGAGTACTTCACTGCACTGTTTGAGCACTGCAGCATATACATAAACAAATAAAATGTTGCAAACAAGAGCTATTAATATTACATAAAAAAAAAAAAAACTCTAATAAGAAATGATAAAAATATATATTTAGGAGGCCTCTTTCTCACAAAAAAAAATGTAATGACAAAAGAATGAGCAAGAAATGAGTTTGTAGTTTAGTTGTTCCCTTGATGGCATCTTTATGGCATATTTAATCTAAGATGGAATAAAATGCATTTTGGCATCAGCTTAGGGATGCTCATTTTGGTTAATTTTGCCAACCGACAACTGCCGCTCGTTAACCGAATATTAACCACTAATTAGTCAGATTAATATTAAATTATTTTTAATATATTAATATAATATATTATAATATAATATATTATATTTAAAAAATAAATTGATGTGCCTTTTTTGTGTCTGACACATTAAATATTGCATTTTAAAATACTGATTTATTTTAACGCTTTGCTGTAATTTTTATATCACAAACCTCTGTCAACATTTTTACTAGAAGTCATTAGTTTAAAGATTGTGTCTTCAGCATCTATTTTACCTTAGAGCTTGTGCGCTTTTATTTTCTCCATCTCACTCGTGGTTTACGCCTAAGCACTGCATGTGATGAAAGACAATGACAGGGCGCATATGTTGACTTTGTAAAGGATAGGCTATTACAGTATTTTGTTGTTTACATATGATATTGCGTTAATTTGCATACATGTTTTATAAGCTGTAAAATAAAAGCTTCAGTTTGGTGCAAAGTTATTATTATGCAAAAATCAAGAAAAAACTTGGATTTGTTTGATTTGTAGATTAGGCTTTTTTAAAAATGGATATTTTATAAGAAATAATAATAACTGCAATTTTCCAAATGGAAAAAAAACTTGGTTTGTTAGTTGTACAGTACACTAAATCTTCAAAAGTATAGCCAATTTGCTGTGTTTATGAGCAGTTCCAAAGTGTGCTTTGATGGAGGTAAAACCCAGACGCTCCGACTAGTGGCCGGCTTGTTTCCAAGGCAGATCACATAATGTGGAACCAGAACAGAGACAATCAGCATTAGCGCTGGTTTGGCATCAACTCATCTGTGTCAAACTGTGACCAGCAATCTCCTTATTTCATTTTACTTCTTTGGCAAAATACGTCTGTAGGCACGTGTTACCATCCAGCGAGTTAACAAATATGTGTTGCACATTTATGCAGCCAAACATTTTTAAAAAATTGAATAATAGTTTTTAATCATTTAATGGATACCATTAACTGGTTAAAAATGCACCCTTTCGGTTAACGGTTAATCAGTTATTTTGAGCATCTCTACATCAGATACAATTTCATTATTACATTTTTTGTCTGTATTTGTTTATCTTGGTGTTTGTTTGTTTTTTTTTACTAAGAGCAGTTTATTATTCTTAAATGAACATAAACAGTCAGCAAAAAAAATCAAATGCTTGTGATTCAATGATTTATGTACACTTGTAAAACTCAAGTCAACTTTAGCAAATGGAATGAGTGTAGTTAACTCAAAATTTACTGAAAGTTAATTCTACTCATTTGAAGAGTTTTGAACTCAGTGTTGAAGGTAATGCGTTAATGAAATGCCTTATTACTTCAACTTTAATGGAGTAAGTTCACAGTATTCATATAGATTAGTTTTATAACTCAAATGGTTTGTAGCAATCGGTTTCCTCAAACGGTTTGAGTTGCCTTAACTTATTGGCTTTTACAGTGTAATCAGTTGGTTTGAGTTCTCTTCATTTATTTGATTTTACTGTGCTCAAATTGCTTCATTTACTCAAATGGATTAAGTTCACAGTACTCATTAGGATTAGTTTTTGAACCTAAATGATTTGTTGCAATCGGTTTCCACAAATGGTTTGAGATACCTTAACTTTTTGGGTTTTACAGTGTGCTAAGCTAAAAGTTCTCAGACCAGACTTAGCGATTGACTGAATGGACTCAAGAATGATAAAACACAACTGTTTAACTCTAGGGCACTTGCAAGAGCCTATTTCCAAATAAAAAAAGTGGAGTGTTCCTTTAAAGTGACACTTTGCATTTAATGTTCAATCAAACAACAAATTAAAAATGAGATAAATAAAAACAAATAAAAACAAAATCACAAAAAACAAGTGAATCTTCACTGAATCTCTATTAAAACTTTAATAAAAGTCAGTGTGTTTAATTAATAATTGTGGAGAAAATGTGTGAAGAGATTTGATTACTTAATTCAATTGCTGTATAGTAGACTATTTCAGTATTTAAAAAAAATTATTTGAACTTTGTCAGGTTTTTTTTATTGTAATACTGACTGTTTCAGATCACTTATGTTTGCTGAAAGTGAAACTTACCTTAAAAAAGATAAAGGAGGTTAATTTGTTTTTTTTTATCAACTTTATTTAAATTCAAATTTGCTTACAAATATGCAAGACAAGATTTGCAGAGACAGATAATGGATTAAAAGAAGATGTAGATCCGATTAACAATTGTTTGTTTTTCAATTTAGACCTCATTTATTTCTTCTTGAGTTTCTTCTTGACTTAAATGTTTGGAACACATTATCTCTTTTCTGTCAAGCCTCTTAATAAATTACAAAAAAATGTAATAAAAACTATCTTAAGAGTATGAATCTTCACACCAAAGGATTTGGTCACAATACAAGGTAGTAGAATAGCAATAGAAGACCATAAAATTTAAATTCTGTCATAATTTACTCACATTCTTGTTGTTGCAAACCCATACAACCTCTTCCGAACTCAAATTATGATCATTTGAATCAAATCAGGCATAAAATTCTATTCACACAAAGTAAATGCTTATGAATCAAACAGCATGTTATACGATATATAAACTCACCAACCACTTTATTAGGTACACCTGTCCAACTGCTCGTTAACGCAAAATTGTAATCAGCCAATCACATGGCAGAAACTCAATGCATTTAGGCAAGACGATCTGCTGCAGTTCAAATCAAGCCTCAGAATGGGGAGGAAAGGTGATTTAAGTGATTTTGAACGTGGCATGGTTGTTGGTGCCAGACGGGCTGGTCTGAGTGTTTCAGAAACTGCTGATCTACTGGGATTTTCATGCACAACCATCTCTAAAGTTAACAGAGAATGGTCCAAAAACAGATAAAACACCCAGTGAGCGGCAGTTCTGTAGGCACAAATACCTTGTTGATGCCAGAGGTCAGAGGAGAATGGCCAGACTGGTTTGAGCTGATAGAACGGCAACAGTAACAAAAATAACCACTCGTTACAACCAAGGTATGCAGAAAAGCATCTCTGAACGCACTACACAACGAACCTTGAGATAGATGGGCTACAGCAGCAGAAGACCACACCAGGTGTCACTCCTGTCAGCTAAGAACAGGAAACTGAGGCTACAATTCGAACAGACTCACCAAAATTGGACAATAGAAGATTGAAAAAACGTTGTCAGGTCTGATGAGTCTCAATTTCTGCTGCCACAGTCGGATGTTAGGGTCAGAATTTGGTGTCAACAACATGAAAGCATGGATCCATCCTGCCTTATATCAACGGTTCAGGCTGGTGGTGGTGGTGGTGTAATAGAGCTGGGAGATATTTTCTTGGCACACTTTGGGTACCAATTGAGCATTAGTATCAATTGAGCATCGTGTCAATGCCGACCATGTCCATCTCTTTATGACCACAGTGTACCCATCTTTTGATGGCTACTTCCAGCAGGAAGACTGGTTTCATCATCTCTGACTGGTTTCTTGAAAATGGCAATAAGTTCACTGTACTCAAATAGCCTCCACATTTACCAGATCTCCATCCAATAGAGCACCTTTGGGATGTGGTGGAACGGGAGATTCGCATCATGGATGTGCAGCCGACAAATCTGCAGCAACTCCATGATGCAGTACAACTGCAGTATATAGTAGTACAACTGCAGTAAAATTAAGTAGAATTGCAAAATTGCAACACAATGAAGTGTAAACGCAGTTCAAATACAATACAATAAAGTTCAACAGCAGTATAAGTTGCAGTAAACTGGAGTAAAAACAAGTAAACTCTGTCTTTACTGCACTTGTGCTGTTGTAGTCTAATATGCCAATGATGTGATAAGAACGGTTCTGCACTTGTGTTTCAAGGTGTTTGTTCTTCAACATCTTCCAAGAATATTTTATACTTTTTACAGGGATGTTTTTTGGATTGAAATAATTTTCTAATTAGAATTTTCTAACTCTAATTCTAATTAGAATTATAAAAATTTGAATTCTAATTGTTTAAAAGTAGAGTTTTTTTGCAAAAACAAATAATAAAAAATAACTGAGGTGAACTGAACTGTACAACAGCAGTAGCCTATATTCAAAGAATAACTGGCAAAATTGCAGTATAATGAGATATAAACAGTTCAACTACAATGCAATAAAGTTCAACAGAAGTATAATCTGCAGTCCAACTGAATTAACATTAAAGGGGACCTAGTTTACCCCTTTTTTAAGATTTAATATTAATAGTATGGTTCTTTTCAATGTTTGCCAGTTTAGGTACAACTCAAAACACAATTCAGATTTTTTTATTATAATGTGTTAAAAAGTGTCATTTTGGGGGCATGTACACAGGTCGTTGTTTTAGGGGTGTTGCTTCACATGAAAATTAGTTTCAACTTTCTAAGAGCCAAGAGCTCCCCCGCTTTGTGTACAGTATGGCAATAGACAGGCAGACAGAGAGAAGCAACATAAGTGAGAGGACCAGCATTCAGCCATACATGTACGACTCGGACACAGACCAAGCAGAGACTACTGTTGAAGAATCAATATTCCTAATGTGCCAGAATGTGTCAGAGTGGTAGTTACAAAATCATTTGTGTCTTTGTATAGTTTTACAGCCGCTATGTAACGATACATGCGTCATCCGTATAGGGATGCAATGATTAATAGGTTTCACTATTAACCGTGCTTTAATTCGTCACGGATAATTAATCGTAAAAGCTTCTCAACAGCGTGTTTCTGCACGCCGAGACTGATAACCACACACTGGATTAACTTTGACTGAGGCTATAACTAAGTCAAGTTCGTTGTTTCCAATGGAGGGACGCGCACGCGAGGCAACGCACTCACACTTTACAGCCGCACCTAGTTGAGATGACAGGGAGCTTCTGTGACCGCGGGAAATGCAAACGGCTAAAGTTTAAGGAAGACACAATAAAAAGTACACAGGTTTGCAAACCCACCTAAAGTTACAAACAATGGCACCGATGAGAGCGATCATGTGGTGAATGTTGATCCGCCAGCCGAGATCAATCGAGTGTTTTCGGAGAGAGGGCTGAGAGACTAGGTGGATCAGCTGTTTTTAATGGCTCGAATCTCGATACTTTGAATTCACTGCATGTTCAGCGCAAATGGCGGCTGAATGTAAAATCTCTGTTGCTCATTCGCAAGAAGACAATGAAGGCTCTTGTGTTAAGCTCAATGAGCCTTACATCCAAAAATAGAGCAAGGGTGTTTCTTTGGTGACATCGCTTTGACTCACATGCTGAAAATGGCAGATGTGAAACAACAAACTGAGGATATGGTAATGCGCGCCTGTCAATCAATATTGGTGGGCGGGGGGACCGCACTCCTAGTTGCGGTTAGTCTCAAAACCGCTCTAATTAGTCCAACGTTTTGATGTTGTTAAATTGAAATAAATGTACTGGGTGTGTTTATATTACCCCAATATGACAGTCTATACACTATACCAACACATATGTCTGTCTAAACAGCTTGAAAAGTAGATTTTTCACCATAGGTGTCCTTTAAATAAACTGAGAGGGGCAATATAGTGATATGTTACTGTATATAATTATAGCACTTAGATACATAAGTAATAAAAGTGCACTTTAGTTTTGTTATGTATTGCAGTATTGCAGATGTATTTCTGTAGTTAGTTAAACTTAAGTAATTTTTTGTAAGGGGTACCTTGTTGAATCTATGCCACAAAGGATTAAGGCAATTGTGAAGGACCCCTAACTCGGTACTAGTAAAGTGTACCTAACAAAGTGGCCAGTGAGTGTACAGTATATAACAACATGTTATATGACTGATGTATTTACAGTAAATTTGTCTTTTACTCACATATTGATGCCCAATGAACAGAAGCCTAAGCATACATGTTTGAAGCATGATAACAAAACTAATCGGTTCTTGTAGAAGCTCAAATGCAATACACAACATGCAAAAATGAACCTCAATGGTTCTCACAAGTTATTCTCAATGTTTATGTTTGAATAAAATCAGAAACTTAACCTTTTTACATTATGAAGCAATCATGTCTCTGATTAGACCATTTCATTTTAGTAGATTATTATGGTTTCCAATACATTTTCGAAGAGAAAACAATCTGCATTGAAAAACATACAGATTAGACATTGGTCATGTTAATTATTGATATCAATAAGTTTATCCTCATTTTGTTTTGCTCATATCACCCATCCATAGACAGCATTATCATTTTGAAATAACCCTTTAACTCAATCCTACATAAACATCACTTAAAGGTAAAAAAACTACAAATCCAAAAATACTAAAAAATGAGCAATTTCAAAACATTAAAATCGATGACAGCCACTCAATCATACTAAAACTCCACTGTTGCAAGCTGTCCTCACACATATACAGAGCTCATCTCCAGATGACTGACATTTTTTAATAAACACTTGTTATACTGCATACGTCTGTCTTAATTAACCATAAAAACTGCCTTCGAATTGCGGGCGGTGCACAGGCTCGTGGGGGAGATCAACAAATGAGAATCTAATGAAAGTGTGAGCTGCCTGCCTTTCCTCAGCTTGGGGACAAAAGCACGAAAGCCCCGAACGCTCTCAGTGAGCCGCAGCAGGAGTTAGAATGCAACAGTGCGGAGTATTTACTTCAAAAAGCTTAATTAGGTCCAAACTCAGTGAGCCACCACGGTAGAGCTGGTACCAAGGGAATAGAGCCTACGCCTGTGTGATTTCTTCCTGAGCAGAAGGAACGAAACACCCAACAATAACACAGATGAGAAAAATGCTGCACCCTGATTGGAGAGGTGACATCACAGAGACGTAGGAATGACATCAGCGAGTTAATGTGAGGGATGAGATATTTTAGAACCGACTAAGATGGATGTACAGTCAAACCAAAAATTCACCAGATACAATTTTTGATATTTATTTATGCTTGCCAGTACAGGACACTATTTACCTCACTTACATGAACTAATAGGTAAAACTTTACCTGAAGGAGTGTTCATAAGACATATAATCATTCCGTAATATTATGAAATATGAATGAGATTTTATGCATGCTTATGACAACTGTCATTGCTCAGTTATGTCATTTTAAATGCAAAGATTACATTGTTCAAGATGTCTTTGTTATGACACATCGACACAACCAAATACATCATAAACAGTTTTTGTGATGACAAATTGACATTACAAATACAACATAACTTGTCATAAATCTATTAGAAACATGACTGCCATAAGGCCACTATAAATGAGTCATGAATTGTGTCATTCATTTTTTTTTTGACCTCACACCACCTTACAGTAGTGCAAAATGATTATTAAAATGTCATTACAGTTTTTTACGATTGCTTACACACTAAAATTAAACTTTTCCCACAACTAGCAAAACCTTACCCTCAAGGTAGGGCTGGGCGTTTTTTCCGATTTTTTCGATTAATTCGAATTTACGTTTTAAGACGATTTTATTTTTTACAAAATCGAGGAATCGCGGTTTTTTAATAAAAATATTAAAGCCGCTTTTCCACTATTGTGCCAAACCGTTCTAAACTGTTAGACAACCGTGCTGAATTGTGCTGATTCTGTGTGTTGACGTCGCGGCTCTGTTGATGTGCTGCCACAGCTGGTAGCGGAAGCGCGCCAGGGCGGACCGGCCATTGGGAACATTTGGGGACATTTTCCCGCTAGAGCAACAAGCGCCCCGCAGTCAGCCAGCCAGCTTCGCGAATGTTTCCATGCACGTCGTGCTGTTGTTCGCGTCCCGCAGCCGTCTGTGTCTCCCGCGCGAGCTGCGAGACGGGGACCCGCGCTCCACCTGAAGGACGGTTATGGCGTGTTGTAAATGTCGGTCACCGCAGAAAGTCAAATCTTTCTTTAATTTGGACTTTTGCTTGAATTACGGAGTGGCACAGTAGCTGTCAAGGTACTGTATGAATTAAATCATAACCCATATGTGCACCAATAAACAAGTAAAATGAATGAATGAATAAAATAAATATGGATTCTTAAATGTCGGCAGTTTTTACTCCAAAAAATATCAATACGTATCGACAAATGTTTTATAAAAATAAAGCAATTTCCAACATTTCAGCTATAGGCCATTATACGATTCAGTTAAATATAAGATAGACCTTTAAATGTATATAGATATGTAACAGGTTTCTGTGGGTTTTTTTTTTTCACGGTAATCTTTATTATACACTGGGTGGTGGAGCTACGCACAAATATTTTCTAAAACGTCAAGCAGATATTTGTCTACAGCTCGTTAGTTATTTATGAAGACAAAAAATAATTAAAATAACAAAAATAAAACTATAAAATTACAAAGATAAATGAGCAGCATTCTGCTAAATATTGTCCTTTATATCCTGATATGCTGTGTGTTGTTTCATTCGTTTTTTTTATATTTAACTTGATGCATTCGTTATTTAATATTTAAATACAAAATCGTTTAAATGGTTATATTTTACCATCAAAATGTAGTATATTTTATATCATTACCATTTTTTGATATAAAACCGCTGTTATTTTATTGATTGTTATGAAATAATTTAAGTGCTATATTTTTTATTAGTGAAAGTGCCCGCTCACTTTGACAAGGCCTGTCTAAATATATATTTCTGCCTTGCCACTAATACAGATAAACTATTGTTGCATTATCATTGTTTATTTTTCTGTTATGTACAGAGATTTGAATATTTATTTCCCCTCCAATCCTTTTTAATCTTCAAGTTACATTTTGGTCATTTTCTCTCCAAATAAAATTTGCCCAAAGCTGCACAACATATGACCTGCTGTGACTTCTATTGTAGCTATGTTTAGCATCCCTATATGAGAGAGTTCCATAACCGCGTTTAGTCACACTATTGCTTTTCTTTTACAAGTGAGCATGAAAAAAACTAGTTTCAGCATTTATTTAAATTTAAATGAACAAGGTAAGCTGGTAAGGTAGTTACACAGTAAAAAAAAAATTAATAAAAAAATAAATAAAAAATCGAAATCGTGAATCGGTCAAACTTTATGAAAAAAAATCGAGATTTTTTTTTTTTGCCATATCGCCCAGCCCTACCTCAAGGAGCAAAATACAAGGCAAGAATCGCACAACTGTAAGCACATAGTCAGCTTCACACTTTTTTGCAAAACATTACACACAGTGATTTGCAAATCACTAAACACACTTGGATGCTTTTGACAGAAATTTTCTTAATTTTTTCAATTTCCTTGCAATTTCAAAGCAAAGGCTTTCAAATTAACATACACGTTCCAATTGGTTAAACACAGCCATCAAGTGCGCAGGCACACTGGTGCAAAACTGTAGACACAACAATCAGCTGGAACCACAATAAAAACAATAGGTATAAATTATTAGTCTTCAATAAATATGTTTACAGTAGTATAGCTATAAATATTAGTCTTCAAAAAAATATAGAAGGCAATGTCCTAGTAAGAGGAAGAACGTAAAGGAAGGAAGATTGATAAACAGGAGACAGTGGATGGGGGAGATTTTTTTGCTATTGAAATGTATACATCACCAGAAAGCTGAAAAATAAGCTTTACATTGTTGTATGGTTTGTTAGGATAGGGCAATATTTAGCTATCAGTCTACAGCAGAGGTGGGCCGTCGGGGGAGACGGGAGAGGGGACAAGCGTGCTTCGGCCCGGTTTATTGCAACTGTATATAGTGTGAGTACACCCTCAGATTCTTCTTCCATTTTATCTCATAGTTTTATGATTGATATGAGCATATTAATACAAGCTCAAATAAGATTGTTGTGAATTTGACTCAAATTGTATAATTGCTGGTTAAATGTGTTAATTTTTGTCATAGAATATATTTTCCATGCATACATCCACTTTAAAAAGTTCTTTTATCAAAGATTTGTGGTTTCATCAAGTTTTATGATGATTGATTTGCATATTCTAAGGAATTATTTTTAATGTGTTAATAGGAGATTTTTTCTATCAGACAATATTTTTTCTATTCTCCACTGTAAAAATTATTACATTATTATTATTATTGATAGTAATATTATACTTTATTGTTTTATGATGATTAATAAGTAAATATAAATAGCAGTGCAAATTAATTTGACTTGTAAATTTTACTCAATTATAAATATTATTAACATAATCGATTTTGTATTAATTTGACATGATTCTGTCTGATATTACATATTATTCCATGCATACTGCCACTATAAATAAAAGTTATTTTTTAAAGGATTTGACATGTGGCCCTTCACTTGGTTTGCAAAACTTGATGTGGCCCTCGGGTCTAAAAAGTTTGCCCACCACTGGTCTACAGTGTACAGTCTATCCCTGTTTGGTGAATTTAGTATGTTCGTGTACTTTATAGCAATACCTCTGAAACAAATCAAACCCAGATTATATCAGTATTAGTCAGTTAGAAATGATACGAGTGTTTAAGATTAAATACAGCTGTGTGAAAATGAAGCAAACAAATTTATACCGAATGAAGTGTGTGTGTTCTGTACGGTGTCAAAATTGTGTTTTGTTATATTGTTGTAAAGTTTTGAATGAAGTGTTTCATTTTTCAAAAGAACTGATGTGTTCTGCTGTTTGTGTGTGTGGATGTGGAAATCGTGTGTATAGTTTTTTGACAAAATGAGCCTTAATTTCAAAATTGTGCTTAAGCAATCATAAAAAACTGTAAATGTTGTTAAAAATGTATTATGCTGTTATTATGGAGCCAGATCAGTCTCAAATATAATACATTCACGAAATAAAACTCAGACATGCACAACACAATTCACATTTACAAAATCCAATTTGTAAATTCAAAACACAATTCATAAATACAACACACAATTTGTAAAAATTACAAGTAAAAATCATAAATATTTTCACCAAACGAATCATGTTTTGAGCATTTTTGATTTGTATTTTGAATTTATTAATTAGATTTGTGTATTTTTGAATTGTGTTTTGCATTTACAAATTGGATTTGTGCATTTTTGATTTGTATTTTGAATTTATAAATTAGATTTGTGCATTTCTGAATCGTGTTTTGAATGTATGATTTGGATTTGTGTATTTACGAATTGTGTTTTGAACTTACAAATTGGATTGTGTAAATGTGAATTGTGTTGTGGATGTATGAATTATAATTTGTAAATGTATTATTTTTGAGACTGATCTGGCTCCATAGTAATTAAAATTATTTGACAGTATTTACAACTTTATTGAGATATTTTGACATTCTGAAAAAAGTGGTCTGATATTCGTGACACAATTATGATGGCCTCATATCGATCATTTTTATGACAGATTTATGACAAGCTATGTTGTGACAAGTAATGTCAGGACAGAGATACTGAAAGGTTGTGATGTATTTGTTTATGTCAGGTTGTCATAAAGACACCTTAAACAATGTCATCTTTGCATTTAAAATGACATAACGAAGCGAATGACACTTAATGACTAAGTTGTCATTAGCATGCATGCATACAATCTCCTTATTCATGATGTGTCATGCCATGATTATAAAGGTGTCATGCCAGTCTTATGAACACAACTTCATGTAAAGTGTTAACATGTAAACTGTGATATCCTGTATTATACCCAAACATTCTTCAAACGCTGCTGCAGAGTTTTGGAAAATATTTAAAGGTCCTGTGAAGTGCTTTGAAATGTGCTTTTTTATTCGATGTTTGATGTAATCTCAACCAAAACACAAAAAGAGGGTGGGACATAATGTAGCTCCTCCCCTTCTATAAAAAACAGCCAATAGCAAATTGTTTTATAAATGCTTTACAGTGAGAGAAGTTGGCCTCAAGTGGATCAAATGTGATGCGTCTTGAAGGGGTATGTCAAATAGTACAGAGCATTTGATTGGTCACAATTTGATGATAAACTGTAGTATTAGGTAACGTGAAAAAAACAATTTATTTAACTGGAAATGACAAACGACAAGCTTTACATGTTTATATAAATTTTATATCTCCTAGATATGAATTTTGTCACTGTTTTAGTGCGCATGTAATGGAGGCCAGCTAGTGAAGTGCTGTGCAGGTAAACCTCACTCCCCCAACCTTTAAAAGGTGCTCTAGTGACAGACGCTAGGCCATGGTCTTTAGCTTCCTTGGTAGAGCAACCGCCCAACAAACACATTTACGTTGTAGTTATGTCTGTACAATGTTGCATTTTTTCAAAGGCAAAGTCGCCACTTATGTGCTTGCTGCATTGTTACAATGTAGAAATGTAAGACGTGAGAAGGCTGTAAAGCAACGTTGTCGTGTGAAATTCAGCAACCGTGAGACAACCTTCTTACTACACGAATTAATGTTTTGTTTTCCTGGCAGTTTATCAATACTGCCTACAATACAGGATAAGCAGTAACAATTTTCCAGTTTTGCTTAACTTTAAATTAACAACATTTTTAATTTAACAACTGCATGTGTAAGCTTTGAAGTGTAAAAATGCCACACAAATATATATAATCAAACTTTTTTATTGTATATTTCACAACATTTAATACATACAGTACACATATAATTATAAGCAAACAGTATAAAATAAAGTTTAGATTATATTAAATACTTAACTATATGTAATTAAACTAAAATGGTAGGCTAAATTAAAATGTCAATTGAGAAGGTAAACAAACAAGATAAGTATACAAAAAAGCATTAAAATATAATTAAATAAATAAATATGCAGACACTGATGACTTATTTAGCAAGAAGAAATAAAGCAATACTCGTGTCTCCACGGTCGTTGTTGAATGAGACGCCGTACGGAAATTTAAACTGATTAATTGATGACGAGTAAATGATGTTTAGTGGTCGTCCACGTTGCCTAAGCACAACCTAATGCAATGGCCGTTTAAATGGTAACTTTATGACACCATTGTGACAACCTTCAAGAACAACGTAGATCCTGAACGTTTTTATAGTTTGGTACAACGTTGTAGGAAGGTCATTACGTTGAGGAAACATTGTGTGTTTGTTGGGCGACTCCCATGTGGAAAATCGTCGGTTCAATCCCAGCTCGGATCGGGTTGGGTGATATAGGATGGGCGGGGTTATATTGGTGCCGTGACCCAGATGGGAGTGGGAATTTCAATTTTATTGGACCTTTAAGTTCAAGTTTACATGAACCTGGTTGACAGCAGCCCAAGAGGCTACATGCTGCCCAACAAAGTATTAATAGTTGGGTAAATATTATTATATTTAGAGATGTCTTTTTTTAGGTTCATTTTAATCCAATTAATACTGTACTTTTCTATCAAAGTAGTCACGATGAATTTGTACCGACTCAGTTTAATTCTGTTCTTGCCAATTTATTACCATTTTCTAAACTATAGTAAATAAATTCTAATAATGTGAAATGTTGAAGGTGTCTGAATACTTTTTGGTTTGGCTGTACAGTATGTGAAAGTTGAATTTCAAGGGAACTGTGGGCAGGAGAGGACAGATTAGCTCAGTGAACACCTCAATGACCTCTACATTTTATCCTGTACCTCTCTTCCCGGACCTGGACTCTATTAATCATATTTAGTTAGATCACTTCCCCAGAGCATCTCCATCCCAGGAGGTTATGAGCACGAGAGCAAAGGTGCAAATCTACATTAGACCAGGGAGAGTGTAATTATAACCTAATGATAGCATTTATACAAAACTGAGAATTATGCAGCAAACTATTCCAGCGAATGGAACAAGTCGCTATCTTTATGTTAGTATGACATTTATTTGAATAATATTTAATTAGACATTCTCGAGGGGGAAATTATAAGTATTTAAAGATCACTATGAGAACTTTGCATTCAAATGAAACACAAAAAAGTAAGGCAGTTCTTCCCATAAGTACCCATTAGCCCACCCCCTCCACCACCTCTGCTCCAGTAGAAGAGAGGATCAGGTGGTGGGCTTCCCGTTGAGAGACGGACCCATATGGTGCAACACATCAAGCCCACAGACAAACATAACCTACAAATCATGTTAGTGTAAAAGAGTACACCGTTTTTAGATAAGACCAAGCAACTGCATCATGAGATTCAATTTAAGAGACACAATAAAACATGACCTTCTTAAGATCTCATTTTCTGCACCTACCAAAACAGCCAGCTGTTTCCTTTAACTTTAAAGGCAAAGTATGCAATTTTCGTCCCTAGAGGAGGCATATTCACAACAAAGGTGTAGTTTAATAATGCCATCATCATGGGAGATGTCGTCCTTATTACATCCTACAGGACAGAAATCATGTTCATGCATGAGCTTAAGCAGGGTTCCCCAACCCCCAGGTCGCAGCCCACTAGAAAGAGTTGAAACCGGGCAACAAGAATACAAATTTACACTATATGTGATCCCACTTTATTGTTAGTTTTCCCTTTAAGAACCAATATCCATATTTGTGCACATCATACACTGGATGTGAAGTGCTATGCTGCTCCATGACACCACCATTCGGGCATATGTTTGCGTTGCTTAGCGATGTATAGAAAACAAATTAAAGATGGTGTGCAACCCACTGGATTCAGCTAATACAGCATTACTGGGAAAACATACACCTTTCAAAGGTTTTTCGTATTATTGCAGAGAAACTAGCTCAGTGCTCACATTGATTATTATGGTGAGTTGTAATATTTTGTTTTAGTTAGCATGCATTTGTGATATATATTTTATTTTACCTAAACCAAGTTCTTGTCACTAAAGGGAGACAAGTGTGATGCAGAAGCGGAGGTTTTATTTTGCTACAGTAGACCACTTCCAGTTCTTCCAGTCATGATCATGTGGGGAAGAAGCAGCGCTATTCAATGCCCTGCAAATAATTATTTTCTTACTTAATTTAAAAAAAAATATTTGAACTAGAAACGAGACAAAAAAAAATGTAAGAAATAAAATGCCAAAATTAAGTGAGTTTTTACCTAAAATAATGCCAATGGGGTAAGCAAAATAATATTGTTTTTCATTTTGACATAAGATTATTTTGATTAAGACAAAAATTACTTAATTTATTAAAACAAGACAATGCTCTCTATTTTAACGATCTAGGTACAAAGTCGAATGCACATGGCGCAAAGGCATTAAGGGCATGTACAAATCCACTTTTGCTTTTTTTAAGGACGGAAAAATACGCTCTGCGCATCGGCGCATGATCTAACAGGGTTGTGCTTATTCTCTTAATGAGCTATGGGTGTGCTTTGAACATAACCTGCATTAAACCAATCAGAGTCTCGTCTCTCATTCTCTTTAAGAGTCAGTTGCGTCGCGCCATGGCGCATCTGCTATTTACATGGCGGACTTTGAAAGTGCAAAAACTGAACGAATGAGCGTCCTCCATTTGGCCTCATTACGTTTCTTTATTTTACTTTTACTCTTTACTTTACTCCTTTACTATCATGGATAAGGAAATGATGGAAACTCACTCCACTGAAGACCATTAGCCTACATATTTAATTTAGTGTGTTAAGCGCAGAGATTTGTTTCAAAACTATTTCTAAATTCAGTTCAAATTTCCAGCAAACAAATAAATGAACAATAATAATGAAGTGTGGTATTTTATCCAAACACAAGTGAGTTATATCCAAACACACGTCCTATTCTTATGCCCCATATGGTAATGCATACGTTTTCAAAACCCGACAGGTGGACAAATCTAAACTGTTTTTTATTAAAACAGTTAAAATATGCATATAATAAGTAATACTACTACTAACAATAACATTATACAAATGCAAATTTTCATAAATAAACTGAAAAAAAGCCGCCCGAGATGAAGGCATGGAGGTAGTGGTTTTTATATTTATGTAGAAAATAATAATTTTTGTAACATTTTAATCCTTTAATTTCTTTCATATGTAAAGATATTTGTGTATTGCTGTACATCCTGTGTGTATTAAGCAATGTGTAAGTGTTTGGACTCGCATAGGCGCATAACTAAATCGCTCTGCATTGGAATTTAGACCAGTTGATCAATGGCGCAGTTTATTTAAGTTTCTCAAAATACCAGCGCACTAACAATGCACCTTAACACACCTCCTTTTTAGACCAGAACACCCATGAGTCCACAAAGTGGCACAAATTAATTTGCTATTTTAAACAACGTGGAAATGTAAAAAAATAAAAAAAAAATTAGAGTTGTGCTTGTCTGAAAATAGCAAAAATAATAATAATAATAAAAAAAATTATTAAAAAAAAAATAAAAATAAAAAAAAATAAAAAAATCGCACCATACACACCTTGTGCCTTATTGTGCCGGGTGTATGATAGGGCTCAATGTTTTGCTTGTCTAGTAAATGCTTCTTGATTTAAGAATTGTTAGATATTTGGACTAGAAACACAACAAAAAAATCTAAGTAAAAAAAGCATTTTTTGCAGTGTGATGACAAAATGCATTTTCAGGTTCTGTTATATAATGCTATTCTGTGCAGTTTAACAACACGCATTATGTATTAAAGTGTTTTTGGTATTTCCACCTTGAAGCAGATGATCTACAGCAACAGAACTGAACCCAAATTGGACAACAGAAGACTGGAATAAAGGTTGCCTGGTTTGATTTCCGATGCAAAATAATTATAGTAGAGTTATAATTTGGCATAAATGACATGTAAGCTTGGATCAGTTCTGCCCTGTAGCACTGGTTTATTCTGCTGGTGATGTAATGGTGTGTGGGATGTTTTCTTGTCATTTTTTGGCATCCTATTACCAACTGAGTGCCACAGCCTACTGAATATTGTTGTTGATTGTTGTATTGTCCATCCCTTTATGACCACAGTGTAGCCTTCTAGTGATTATCCATGATGTCACAACGCTCAAAGGATCTCAAACTGGTTTGTTGAACATGACAATGAGTTCACTGTACTAAAATGGCCTCCACGCTCACCAGTTCTCAATCCAAGAGTGCATGTTTGATATGGTAAAATGTGAGATTTATATGTGTAACTATGTGATGCCGTCATGTCAATATGCAAAATTTCAATAAATGGCAACAAAGAATTATGGAAATGAAGGTAAATGGGGTCCAACCCTGTTACTAGGGTCCAGTACAGTGGGTGTACACTATATGCATTATTATTAGTGTACAAAAGCACCCAACTAACCTACAGTTAACAGACTGATGAAATCACACTGGCAACTTTTCTATGGTGAATATAGCTGATGCAAAAGAAAATAAATACATAGAACAGAGCAAATTCAACAAAAATGAGGATTTTCTACAGAAATCTCCATGTCAAATTACACCTACTTTCCCAATGTCAGTAATATTTCCCAGTTTTCAATGATTCTTGGCATATGAATCCAGTCAAGCGGCAAACTCCTTAACTGTAGAAATAATTTGCTAATGAACGAGTCATATTAAATGTGCTTTCTAAACTGACAATATATATATATATATATCCACTCAAATGAACAAAAAGTGATGAAATTAGCATTGCAGATGGCAAAACAGGGTCACAGGTATAATAATGGTTTAGTGAATATTAGAATCGTTATGAGAGTGCAGCGCAAATATTATATAGTTACAGGCAAATTAGGCAATTAGGCAAATGAAGCAATGCAAGAGGGAAGGACAAGACAGTTGGCTCAGATCCACAATGTCACAAATGAACACAAACGAAAAGTTTCCAATGTCCATTAGGACAAAACTCGACCTTTTTATATGTTTACTAGATATTATAAAGTAAGCTTTATTTGTTTGACTTAATTTTGCATGGGATACAAAACCAACCAGACCACAAGCACTGTAGAGAAGCATGAGAATTGATGGAGACAAGCTCTCTCATGGGAGAAGTTGACAAGTGTTTTAAATGTTTTCCCCATCAGAAGGAGGTTTCTCCAGAAATGTCAGCATTCTCCATCCCCTGGATAAAGTGTCATGCCGAGATAAAGCGGTAACCCCACCTACCTCTGATCCGAGCTGGCGTTTCTTGCTCTCAAACTTCAAACCGCAGCATGGCCCCTGAGGAGGCTGTGTGTGGCCTCTGTCTTGGCCCTTCTGGCCCCTGCATCTTCCACAGCACAGTCTCAAGAACAGAGAGAGACAGAAAGAACTGAGCCCACAACACCAATTATCGGATGGGGTGCTAGAGGCCCTGACAAAACAGCAGCAGGACACATCGTTTTTCTTCCTTCTGACTTATTCTTTGTCTGTCTGACAATTTGGGCGAGGGGCTGCTGTGCCATTGTGCTCCAATCCCATCCAGACAATTGAAAACTCTAGCGTTTCAATCCGAAGCAGTTAAGCTACAATCAAGCTACCGTTTCAGGATGTGTTCACACTTGGCAGGGTTGGTTTGACTACAATGAACTCTGGTGTAATTGCTTTGCTACAGTAGCGTGGTTCGTCTAAATAACTGCGAACACTGCCATCTGAATATTTTACTAAATAAGAGAATGCTGTAAAAATGGGTTTCAGTCTGCTGGTAAAGACTAAAGACAGCCAATCACATGGCAGCAACTCAATGAAGATGATCTGCTGCAGTTCAAAACGAGCATCAGAAAAGGGAAGAAAGTTGATTTAAGTGGCTTTGTACGTGGCATTGTTGTTGGTGCCAGACAGGCTGGTCTAAGTATTTCAGAAACTGCTGATCTACTGGGATTTTCGCGCACAACCATCTCTAGGGTTTACAGAGAATGGTCCAAAAAAAGAGAAAATATCCAGTGAGCAGCAGTTCTGTGGGTGCAAATGCCATCTTGATGCCATAGGTCAGAGGAAAATGGCCCGACAGGTTCGAGCTGATAGAAGGGCAACAGTAACTCAAATAACCACTTGTTACAAACCGAGGTATGCAGAAGAGCATCAACAAGCGCACAACACTTCGAACCTTGAGGTGGATGGACTACAGCAGCAGAAGACCACACCGGGTGCAACTTTTGTCAGCTAAGAACAAGAAACTGAGGGTAAAATTCACACAGGCTCACCAAAATTGGACAATAGAAGATTGGAAAAACATTGCCTGGTCTGATGAGTCTCAATTTCTGCTGCAACACTCAGATGGTAGGGTCTGAATTTGGCATCAACAACATAGAAGCATGGATCCATCCTTCCTTGTATTAATGGTTCAGGCTGCTGGTGGTGGTGTAATGGTGTGGGGGATATTTTCTTGGCACACTTTGGGCCCATTAGTTCCAATTGAGCATTGTGTCTATGCCACAGCCTACCTGAGTATTGTTGCTGACTATGTCCATCCATTTCTGACTACAGTGTACCCATCATCTGATGGGTATTTCCAGCAGGATAACGCACCATGTCATAAAGCGTGAATAATCTCAGACTGGTTTCTTGAACATGACAATGAGTTCACTGTATTCAAATGTCCTCCAGAGTCACCAGATCTCAATCCAATAGAGCACCTTTGGGATGTGGTAAAACGGGAGATTCACATTATGGATGTGCAGCAGACAGATATGCTATCATGTCAATATAGACCAAAATCTCTGAGGAATATTTACAGTACCTTGTTGAATCTATACCAAGAAAGATTAAGGGAGTTCTGAAGGCAAAAGGAGTGTAAGGTGTACCTAATTAAGTGAATGTAAATACTTTTAGTATCTTCAATGTTATTCCCATAAGATGACAAATCCTTTTGATGTTTCATGACTTAGTCAATGTGAGTACATAAAACTTTTTAAATGCATAGTACAATTTCTGCCACCTCTACAGTATATTGGTTGAACAAAGACACACTGGTTTTTGCTTGCTTGTGTTAGTTCATAACAATGTAGGATTAATAGAAGAATAGAATCTTGTAGAAGTATGGTTAATTTTTAACAAATATTGTTAGTTCATGTTAAATGAGTGTTCTGACTGTATAAAGCAAAAACTTCAAATAATATAATAGGGATTTTTTTCTTTAATGTAATGCATTACTCTTGCTTTAAGGTTTCTTTCTTTATTTTTTGAGGTTTCTTAAAAAAGTTTTTTTTATTTTATGGTATATATATATATATATATATATATATATATATATATATATATATATATATATATATATATATATATATATATATATATATATATATATACACACACACACACACACAAAACAAGAACAAACATTGGCTTGTGTTGTAGACATACAAAGAAAATACACGCTACAAAGAAAAGAAACGAAAAAAAAGAAAGAACAAAAACTGCATCATGGTCACAAAACATACAGTACAATCAAAACTAGAAAGGGTATATAACTTAAACCTCAGAAGGGTCACTAAATTGCTCTTAAGATATAAATTTGTCGAATAAATCAAGAAATTGACCTAAGTGGCCAAAAATTTTCTTATGGAGCTAATCTGAGTCTCTGAGCTCATTTTAAAGCTCACTTTATCTTCGTTTTAATTTAAGTCAGACTAAGGCACCATAGGAAGTTTGTCAAATATAGCAGTACTAAAAGGGAATGTTATAAATTGAACATGAATGTAGTTAAAAACACTCCTTGCTGTCTCAAAGAACTTTAAAAAAAATAAGCCATGCATGATATTTTGTATTGAGTGAATGCTTTGCTCGACAGTTGTGCTTTGCTCCACTGCTGTTTAGTAGTTTACATGCCATATTTGTCCATTTTTCTGAAATGTTGCCCAGACACATGTCTAATTCCCATCATTCCTTTCATTCGCACGTTTTCCAAATTTTATTTTGTTCATGTGGCATAATCATGACTGGCTGTGAAAAGCTGAAAAGAATTTAATTGAGCTAGCATTACCCTCATGCAAATTGGGGAGCAAAAAAATTAGCACAGGCAGCAGTTCGCTTTGGAGATAATTCATCAGAAGATGAAATGCTTAATGCAAAGAGCGTAATTTGTAAAGATAAACGTGCATTTCCTTCTCCACGCACTTTCACACAGATTTAATAGAGCTGACAGCGCAAGAAAAAAAAAGAAAGGGGGGAAGTGTGGTTGAGAGAGAGAGAGTGGGAGTGAAGATAAAGCCTCTATTTTGCTTCTCCTTCCTTACATTCACCGCTGCTTCTGCAAAGAGTGAACCGCTGACACACGCAATGAGAGGAGGTGAGAAATTTCATCGCTGACAATGGCTAGACTTGTGATGTATTAACAACATTTGCACCCTCAACACGTTACTATTTCAGAGCATTGTACAAATCAGATAATGAAGAGAAACAGACGTAAATACACAAGCCTGTAAGTCGTAGGCATATTTATGCAACCAATTCTAAGAGGAGAGTATGGATAGATAACCTAAAAGTCTTTGACAGAGCAGATGAAGTTGTCAAAGGGAAGCCATTTTGAGCGCTTTCTCTGCTTCTTTTCAACATTAACCATTGGCGCCCTCCCTTTCCCCTCTTTCCTTTCCCACTGGAGAGAACCTGCTCTATGATGTTTGCTATGCACGCCACAGCCGTGACAACGTCTCAATAGCTCAGTTCTCCCTGATGATCAATGGTGTGTCAGAATGACTAACTGAATTAGCTGAGGAGGTATGCCATGTTAATCTCCATCAAAAGGTCACTTTGAATATGAGCATAATTTGCTCTGCGCTGGTGTCGCAGAAAAGAGGAGGAGGAGGAATCTGAATCATGGCTTTTTGGTGCCATTCTATTTTTTTCCTTAAAGGTTGTGACAAACTCTGCGTTTCCTTGTCAACGGCTCAAGACTAACCACGGTGACCATAAACTAACTCGTAAAAGCTCCAGTCAGTGTTTATTCTACTGTGTCGTTAGGAGACATATTTCACAGCATGTTGTCTGAAGATTAAAAGCAAACATACTGAAGGTTGGGTTTCTTCTTGTGATTTTGAGCTAACCTTCTAGAAAGACCTTCATTAGGTGATGATTTCAGGGATAATGGAACAAGCTTGAGAACATTGGCCAAAACTTTTGTTCTGCTATTTCTGCACAGAATTGTGAAAATCTGTGTATTTATGTGGAATGATTTTGAGAAAGTAGGGCATAAAGTGTACAAATTGTACATAAATTCTTCAATATTAATACTGAAATTGATATATAAACTAAAAAAATCATCACCTTAAAATTAGAGGTTTGAACCTACACTGGTCTCACGGTTCGGTTCGGTTACAATTATCATGCCATTGATTTGGTTCAATTCGATATCTCGGTGCATCACGGTGCATTGACAATATTTTACTTCACAGCACAATAAAAACGTATAAATATATTTATATTTATATATTATTTGTGATACAATTTTGTCCTTTGATACAAACAGTCAGAACTGTACCTTTAAAGGGGAAATGAAGCACTCAGTCAAGTTTACATTATTTTGTACACTGGATTCCACTTTAATGAAAATATATTAAACAAACTCGATTAATGTAACTATTTAGAAGAAAACGGCATGTTTTACTATAGATTTTAGACCTTGGGCGCCGCCATCTTGGAATGTCATTGTGTCTGATGTCACAGGGTTGGTTCCGTTCCCTCAGCTGAACAGATACAGTGGAAGTAATGGACTGAACACAGAGACTGGAAAGTGTAATTTAACCCAATGTGTGAAGTTGTGGACGTGGAGCGGGTGCAAACACAAGCATCAGATGTGGGTCTAATATACAAGCTGAGAGCACCTGGGTGCTATATGTCGACGCACTAATCACTAGGCTATTGGCTCCAACCTGAAAGAGAACTGTTACTAGGGGTGTCAAAATTAATTGTTTCTTCGGTGCACCACGATGCAGACGCAGACAATTCGGTATCGGTTCAGTAATGATCATAACCGGTTATTATGTACTGACATCATTTACCTCACATGCGATATGTTGCAGTAGCTTACTATGGCGAGGGAGGCGAGCGCGAGTATTTAAAACGCTCCAACTACTTAAAAACGCAGAAACTCTGCACAATTTCACTGCATGTGTGTTTGCTGGACAGTCTTCCACTGACACTAACAGCAGAAGCCCCTATTTCACTGCGATTGAGAGAATGAAAGTAAACTCTCTCTCTCTCTCTCTCTCTCTCTCACTGTGGCCCATTTGACCTGCTGGGCGTGACTTTTCCTCTCCTCTCAGCTGTTACAGCAATACTTCTGGATACAGGCACGGGCAAGTGTCTGCAGAGTCTTCTCCACCACGTCTATTATGGATCAGCTGTGATCGCCGCTGCAGTTTATCAGTGTCACTCATCTGTAAAGAGCGCCAGCGCCAATCGCAGCCCTTTCTGTTGAGCGCGTGACCAAGACAAGGCTCAGAGAGTGAGCGGGATATTTATATTTGTTTATTTGCTATAAATGCTCGTGTTTTTTAAAGGTACAGTTTATATATCTTACTGTTTGTATTAAATGACAAAATTGTATTACAAACAGTATATAAATATAAATATATTAATACATTTTATTACAAGAATTGCTGTGCTGTGAAGAAAATATAGAACTGTGTATGGAAAGCATGGTCAATGCACCGAGATATCGAATTGAACAGAATCGATGGCATGATAATCGTAACCGAACCGTACCGTGAGACCAGTGTAGGTTCACACCTCTAACTGTACACACATATTGTTTGCTATATGGAATGCAAAAATATATATTTACACACATTTACATAAGTAAAAAACAATAGAGTTAATGATGGGCTCAAAAATCAGCTTATTTCTGTGGGTCCAAAGTCCCTGTGGGCCTAGCAATAAGAAAATTTTGTATTGCTCTATGTACACCTTTAAAATAATCATAAAGTTTCAAAATAGAACCGTGTTATCCTCATTTCATTATTGTAACATTATGGGCTCTGTTTTAACAATCGAAGCGTGATGGCTAAATTGGATGGTGCAAAAGCACTAAGACACGCATCCACTTTTGCTATTTTAAGGATGGAAAAAATGGTCTGTGCGCTGGTGTCTGGTCTAAAAGGGTTGTGTTTATTCTCTTAATGAGTTATGGGTGCTTTTAAAAGGCTTACTTTTTAAAGTTATCATTATCAGCCTGTTAGGAATGAAGTCACATGAGTTGCACACAGCAGACATGCACTTTACTGTAGAGGAGTTCATGCTAAAGGAAGTATATTTCTGTGTTTTCATTCATTCATTTATTCATTCCTTTATTAATCAGGAGTCCAGCGGAATGAACCGCCAACTTATCCAGCATATGTTTTACGCAGCAGATGCCCTTCAACTGCAACCCATCACTGGGAAACATCCATACACACTCGTTAACACACATATACTGACCCAGCCGAGGCTTGAACCAGCAAAATTCTCGCTGTGAGGCGATCGTGCTACCCACTGAGCAAACTTGACGCCCCATTTCTGTGTTTTCACCATTTGTAATAAACATGTGAGTCCCCCAGTTGTCAGCAGTGTAAAAAGATAGATCTCAAATTTATAAAGTCATTGCTGGAGAGGGCCTGGAAGAAGATGCTACAGAACCTAAAGGACTGATTTACGAATCTATAGAACAGTTACAGAACAGGACAACGACAGGACCTGACATAAAAACAAATCATAAAACATTCATGTATCATTCAACTAATATCACAGTCTTCAGAAATAAGGATAAAATGGTTTTATTTGCATAAGCGCAGATATGATGACATCATATTAGATATGATGTATAACGTGGACTATAATATTTGTTGTGAAATGTAGCTTATTCGAGGCTGTACTAAAAACAATTAGCAATTTATTATCTGCATTTTTTTTATATAAAAATTTTGAAACTCTAAGGTCTATGTATTTTATTCATTCATTCATTCATTTTCGGTTTAGTCTCTATTTAATCGGGGCTTGAACCAGCGACCTTCTTGCTGTGAGGCGATCGTGCTACCCACAGCACCACTATGACGCCCCTATGTATATCATTCCCTGAAATAAACATATTAAATAAAACTCCAATATACAGATTACGGCTGCAAGATATTGAAAAAATACTGACATTGCGTTTTCTGTGATATACAATATATATTGCGATATAAATATAATTTCACAAAATAACTACAGTAGCTGTTTGTAAATGATTCATAATTTTATATTGATTTAAATTATTTCGTAGGATCTGCATACAATATCCAAAAAATAGAAAAACTTAAACAAATTAAAGTAAGAAAAAATAGAACAAATATAATAAAAAATGAAATAAACAGCGATTTATGGTTTTCTGAGGAATCTGACAGTATTGAAGTACAGAAATGTAACTATCAAATCTAAAATAACCCGTCTTCATTTTATAAACAAAATTAACTTTGTAAAAGTGGCAAAACTTTATAATTTCTTATGCCCAAATTTTTTCAATTTGCTTTAAATCTTACAATCGTAGGCCTTAAAAACACATCCAAGCCAAAATCTTTCACACTATCAGATTATGGTTAAATTCACAGTGACGCTACAAATCATGCACTATTAAATATGCAGGGTTCTACACAATTCATTCATGTTGTCCCAACAAAAATTGAGTAAGTTAGCATAAATTTAAGTGGATCAAACATAAAACAATTAAGTTGTCCCATAAAAATCTCAAGAATTGTGTTATTTCAGCTCATTTTAAATAGGTAGTTTGAACAAGCGTCAAAATCTTTTCTTTTCTTTTTGAGTGTGAACTGTGGTTCCTGGTTATTTATAATCTTAACATGACATTCCAGATCTTATGATGTGACTATTGCAAATGTGCACATTGCGATATCGATGCTTAACGATATATTGTGCAGCCCTAATACAGATAAATATTAAAGAACTGAGCTAATCTATTGCACATTTCACTAGAGGATTCATATACCTTTTACTTTCATTGCATCATTTTTCATATCTCTTAAATCTCAATTTTAACTTTGCAAATTAAACTGACAATGTTTTCGGATTTTCCATAGCCATGTATCAATGTACCAATGTTGTTTGATGTTGGCTGACTACAGATCAGAGCTCAATCATGAGAGCTATCATTTGCTTAAGTGATAGTCTGCTGGCGTTTTGGGAAACATTCAGACATTAGGTGCATAGAAACGCTGAAAATGCGCAGACCAAGCACATGGAAGAGAAAGTGAACACCTTTTATAAGCTGGAATCTTGTGATTACAGTATATCTGATATGGCGTGAACGCACCTCAAGTGCTGCTGAGTGTGTTTGTAAGCCGAGAGGATGTGCAGTGAAGTGCATTGAAACACAACTGCATATTTCTAATAATTCACTTATGCAACTAATTTAATGTTGTAGCTTTTTTATTAATATAGTTTTTTATGATTATAGTAAATTTTTTTTATAATTTTTTATCATCTTGAGGATGAAGGATTGTCATGAGTAGATACTACATATACATTTATACTACAGTATGTCTTTTAAATTAATTTATGAGAAATAAATAAATGAATAAATAAATAAATAAATAAATAAACAAATAAATAAATATATACATTTCTTACTTCTATTTTTCAAATATATTTATTATCTGTTTTTTGTGCTGTCTCTGTAATTCTGTAACACTTTAGAAGCTCCGTCACGAAAACAAATTCCTTGTATGTGTGAACATACCTGGCAATAAAGCTCTTTCTGATTCTTGTTATCCTTTGCCCTCATGTCATAAATACTTTATGCAGTGGAGCCCAAAAGAAGATAATTCCATGAATATGAATTTACATTTAAGATCTTTTAAATACCATTTTTATAAATTATACATTCAGTACAGGAATATAAGTTTGGAACAACAAGATGAAAGTTCTACTTGGTGCATATTATAAATTATAAACACGCATTATAATTGTCATTTATCAATTTTAGTTATGCATGTTTGGAATCCCAGACAGTACTTGACCTCAAACAAACGTGTTACTAGAAGACAAAAGAGATGTTCAGAGGTTACTTTAGCACAATATTTTATGACCATACAAGTTTAAAGGGAAGTTGAATAAAGGAAAATTATAGCAAATAATGTTATTTCTTGCAGAGAAAGTGAATATTGCTTGGTCAAAGTACCATCATGAGCCACCGGTGTTAATTCTCTGTTCCCTGAATACACTACCGGACAAAAAGTGTTGTCATCAATCCCAGTTGTAAGAGCAACAAATAATAACTTAAATTCTAGTTGATCATTTGGAAAAGTGGTAGAAGGTAGTTTTTTTCTGAATAATCATCTATTGATCTGCATCCCATTCATCACAAATACTGCAGAAGACCTATTGGAACCTGCATGGACCCAAGATTCTCACAGAAAATATTTGGGTTTGGTGAAGGAAATATCATGGTTTGGGATTGCGAGAGTGTGAGTGTGAGGGATCTGCAGAGTGGATGGCAACATCAACAGCCTGAGGTATCAAGACATTTGTACTGCCCATTACATTACAAAGCACAGGAGGGTAAAATCTTCAGCAGGATAGCGCTCCTTCTTATACTTCAGCCTCCATATCAAAGTTCCTGAAAGCAAAAAAGGTCAAGGTGGTCCAGGATTGGCCAGCCCAGTCACCAGACATGAACAATATTGAGCATGTCTGGGGTAAAATGAAGGAGGAGGCATTGAAGCTGAATCCAAAGAATCTTGATGAACTCTGGGAGTCCTGCAACAATGCATACTTTGCCATTCCAGAAAACCTTATTAATAAGTTATTTGAGTCATTGCAGTGATGTGTGGATGCAGTCCTCCAAGCTAATGGGAGTCATACACAATATTAATTCTTTTTTCACTGCACCATGACTTTATATTCTATACTGTACATTATTTTTGTTAAGTGACAAGACTTTTGTCTAAGTGAGGTCAAACCTTACTGTCCTAATTAAATAATTAAGAATCAAGGCATGATGATATTTTATTTTGGTAAAATAAGTGTAATCTAGAGGCTTTTGCCTTTCATACAGTATAAGCCACTTCTGACATCAAATTATCAACTAGAAGTCAAGTTATTATTTGTTGTACCAAAAACTTGGATAGGCAACAGGACAAGTTGGGCAATTTGTCAGTACCTGCCGACATTGCATTTTGTGACTCACCAAGGATCATAGTTTCAGCTTAAAAAACCTTAGAAGTTTTTAAAAGTTAAAAGTTCTAAATTCATTTATTCTACCATCAAAACATTAAAAACACGTTATGCTAGGATGAGGAAACATAAAACTTTAAGGATAAAAAGAAAAACTGTAAAAGAATATGGATTTTACTCTGCATAAATGCACATTAAAACAGAAAGCGCACAGAAAATAATGTATATAGTGACCGCAAGTAATCAGTTATTCAATCTCTGTTGTATTTGATTATCGACCAATCAATATTAGAGTATTGATTACTCTAGTGCATTCCTCAATGAGTGTTTTCATCACAAATGAAACAAATGCAATTCAAATCATATACAAAAAAAAAGAAAATTATATATATATATATATATATATATATATATATATATATATATATATATATATATATATATATATATATATTAGATATAAATACAAAACTATAAAATATGCTTAGAAAAACCAACATAACTAATAATGTTTAAACAACTATTATCACCCAAAACCCTTTTAAAATTACATGGATTTACACACCTTGATTATTATAATAAAGTCACTTGTACAAATTCTTTGCAACCCCAAATAACAAAGATGGTATGCTAGGCTAGAGCATAGGGGTTAATGAATGTTTGAATGTTCATTATCTATTGTATGTTGCCAGGTATTTGATTTCCCTGCCCAAACAAGCCTTCTGCTAATCGATTGATTATAACCTTAAATAAATTATTTCCTCTCCAAATCCTGTTGTTTTAATGTCAGCGAAGACCATCAGTGTGCGTCAAACTATAAATCACACGTAAAGGTTACATAACCATTAATAAGTATGTCATCGTACCGCACTTGATTCAGTGTGACACAGTCAAATACATCAGACTTAAAATAATGAGCTACACCAGACAGCTCTTTATATTTTCAAATAATGGGATTGCAAAGCCTTGAAGGCAAATTGAAAGATCCTGTCAGCTCACAGTCAGCTGAGGCTTATATTCAATCTATTGCAAAGTATTAAAAAAAAAAAAATATATATATATATAATTACTGAAGGGAAATATTACTGGTGCTCAAGGAGTCATCTTATTAGCGCTTATAATGGACTTGCGTTTTTTTCCTGTTACAATATTACATACAGTGTGCGGTAACTTTTATTACTGACAGACTGTGTGTGTGTGTGTGTGTGTGTGTGTGTGTGTGTGTGTGTGTGTGTGTGTGTGTGTGTGTGTGCGTGCGTGCGTGCGTGCGTGCGTGCGTGCGTTCGTGCGTGCGTGCGTGCGTGTGTGCATGTGAGTGTTTGTGGTATATCAGGACATAAATTTGACATGGGTATGACACAGGTATTACAAGGAGCTATGACTTACAGTATGAGGACATTGTGAAAAAATGTGGACAAAGTGAAAAAATGAAAAGTCACTAGTTGTCTTGGTAAGGTAAGTGTAATGTAAAAAGATCACAGGATATTTCTGTTTTTAGCACTCCTTTTTACTGATCTGA
Organism: Danio kyathit; assembly: GCA_903798195.1. NCBI lineage: Eukaryota > Metazoa > Chordata > Actinopteri > Cypriniformes > Danionidae > Danio > Danio kyathit. The sequence continues at coordinate 27,154,910 of LR812530.1, read as the reverse complement.
TTTTTATTTGAATAAAAGAACATAAGTAAATAGTGCTCCTAACCAGCTTTACTGAGGTGAAGTTTGATTTATATTCGCACATTCGTTCATTTTTGAACAGTGACAAGTTGTGAAATGCTCCCACTTTAACGCTACTTTGAACATTCAGCCTAAAATAGCATGTAGATGTGACTTCAAAACAACATTAGCACTATTTAACTGCCTGCACAATGTTGTATTTTATAGTCATTGACTGATTATATGATTTTACTATTTAGAATTTGCAAACAAAACTTTTCTGAAATTATATTATTAAGAAGAAATTCTGAATGTGCAAATATAAAACCAACTTTTCCCCAAATGCCAGTTTTGGGAAATTATAATTCATGCATCCGCTGGCCTGTCAACAATTACGATTGATTGTGCGTGTCTCCATAGAGTTAACTGGTGAATGACATGATCTAGTGTTACATCTATTCGGTGCGTATTTGCGCGTTCATGCCTTAAGGATGCGTGGCTTTGGATGACAGGGGAGGGATGTAAATTTGCAAAGCTATTATGCTAAAACTGGAATTATAGATTAGGTTTTTATTTTAGCGTTTTTTTTAAAGCATGATGGTACAACACGGACGAGGTTATGAATATATCAAAACATATGCTTGTTTGTTGTAAAAATTCATAATAATGACAAAAAAATACTAATTTGTGGATTTCTTTACTTCCGGGTGCAGCGATCCTGCCGTTGTGGCTGGTGTATTCTGGGAAATTTTCTTACCCCGTGGTTTCGAGTGTGGTCCTGAAAAATCTCCATTCGAAGGGGTATCTACCCCTTCCCCTTAGTTCTACGCCTTCAAGCTAAAGAGAATTGGGACACCCCTACCCCTTCACAGGAATGCACAAAACGAGGGGTATGGGGTAAGGGGAAGGGCTTATCATGGTTTGTCCAGATGTTGATAGCAAGAAAATGCTCTTTCTTGGGTGGATTAAAGTAAATAAAAAATTCACTTTTAAACAAAATACTAACTCTAATAATAATAATAATAATAATAATAATAATAATAATAATTTTAAAATATACTTTAAAAAATATGACCATATTTAAAGACAGAAATAGAAGCTGTCTTCCTCTTTGAGAGTGCTTTAGCAGCTCGATAGAAAGCATGTCAAAAATTGCACATTTCACACTTGGGTAAAAGCACAAGATGTTACCAAGAAAGAAAAAAATAAACTCCAGGAGGGTTAAATATGTCACCTTCCCTTTCATAACTTTGTCTCCTAGGAAAAATGTGTGTGTGTTTGTGTGAAAGAGAGACTGAAAGGGACAAGTAAGAAACACAACAAAAACAGTTCATATTTTGAAGAACAATATGAAAATGGGTATGCATACCAGCTTAAAAAAGGATGATTCACACAAATATGATTATTTGCTGTAAATGTACTTAGACCAAGATTTGGAGCTGAACTGTAGTCTTTGGTGATTCATAAAATTCAAGTGAATGAAAGAGTCCAAAAACAAATAATAATAGTAACAACACCCACGACAACTAACAAACACTGACCTATTATAGATCAAAACAATCTGTCTGTGCAAGAAAATTAACATTGTTTACACTGTTACAGCCTTATTTAGACTTAGAAATCAAACACTGGTAATCTTACACAATGATGAATGACCAAAAAGCATGGTGGTGAAATAATTTTATTTATTTGTTCGTTAATAATTGCAATGTAATGTAATGTAATGTGTATTTGTAGAGTGTATAATGTGTATTTATATAGGGGAGGGGGTGGGTGTACTCTCCACACCTCCACCAGTGTGCTGCATCCACTTGGATTATGCAACGGCAGCCACAGGACAACCGCATCAATGTGTTCACCACACACCAGCTATTGGCCAATACAGCCAATTCGGTGGATGGGAATGATTGGGAGGCCATGAACGGATGTGGCCTAGAGACACCGAAAATTTGGCCAGGACGCTGAGGTTACACCCCTACTCTTTACGAGAAGTGCCATGGGATTTTTGATGAGCACAGAGAGTCAGAACCTCAGTTTAGCGTCTTATCTACTGTATATTGTCCCCTTCACTATACTGGGGCATTAGGACTCAGACTGCAGGTTGAGCACCCCACTGCTGGTCTCACTAACACCCCTTCCAACAGCAACCTAGTTTTCCCATGTGGTCTCACATACAGGTACTGACCAGGCTCAGCACTGCTTAGCTTCAGTGAGTAACCGGGCTGCAGGGTGATATGGCCGTGGAAATTAATCTTTGTTGTTTAATAATTAATATGCTGTAGCATATTAATGGATTTCAATAACAATTCTAAAATAATTGACTTTTAACTAAAACACCATTGGATTCAATGTAAAATAAAATAATAAAAAAATGCTTTTAAATAATCTTTTTTACAGTGTGTAATAGGGTTTTAATATAAAAATCATGCCATAGACCAGAGGTGTCCAAAGTAGGGCCCACGGGCTGAAGTCGGCCCATGAAAACATTTTGTTTGGCCCACCATCCCATCTGAAAAGAGAGGGAGAATGATGGGGAGTTGTTTGGAGTGAATGTCTTTGACAGAGATTGTCATTTCAAATTTAGTGTAACCTTCAGTTTCTTTGTTTAATTGAGGAGCTACAAAAATTGAATGTTTCAATTAAATGTTGCAAATGAATCAGACATTTTAAATGTAAATACTGTCAGTTGACAGACAGAGGACAATGCACAAGACATCAGTGAGCAAATCAAGGCAAAGGCAGGAGCAGCTCGACTAGTGTAATCAGTATTGAACTACATTGTGTTATAAGTGGGATTGTTTATATTTTTACTATAATAAGTCCATTATAAAACATCAAAAATGATACTGCATTAGGGTTTGGCGACGTCGACTAATTTGGCATCGTACGATGTCTAATGTGAAACATCGCGATGAACGACGGCATCGTCATTGTAGGTGGCGATGAATTAATTATTTATGAATAATTAATTCATTCATAATGAATTAATTATTTGTAGCCTACCGTTTCAACTACCTGACCCGCATGGTCTTTGTTTTACCCATAATTAATCAAATCGTAAGTAAATAAAGGTAAGTTACACACAAATTCCCACCTGTCAATCACTTTTTTTCTGCGGGACTCTGGCATGAATAGGCAGAGTGATCTGTGTCATTATAATGGCGTCAACAAACTCGGTTGGTAAAAAAGGTGCACAACCAACAGGAACCAATCAACAGTATCTGAGGTTTTTGCTAAAATTACAATGTACAAGCGTGAAAGCGAAAGATTGAAGCAGTGTACACTATCAGAAAAAAGGTACATGGTGGTACAAATAATGTTCCTTGAGGAACAGTTTTGTACCTTTGTAAAAATTGTACCTTATATGGTACAGAAAAGGCCTCTTATGATACTGTTCTGTGCCTTTCATGGTACAACTGAAATAAAGGTACACAATTGTTCTCGATTAAAAGGCACAAAGGTGTTGAACAACTCCTTCTTTATTACAATATCTATGAAAATAAATATGACTGGAAAGCCAAAGTGATTTTATGAATAATTTGAAAACAAGAATTATCATTTAAAAGTATATGTTTAAAGAAACTTAAAAACATTGATTATTAAGTTCTATAATACAACAATACAAAACAACTGGTAAAACATAAAACTACAGGTATTGTAAACTAAACATTTAAGGCACTTTAATATTAATTTGTTAAGGTACAAAGTGTCTTGGCAGAGGTTTGCGATGCCGGCTCAGCATCGTGATGTCTATCCGCCATCGACGATGCATGATGGCATCGTCTATCAACCCAACCCTATACTGCATCATTAAATGATATGTTTAAAGCAATGTTTACTAATTATTTTTAAATAATAGCAAATAAATTACCCATAGTATATTTAATGTATGGTTTGGTATATTTAACTTCGACCCACAGCCCTCGATCAAGTTTGGTTTTTGGCGCTTTGTAAGAAAACGTTTGGGCACCCCTGCCTTAGACAGTTACAAAAACATATCATTGTACATTAACCTAAAGATGCATACATTTTTTAATTGGTTAGAATTGTTATACAAACTTGAAAATCATTGGAGCATCATTTACATGAACATTTGTCCAATTTCACATTTAAATGAACATTATTTCAATTTATAAGCAAATTCTTTTTAATTGCTTGTCAAATTTACAAAAAAAAAAAATTCACTGCATTTCAATTGTTATGGAAATAAACTAATTCCTGCATCACAGTGCTGTTCTGTCATTTAGAGTCATGTAAGATAAAGGTTTGGGAGGTTCTGCACAGTCTGTGTGCTGTATTTTTGCTCTCCGACAGTGGGAGAGATAGACAGAGAGAGAGAGAGACGGACAGATAGAGAAAGAGAGGGAGAATGAATTCCTGCTGGGGCTGCTGGGGACAGCAGGCTGGCAGACGCGGCACGTTGTACTGTGTTCTCTTTCATGGTTTTTAATTAACAGCCTGGGAATTTCCAAATTCCGGGGGAAAAGAACTTGAATAAATGAACGGTTCTGCGAGACAGCTGTTCTGCTGTGCCACAAAGTGAGAGAAACAGGGAGGTGAAAATCTCTGTAAAATATGCCATGCACATCAATCAGCATACATTTATCTTAACATGGGAAAAAGCGCAACAGTCATGTCAATAAAATTGAGCTTGGTTTTATTAAAAATTCAAAGGATGATGTCCACTGTCAACTTAGCTTCAAAACCGTGTGTGGCTTTGAGAGTCTTTGCTATAGCTGAATGTATGGTATTGACAACGTCTATAACACTTTATTATTTCGGAGTCAAAGTTGGCAAAGAGAGCAAGACATAAAATTTCACAACACTGTGTGTAGTGATCACAGTCAATACAATGCCTAGCCGTCAAATGAAATATTGAATTTTGAAACATTGCAGAACTGTCTCTGTATAGAGTAGAGGCTATTCACAAGAAAATCCCCAGATAATGTACTCAAGTAGGCTTTTTACACCATGATTAACCCCCCTTTTAACCCTGGGTAGGAACATTTCACACTTGTAATTTAGAAGTGGGATTAGCTCTGCCTTTTACCCAAGGTTATGAAATCCTAGGGTTAGCACCGCTTTACTAGAGTTAACCCTGGATTGCAGTGCCAAATGAGCAGATTGAAATGATGCAGTGATAGAATGTCACGGTTGGAAGATTAGTCAATCACATGCCTTATATTTACATGCTTTGGACAATCCTGAAAACACATATCATCTGATTGTAAAAAAAAATAGCTTACTGAAAAAAAAAAAACACAAGCAAACCACTACTACCTGGAAAACAAAAACCACATTTCATAAATCAGTTTATTGTCCAGTAGCGACATCTGAACTTAACTTTTGTCTGGCTATTTCATGGTTTTGTACACTCGCTCTTGTGCTTTCAAACATCATTGTCATTATTAATTACTAAAGAACAATATTGCAACATATCAATAGGAAACTCTTTTTTTTTTTATGTAACGTGTTTAATTAAAGTAATCAAAATGAATGTACAATGTGCTTTTAGACATAATCAAAGGCAAGTTTTACAAAAAGGTGCAAGGGTTATAGAAATTATAGTAATCCTTAAAAATAAGAAAGTAAATAAATCAGTAGATAGAGCCGAAGGTAAGGAAAGAAGATGAAAAAGGGAAACATCATACCATCTATAAATACTAATATTGGTGACTAAATAGTCACAAAGTCTTTGGAAAGGTACATAAAACAAAATAATATATATATTTTCCACATCACAGCACAATTCTATATAGACATGCCATCAATAGGAAACTTATGGCTTGTATAATTTTAAGATGCTGAATTTTTAGAGTAGCATATCAACTTCTGCTGCACAAGATGAAAACAGACTTTTAATTTTTTAAGTCTACAAACTAATGCTTCTGAGTTTGCAGTCTATTTCCTCTTCCCTTAACAAAGGATGTTAGCACTGTATGTACATGCACAAATTTGCATTAATGATGTGTTACTCTTAAATATCACACATGCTTAGTTTAACAAATTGACAGAAAGCAGATTAATGGCTTTAAAATTGACATAAGGGGGGAAAAACTTGTTGAGATGATCAGTTCACACTTAAGCCATTTTTAACCTTACTATGTCAAAGAAAAACTGATTAACTTGTTTAGATGACCATGTGCATTGTCAGCTGAGGCATAATCAGGTTAAGAGCATGCATGTAAAAATTGTGTTGTTTCAGCATTTTAGGAGGTGGGAGGGGGTAAACAAACAAACAAAAAAGGCAAATCGTGAAGTAAAAACCCTTTTTGTTTAATACCCTTGTTGCATAGTTAATAGCTGGTGCTCCAAATACACAAATAAGTACATTAACCCATAGTTTAGGAACAATAATTCCATTAATACAGTGTAAAACACTATATTATAACTAATTAATTTTTAGCAGTATGAAATGTTTATCAGATAACCAAGGATTCCATTTATTCATATAGCGATATAAATATTGCAATCGTTCATGATTAATGAGCAATTTGCAATTCAAGTATATTTGTGTGCCCGGTATTAGTACACCCTTCGTTAACTATTCAGCACAACAGGCAATTTAATTACATGTAAATATGCATTTCTGAAACCAAGCTGAGTGGACAAGATTGTTTTCTTGTGCAAAAAACTGAAATGATTTTAGTAAGGATGCTAAAATATGACAAAGCAATAAAGCCTTGTTTAGAAAGCATGTTAAGGTTTAAGGTCTGTGTGGGTCCTAATGCCCCAGTATAGTGAAGGGGACGAATACTGTCAGTGAGTGCCATCTTTTGAATGAGACATTAAACCAAGGTCCTAACTCTCTGTTGTCATTACAAATCCCAGGATGTCCTTCGAAAAGAGTAGGGGTGTAACCTCTGTATTTCAGGTGTGAATAATTTCATGGATCAAGTCTATTAGAACTAAAATTGACTACTAAAATGTATTAAAATACATTACAGAAAATGCTTATAATGCTTATGTATTTTAAGAGCAATTACTGTTTCAACTGACGTAACAGCAAAATGAGTGTTCAAATAAGTAATGAAGTCATTATAAATCAGTAATGACTCTGAAGAATCAATTTACTGACTGGATATAATTCTAAAATGTAATATAAAAAATACAGAATTCTAAAATAACAAATTCTACATCACAGCTACAGTTGAAACCAGAAGTTTACATACACTGTATAAAAAGGCACATAACCATTTAAAAAAAGGTCAGATGTTAATGTGACTAAACTTTTCTTTTAGGTAAGTTAGGATTATCAAATTTGTTTCTGTTATGCTTAATAGCAGAATACTGAGAGATATATTTTTTGAGAAATTGTTATAACTTTTCTTGAAAGTCAAGTTTACATTTAGCTTTATGGATAACAGAGTGAATGTTTTGGACTAGCCATCACAAAGCCCTGATCTCAATCCTATAGAAAATTTGTGGGCAGAGTTGAAAAAGCTTGTGCGAGCAAGACAGCTTACAAATCTGACTCAGTTACACCAATTCTGTCAGGAGGAATGGGCCAAAATTCCTGCAAATTATTGTGAGAAGCTTGTGGAAGGATACCCAAAACATTTGACCAACGTTATACAGTTTAAAAGCAAAGCTAAAAAAATACCAAGGAAATGTATGTAAACTTTTGACTGTCTAGAAATTTATTAAAAAATTCTCTCATTATTCTGGCATTTAGCAAATGTAAATCATTTAGGTAATCCTAACGGACCTAAAATAGTAAGCATTTAGTATGATTTACCATCAAACATTTAAAAAAAAAAATGGGTATGTTCCTTTTTTTAGAGTGTATGTAAACTTCTGGTTTTAACTGTATTTTGATAACATCAAAGAGAAACAATATCACTGGGGGAAAAAATTTAAACTCTCATGACCAGCTGAAGATCTACAAAAATATTAACAACTATAATAGGTTGTGAGTCAACCATCACAATTGGTGAAATAGAAAAATAGAAAGAAAGAAAAAACACAAGTTGTCTTGGAGGCCAGACTATAAATTACTGCTCCCATTTTAAAGATAAGGGTGATTCTATTTATATCTTACAAATTGTATAAAATAATTATTTGATATTGTAATTAATATCCATGTCATGCAATTATCATTCTAAAATAACATCATACCATAGTTCTGAATGGTCTAAAAGCTTTACATTTTGCTGAATAGTCACTTATTAATATTTAACCCTTTCACGTGTACAATGACACCAGTGTGATCAGCCCTGCTTTATTTAAATCTGACGGTTCACGCTGAGGCACAGAAAAAGGTGCGCAGCGCTTCTCATAAACCACAATTTATTTGTGCTTTCAGGAAAATAACACTTTTTTTAGGTTTTAGATTACCATTTAAGGTTTGTAAAATACACGTGATGTCTATAGGGATGGCAAAAATAATTATTTTTAATTATAACTAGACGATGTGCTTTCACGTAAGCTACACACTATTTATGTTACTAGAATATTTTCTCTATTGTTCAAACAGATAGAAGATACAGCTGCAATCTGAAGTTAACATGAATTATTAATATTATTTCGTAAATTAGGCATTATTCATTAATTTTCTTGTCGGCTTAGTCCCTTTATTAATCTGGGGTCGCCACAGCAGAATGAACCGTCAACTTATCCAGCACATTTTTATGCAGCGGATGCCCTTCCAGCCGCAACCCATCTCGGGGGAAACATCCACACACTCATTTACACTTTTACACTACGGACAATTTATTACACTACGGGAGGAAACCCACGCGAACGCAGGGAGAACATGCAAACTCCACACAGAAACGCCAACTGACCCTGCCAAGGTTCGAACCTGACCCAGCCGAGGTTCGAACCTGCGACCCAGCGACGTTCTTGCTGTGAGGCGACAGCACTACCTACTGTGTCCTCACAATAATGGTAAAATATTTTTTGTTGTACAGTGTCACAAAAAGTATGAAGTAGTATTGATAGTAAAAGTATATTGATATGAGTATCTTCAGTTGTATCACATCTACACCTTACCGAGCTGCAGAAGAGGGTGAAGTCTGGATGGGATAAAGCTGAGGATATAAAATGCAATTTTATTAGATTATGCTATATTGATGCGAGTATCCTCTGCTGTATCCTATCTAGCTAAAAAAATATTATACAAATAATGCGTAATTTACTAAATAATATACATACTTCTCGTTAACTTCTGATCGCAGCTGTATCGCTTCTAGCAGCAGCGGTGGCACCCATTATCAATCATATAAAAAATAATACAATCATCATTATGCTGTTATACTATAATATAATAATATACTATAATAATAATAATAATAATATACTATATAAAATTATACTAAATATATTTTTTATCACATATTTAAGAATCAAAGTATCAGAAATTTCACAATATAATTAGAACATTTGTCAATACTTACAGAAAAGAGCAAAAAATAAGAAAATACGATATATACATTGATCATTGGGGCTGGTGGGTCACGTAATAAACTTGACATGTCGCGATGGGAACTTTAGAACGCAATGGATTCTAAGTAACGATCACAAAAACTCACGCAGGAGGGTCAGATGGAGAATTTAAAACTCACGTGAAAGGCTTAAACACTGTAAAAAAAAATCCATAGGAATGTCTTTTACAAAGGAAAAAAATCTAAATGTAAAGAAGGATATTACAACTATCTGCTTGATCCTGCCTTCATCTCACTTCTCTGCACTACACATCAGAATTACCCCAACGAATATGGTAATACAGGCCTGTGTCAAACACATTGACTATGGTTCGTTATGACAGACTTCAAGCTTGTGGGTTTGGCATGACGCTGATTAACAGTTGATTTTTCAGACATTCTCATTAATCACTAAACCAAGATCCCATCTCCAAAGTAGAACTCGGGTTTGACTCACACTTTAGTCATGAATTTGAACACTTCAGATTTCATTTGGGAAAAAAATTGAAACTTTGTTACAATTACTTGTGTCTTGGCTTGACTTCAGAAAGTTAATCCTCCACAGACTTCAGTCCAATGTAGTGTGAAAACTTATCAGATGACAAATTATACACGCCATCCAACTGACAAGTTAGTCTGAACAGAGCAAACTCCAGAACACACACATTACTGCAGTAGGAGACACATGGCACTCAGATGTAAACAAACATGGGTTAATGGCAGCTGGTTCAAACTATTCTGTGTTCCAAGTCAGAAAAGAAACTGGCCCAGTGCATTTGTGTGAGACTTGGATGGGGGAAAAAAAAAGATGTGGCCAACATGGCTTCTGTACACTGCGAAATGTGTTGGAAAGCGGTCAGAATGTTAGCTAGTTACTTAATTAGAAACACTGCTGAGATTTGTGGTTTCAAATGGTCAGTTTGTGTTGGCTGGTCACAGTTTGACTTCAGATATGTGTTGTGGAGCAACATGTTATACAATTTCTCATGGTGCTCCAATCAGGATTTTTGGGGGGGGTTGAGCTTCAATTCCTGGAAACATTCAAATTTCTGTCTTGGAAAAAAAACTCTCAGAGAGATTTAGCATTGTGATGAATATGTATATGGCACTGTTGATGTGTCTGGACTTAGTGGCATAGATCTGCTACGGTGCTGCTCCAGCATTGATTACAACACAGAAAATAACACCGTGCTGCTGCTGCTGCAAACATGCCATACACGAAACTCCCCAACAAACCAGCTAAACATGAAGTCAAAACAAACCAATGTAAACTTGATTCAGAATGCTTACAGTCCACGTAAGATGACAGATAGGATGAATAAAATAAACAATATATCAAAATATCAAAATGTGCAAATAGGGATATAAATATTGCAATGGTTAATGATTAATGAGAAATTTGCTATTAAACTACCTTTGTGTGCCTGCTATTAGTACACCCTTTGTTCACTATTCAGCACAACAGGCAATTTAGTTACATACAGTATAAATGTGCATCTCTGAAACCAAGCAGAGTGGACATGATGGTTTTCTTGTCCAAAAACCTGAAATCATTTTAGTAAGGATGCTGAAATATGACAAAGCAGTTTAGAAAGCATATTAAGGTGGGTCCTAATGCTCCAGTAGAGTGAAGGGGAGATTACACTGTCAGTGAGCGCCATCTTTTAGATGAGACGTTAATGGGGAAATGAAGCACTCAGTCAAGTTTACATTATTTTGTACATTGTATTCCACTATAATGAAAATATATTGAACAAACTCGATTAATGTAACCATTTAGAAGAAAACGGCATGTTTTACTATAGATTTTAGACCTAGGGCAGTCTCCGTTCACTCCTTCCACTGTGTCTGTTCATCTGAGGGAACTGAACCAACCCCGTGACGTCAGACACAGCGACATTCCAAGATGGCGGCACCCTAGGTCTAAAATCTATAGTAAAACATGCCGTTTTCTTCTAAACGGTTACATTAATCAAGTTTGTTCAATATATTTTCATTATAGTGGAATGTACAATGTACAAAATAATGTAAACTTGACTGAGTGCTTCATTTCCACTTTAAATCGAGGTACTGACTCTCTGTATTCATTAAAAATCCTAGGATGTCTTTCGAAAAGAGTAGGAGTGTAACCTAGGTATCCTGGCCAAATTTGACCACTGGCTTGTCCATCATGGCCGGATAACCATCCCCATATCATAATTGGCTTCATTACTCTGTCTCTTGTCCACCAACAAAATGGTGTGTGCCATGTGGTTTGGAACATAATTGCTGCCATTGTGTCATCCAGGTAGATGCTGCACAGTGGTGGTGGATGAAGAGATTCCCCCAAACTGTGTAAAGTGATTTGAGTGCAGAGGAAAAGCACTATATAAATGCAATGGATTATTATCAAGATGTTTTGTTTACCTGTTTTTTTCTTGATATTTTCATGCTGATATAACTATACCAGTGGTGCAAAATAGTGGTGGTATTTATTTTATATTTCTTATTTTTGTTTACATTGTTAACATTTCTGACTTTTTTTTTATAAAACATGGACGTTCACTTTCAGAAGTTGTGTTTTGTCACATAAATACTACATTATTTAGTATACTTATGCATATCACAAATATCACACGGGCATCATCGCATCATTCCTATGCCCCTATCCAAAACGCATGCACTCTTATCTTTTTTGCACCATTTAGCTGTGACACTGCATGTTTTCAAATTATGTGTGCACGGGCTACCTTGTTGACCAGCTTACAGTGATAGGTTACAGTGACAGCAGCTGATCAGTGATGTAGCCTACGTGACTGACAGCTTGTCTACAGTATAAACAATTAAATTGTAAAAATTTTTAATTATTGATTTGTTTTGATTATTGTTTTATTGATTGATTTGTTTTGTATTATTGATTTATTGTTTAATCAATGAGCAAACTTGGAGCACTTCACCGGTGGTGACTCTCTTCCCAGGGGATTCTGATCTCGCGCAGAATCCTGAACGTTTTATTATATCACACTTTGTAAAGAAACTGGTCTGGCGGATATCGCGTTTTGTGAAAAAATACATTTTAAAGTAGGCCTAAAATGTACATTCTTTAATGTTATTAATGGCAGCAATTCACACATAGATTAAGGTACATCTGAACAGTGATTTCCAATAATAAAATCCAAATCTCAAAAAATGGCGTTTATCGCGTTTGCAACCAAACTCTTCAACTGGTTTGAAACAAGCCAATGTTGATTAAATGAAAAATCATTTTTGGCTGGACTATCAATTTAATGAAACAGCATATAGCCTACATCCAGTGTTTTCATTCATTCATTTTCTTTTCGGCTTAGTCCCTTTATTAATCCGGGGTCGCCACAGCGGAATGAACCGCCAACTTATCCAGCACATGTTTTTACGCAGCGGATTCCCTTCCAGCCGCAACCCATCTCTGTGAAACATCCATACACACTCATTCACACTCATACACTACGGACAATTTAGCCTACCCAATTCACCTGTACCGCATGTCTTTGGACTGTGGGGGAAACCGAAGTACCCGGAGGAAACCCACGCGAACGCAGGGAGAACATGCAAACTCCAGACAGAAACGACAACAGACCCAGCCGAGGCTCAAACCAGCGACCTTCTTGCTGTGAGGGGACAGCACTACCTACTGCGCCACTGCGTCGCCCACATCCAGTGTTTTAATTTATGTTATTCTACAGATCTGTTGTACAAAACTATAAGTGCTGAGAGTGCTTCTTTTTTGAGTGCCGCCTTTCCGTTAATTTATTTATACTGTTAGTAATGTATTAAAAATTAATCCAATGACAGTGCTTATAATGACTATACATCTGGCAACAAGGAGGAGTGGAACCTGCAGCCTTGCCCTTCTGAGCTCCTTCATCTGACAGCATGAATGTATTCGGTGACATGATGCTGAATAAGTTTTCATTTATAAAACTTCACATTTTATTTTGAACATAAAAAATTCCTAGATCTGGACCTCTGTGACCTCAAAGCTGGCTACAGGTCTGATATCATATAAAAAATTCAAGTTTACACAAACAGCATCCATACTAACATAGGCTTTCTGAGGAAAGAATCCACAAATGATGTTAATGTATTGTTATTTATTTCAGTGTATATAGATTTATTTTTGCTATAATTCAATTTATGGCTTTTTTATTTTTGGAAAGTTTGTCATTTTTTAATTTCTTTTACATTTGTTTCTCTGGTGGGGTGTTGTCATATCTACTGATTTTATGGTGTTTCGAGGGAGGCTACAGTAAATCTCACTTTTAAAAGCATGAAAAGAGATTGTTGTATGTATCCAGAATGAGTAGCTTCCGCTGCTGTTAAAGCACATTGGTCAAGAGTTATTTAATAAAGAACAAAGTGTTCCTCACCATGTAATTTGCTTCATCACTATTTTTACCAGTGCTGGGCAGAGACTGATGGTGCCACTGCAACTACCTCCAATTCCTGTCATCAGTATAAGTCTGCTTCTATATGAGATCACCAATTTGAGAGATAACCATTCAAGTATTTATAGAAGCAATTATCAGTCGATTACGATCGGTAGCCAATCAATCGGAGCACCCCTAAAGATTTCCTATATATGCACACCCAGAAGCAACAGGGGGGAAAAAAAATCAATCTTTCATTAAATGAAACTAATATAAAGAATGGGATCCATAAAACAAATAACATATTCAAATAAGATACATACATGACTATATGGGTGAATCAATGATTAATAAAAAACAAAATGGCTTACTATGAGAGCCCATGATCATCACATAATCATTGAAAATTATATTTATTATGATTATATTTATCATTTCTGTGTAAAGTACAAAAATGCATTGCAACCTGCTAATTTAGTGTTTAAGAAACATTTTATGTTGTAATGGTTGTGCTGCTTAATATGTTCATTCATTCATTCATTCATTCATTTTCCTTCGCCTTAGTCCCTTATGTGACAGGGGTTGTCAGAGAGGAATGAACCACCAATTATTCCAGCATATGTTTTACGTAGCGGATGCCCATCCAACCACAACCCAGTACTGGGAAACCCCCATACACTCTCACATTCACACACTATGATCAATTTTTTTGATTTACCCAATTCACCTATACCGCATGTCTTGGGATTGTGGGAGAAACCGGAGCACCCGTAGAAAACCCACGTGAATACGTGGAGAAAATGCAAACTCCACACAGAAATGCCATTCTGGCCCAGCCGGGACTCAAACTAGCGACCTTCTTGCTGTGAGGTGACAGTAAGCCACCGTGCCACCTGCTTAATATGTTCTGTATTCTATTTTTTCATAGCATTCTTTGATGAACAGATTATTCAAATAAAACTGTATCATCAATGTTTTCACTGACATTTGTTTTCAATTCAATAAATACAATTTTAGTTTCATGCTAGATATAATAAAACATACTTTAATTCTGTTTTAAAGGGTTTAAGTGAACACAACTGACAAGGACATGGTAACCTTACAACTAATCTGTGAAAAAAAAAAAAAAAAAACACTAGACAAAAAAAAATCCTGTGAATTCAAGTATTGTGAATAGAGGATGTTCAATTCAGCAAAATGAGAAATAGTTGAGTGTCTGTCAACATCTGCAAGATACAATGAGGTCCAAATCTAACTAATCCAAACCTAACTAAAACACTAATCTAATTTAAAACTAAAAATATTAATGTTTGATATTTTAGATTATGCAGTCTTTGTAGAAGACTAATAAAAGAGAACATTTGTTCACTGGTCATGCAAACTCCACAAATGAACATTTCAAGTTTGAAGCAACATTCAAATGATAAGAAATAGATAAATGCATTCGTTTTTGTTTTGTTTTTCAAATTTAGCTTTTCATTGAAATTGGCATGCTGATAACAACATAAATTATCATTAACATGAAACAGGGTTTCTGCAGGTGTCACCAAGTTAAATTTAAGACTTTTTAAGACCATCATGAATGACATTATAGACTTACACAGGGCTGCATGCTAAGGATTTTCTTCAAATATCCCAGTTGGAAAAGATTTTTAAAAAATATTACAATTTAATACATTTAATATTAAAATAATAATAATAATAATAATACAAATTTAATAATAAAACATAGGTCACGTCAGTATCCTTAGCAGTAAATACATAGAGAACATTTAAACTAGGGGTGCCCAAACTTTTTCTTATGAAGGGCCAAAATCCAAGCTTGATAGAGAGCTGTGGGCCGAAAGTAAATATAACAAACTGTAGGAAGTTGTCATGGGTAATTTCTGAATTTATTTCAAAATATTTATGAATAAATAACAAAAATTACTTCAACTGTATTTACTGATGCATTATATTTTTTTGAAAATGTATATTATTTTAATGAACTTATTACAATAAAACCAATAAAAAAATCTATTTGTAAAACAGTGAAGTTCAATGCCGAATAAGCTAGTAATGCTGAACCTGCCTTTGCCTTGATTTGGCAGCTGATGTCTTCTGTTTTGTCCCCTATTCGTTAAGTGACAGTATGTACTTTTTAAAAAAAAAAATCAGATTTATTTACAACATTTAATTAAAACAATTAATTTTTTTTTTGCTCAAAAAATTAAAACAAACCAACAAAAGATTACAATAATAAAGAAATGAGAATCTCAACCCTTCCCAATCATTTTCCCTCAGGCGGGCCAAATCAAAGGATACAAAGGGCCAACTCTGGCCCACGAGCCCTAGTTTAGGCATCTCTGGTTTAAACAAATGTTACTGTAAGGAAAGTAATTAAACAATTATGTCAAATAGAGCTAAAAACGCAATTTTTAATTATAAAAGTTAAAAGTTTTATTGAGAAGGATTGTTGGTGACGGGTGTTGTCCTCATTGGGCAGCTATGCATGAACAAAGGAAAAATTAAGACTTTAAAAAAAAAAAAAATATATATATATATACATATATATATATATATATATATATATATATATATATATATATATATATATATATATATATATATATATATATATATATATATATATATATATATATATATATATTTAAGACCCACAACAAACTATTTCAGTAGATTTAAGACTTTTTAAGACACCAGGACACCCTCGTAAAAAAGTAAAAATGCAGACATTTAACCCATAACACTTTCAGACATACTAATAGCTAAAGAATATTGATGCCTTAAAGTCACACATTAGTACCCAAAAACTACAAAAGTGTACCTCTTTAAAGTTATAGGTAGTAATATTTACATTTGAGGTACCAATATGGACCCTTTTGGTACAAATGACAGATTTTGTACATTTATTTCTGAGAGTGTATGAAAAGGTTTTAAATTTAAATACAACTTATGCTAAAATTATATTTTACATGACCCTATATGCTAAAAACATGACAAGTGTCTCAAATTGTCAAAATTCTCCCAGGATTTGTGATCCCAATCTTCTATAAGAACTTTGAAACACTCTTTCCCTACAATTCATATGATTTCGATATTTGTGTTTGCATCTTATTCAGCTCTTGGAATCCTTTTACATTCTCAGCTTCAGTTCTCAAACAATGAACCTGATGTTTTAACTCGTCTGTTTGTAGTAATGACAGGAATAGTCTGAATCTTGA
The DNA here is from genome assembly GCA_903798195.1 of Danio kyathit. Lineage (NCBI taxonomy): Eukaryota > Metazoa > Chordata > Actinopteri > Cypriniformes > Danionidae > Danio > Danio kyathit. The sequence goes on along the minus strand of LR812530.1, from coordinate 27,137,879 downwards.
CATATGCGTCTACCAATCAGCAGACAAGGACAATCCCCACACTTCACAGTCTCGACTACACGGCGAAGCGCATGATGGATTGAATTTAACCTTCCTGCTGATTTCTCTCCGGATGTGACAAGACAATAAAACAACTCTATGTGTTCTCTAAGAATCAGAGACAACAAATCAATGACAAAAACAAGCGAACATTGGACTCCCAAACACATTTCGAAAGCCCATACTTGAATTATAGCGAAAATTAAGCATCGTTCTGCACCTTTAATGAAAAACATTTCAGTGAAAAAGTCAAGGGAGCTCAATAGACCCAGTGAGGAATATGGAGAATTAACATTCAAAGCTAGTCTCTGACATTCAGCGAGCACTTTGGGAGCGAGTCTGGCTTTTTTCTTCTTTTTTTTTCTCCACGTGTGCAGGACGCAAAGTCTGAGCAAACAGGGCTATAAATAATATGTTGGGAAACTGCCACCCTACTTACCAGCTCCTACTGGCACAGCTATGGCAGCTCTTAGCTCCTGCAGAAGTGGAATTTGATTCAGAAGGCCGAATCCTTTAAGCAGAAGTAGTAGTAAAGCTAAATCAAATCTTTTATTTATCAGGCCGTTGAATGCGGCAGGACAGGAAGTCAAGAGGTCACAATATACACTGTTTATTTGTGGCCATGTGTCAATTGGAGCCCGCGCTTCTAACTGTGGACGAAATATACGAGCCCAGGCACCAACCGCGTACCGTAAAGCAACCGCAAGAAAGAGGCGCTCGACATTTTGAAAGGTGCTTTGCTCTTTGTGTGTGTGTGTGTAGTGGGGTCTGGTAAGCGGCACTGACTGAACCAAGCTGTGTCTTTATTTTTGCCATCCTTTTTGAAGCTGTGATTCATGCTGTCTGTAAATGATGACCAAACGCTGCGCTTCAGACCCTCATACTCAGAATCGCGATCGCTCCATTAGCACGTCCGTGTGTCTGTGTGTGTGTGCATGCTGAAAAGGGCAGATATGGTGGGTGACAGGACCTGTCTGGTTGGGAGGTACACCTGCCTTGGAGTGTGAGGGAGATCAAAGTTTTCTCCATCGCTCTTCATAAATCCCACTCACACGTGTCATCCTGTTCTTTCATGCAGCAGATTTTAACATACAATGAAACCCTCAATTGGAATATATTATCAGTGTAACTAGTCAAGACAGAGCTCAGATTTACTCATTTTCGTAATTGTTTCTTAATGCCTTTTTGCTAAAATAACTTTTTTTTATTCCACTGACATAAAAAAGGATGTCACTGGGTCACTATTTATTATTTAGATATCTAAAATCTACAAATTATATATTTTTGTATCAGTTATATGATAATTTAGACTACATGTGCAGAAAAAAATGGTTAGAAAATGAAAAATATACTGATCAAAAAAAAAAGGGAACACAAACAACACAATGTAACTCCAAGTGTTCCCTTTATTATTTTGAGCAGTATATATAAATATACAGCCTCCTAACCTTTCTGTTTTAGAGGAGCAAAGTAACGCAGGGTTAAATGTAACACAGAGTTTTAAGGTATTTGCTCAGGGTTAACCATGGCATGCTTCCAAGGTTTTCACCACAGTGTCGGCAGACGTCTTCCTGCAAATGATTCCAAAAGTTCAGCGAAATTTGGATGAGAAACACAGGAGAAACCATTTTTGCAGCATAAAAAGTCATTTTTTTATAGTCAATATTTTTTATTTAAAAAAAAACAATCTGTGAAAGTATGAACGTTAAATCTTATATTATTGTGATTATCATCTTCTAGGCTAAAAGATGAAACCATTTTGAAAAGTGTAAAAAACAACACAGTGACTGCTTGCCAGTTTTGAAGAAAACATGACACAGTGAGGTTAGTTGTAACAGGGTGTTACAATTAAGCCACACACTGTTGGACACCAATTAAACTAACAATATTTTTTTACATTTTGAGTGAAATGTTGGGAACTTTTTAAATAAAAAAAGTTTTTTAATAGAAAATATTTTATTTATAGAAAAAATAATAATTGTATTGCTAATAATGCAAATAAATGCATAGTATAATAATGGATAATAATGCAAATAAATCCAAATGTGTTTATCCAATAGATAAATAAATAAACTTATTGTGCTATGTAGAATAAAAAACAAATTGAGCTAAGTACTGAGGAAATATAGCTACTAAACAGAAATTTAATTAACTGTGTGAACTCTGCCTTTTTAAGCATGTGTTACAACTAACCCCCCTGTTTGTTACAACTTGCCCCATTGGTCCGGCAATCATACAACCAGTGCTCATTTGTAGGAGAGGCTTGTGTGTTGCTGGTAAAAAATATGGTTTGTCTAACCCCATTAGTTCATTATTTGGCCAAAACCAAAAAGTGTAACTCTGTGCCCCGCTCTCCCCTACTCTGCCCACATAATGACAGCAGATGAATAAACTCACTACAGTTTTACAAATATTGCAGCTGTTGGACAACATAATGTACTTTTGTGGCTTTTCAGGTGAGAATGTAGTGGTTTATATTGCAACTATGCAGTTTATTTATAATGATAGTGCCTATTTTAAATATTTATAATTTCAGAGATACAGCACCATCCACAACATGGCGACAGAGGCCGCATAATAAGCCTTTAGAGGAAGAAAAACTCAGCGTAATTTAAAATACAGCATATCAAATCATTATAAAACTGGTAGGTGACTTTCTATGTTGATCACTCTTTTGTATGTTGTAGTGCTGTATTTATACCATAGTAATTGTAGTGTATTGAGTGTGAGATGGGACTCGCATATTAGGAATGCATGTATTTTGTGTTGGTCACTCTTTGTATAACCCTGAGTTGGCCATCTGTTTGTTTCTAATGAGTGTCCTGTTTTCATTACTGCAGACTAGTTCAGTAAAAAGAAAGAAAAAAGAAATGTTTGCGCTGCTTTAGCTTTTTTGGGGTTAATTATTGTGATATCCTGATTGCAACAGTGAAATACTGATAAATCTCTGTAGACTGATGGCATTTCATGCCGTTCAGCCTTATAATCTTAAAATGTCAGCAAGCCTGTTTTGTCATCACTTTAGATATTACGCTAGAGAATCATTCAAATACTAGCTCTAAAGTGACGTTGGTGAAGTAGCAACAGTTTCTGCTGTTCTGACGTCAGCTGCAGATGTGAATGAATGGCGGAAGAAAGTAGTTCCTCATACAAATATGATTTTTAGACTGTGTTTGATTTTCTTTTTTATATACACAATTATGCTGTCTAACTGTTGTATAAACGCAATATCACACAAGTAGCAGTGCGATATGGCTGTATATCGTCACTGGTGGGGCACTCCTCCCAGCAGTGCCGATATACAGCCATATTGCACTGTACTACTGGTATGATATTGCGTTTATACAACAGTTAGACAGCATAATTGTGTATATATTTTTTGCTCATATATACTGTATATTTGCAGTAGGTGTGTCAAAATGTATTGTTTCTACTGTGCATCACAATGCAGATGAAGATTCCATTTAGGTTTACTAACAGATCATAACTCATTATGATATGTTGACCATTTATGGCACAAGATGCACGTAGGAAAAGCCTATTAGGTGACAAAATTTGTGCATGTAGAATACTAGCGAAGGAGGCTAGGCACATGTGCGAGTAGCACACTATGATGAGGGAGGTGGGATGTGTGTGCCTGTAATTAAAAATGTTCCAGCTATTTTAAAAGGATACATTTCTCTGCTTCTGAGTTTGCTAGGACAGTCTGTGATTGCGTTTGCCGGGACATTGCAGGAACAGAATGTTGAACATGTAGTTATCGCATTCAAGAAGCCTTTTTTTGAGCGGGTAAAATAAAAGGGTTTGTTGATATATCTGACTGGCTCAGTGGTTAGCAATTTCGCCTCACACCAAGAAGGTTGCTGGTTAGAGTCCTGACTGGGCCGAGAGGTCGTTCTGTGTGGCGTTTACATGTTCTCCACGTACCTGTGTGGGTTTTCTCAAAGTGCTCCAGTTTTCCCCACAGTCCAAAAACATGGGATACAGGTCAATTGAATAAAACTAAATTGGCCATAGTGTGTATGAATTAGGGCTGTGTATTGGCAAGGGCCTCATAGTCACCTTAGAATTATAAGGTTCTATCTGCCATTTTTGTCAAAATTGAGGTTTTCACATATTCTTATTAAATGACAACTTATTTACATTATGTGATTTTTTTTATAAGTTGTTTACATTTTAAGAACAAAATAAGTTTTATCTACAATGTCGAACTCTAACTTGGCTCTATAAGGTTCTTTCTGTGAGCCAATCAGCATTTTGAATGCATGCACGAGGACCAATCAGGATCAGCTTTCTTTGTCATTCTGCCGGATTGCTCCATTGACCAGAAAGAAACACAAAATTGCTTCTTCTCAAAATTGAGAAGAAACCTGAAACTAAAAAAAAATGTGTGTAAATATGATGATTTAGAAGCATTTTTTTTTACATTGAGATGTTAATTTTGACATTGTTGGAAAAGAAATCGTTACAAAAAAAATAATCATGTATAAAATAGAAAATATATTTCTATTTGTGTATATATATAGTCAGTGAAACATTTTTCAGTGTTTATTAAATTTTGTTAAACAACTAATTTTCTCATTGTCTATTTTCTTTTAAAAGTCTTTCATTTTGATATTAAGCCTTGAAGGGCAAAAACTTAATTTAATTCATGGGGCATATAATTCAAAAAATATAATTCAATAAAACATATATAGAATATAATTCAATAAATATTACCATATTAATTTCATACAATTAACATCTGCACTGGACAAAATATTTAGCTCAGTCCTGCTTAATTTAAATGAAACAATATTCATCCTAAAACATTAAATAAAGTTATAGAAAGCAAAACTGTAACTTTCTTAAACATCAACATATTGTTGCAACACCAATTTTTTTTTTTTTTATTAAATTAATAAGCAGACTGATTATTTTCTTGAAAAGTAATGCTTCAATTAATGATTTGCCAGATAAAACCTTACAATTCCAAACGGAAAATGACTTTTTAGAATTAGAAGGTTTTATCTGCATTTTCCCTGTTGTTTTACCCCAATTTACAAATTTAAGGGAATTTTGATAATTTACATGTAGAGTACATTAAGGGTCTCAGTCATGTTCATGTATGAAAGAGAACTGTTACACACATATTGTTTGTTATATGGAATGCAAAAACTTTGAAGCTCAATATCTCAAAATCATTTAGAATGCAGATATAACCTTATAATTCCAAGGTGACGTCATGTTATGATACATATTATGATATATATCATATCATGTATCATATCATGAGATATCATGATATCGGTCTTTCGGATGAGATGTTAAACTGAGGTCCTGACTCTCTGTGGTGATTAAAAATCTCACAGCACTTCTCGCAAAGAGTAGCGGTGTAACCCCGGTGGCCTGGCCAAATTCCCTCCATCGGCCCTTACCCATCATGGCCTCCCAATCATCCCCATCCACTAAATTGGCTCTATCACGGTCACTCCACCAATAGCTGGTGTGTGGTGAGCCGCGCACTAGTGTCATTGTCCTGTGGCTGCAGTCACATCATCCAAGTGGATGCTGCACACAGGTGGTGGTGTGTGCACCCTCCCCAATTTCATGATTGTGAAGTGCTTTGGGTGTGTGGCCATACACAATAAATGCACTATATAAATACACATTACATTACTTGGGTTACGAAACAATATCAAGATATATTGTGATATAATAAATTTTGTGTTATATTGCAATTATATTAATATTTATATTAGTATGTGAATTATATTGATAAATTGGCAGATAAATAATTGGCAGACAAATAATTTATTTTCCATCTATTCCAATTTATTAGGACTGCAGTGTCATTAAACAAAGAACTCACTGTAATATATAAAGTGCTGTTGTACTTTATGCAGCATCTGCGGCATAAAACATATGCCAGAGAAATTGGCAGTTCATTCCGCTGTGGCGACCCCTGATGGAGCAGGGAGAGAGTAAGCCAAAGGAAAGTGAGTGAGAACAACGCAAGGAAAAGAATTGCAAGGCAAAAAAAGTGTGAATTTATATCCTGCAATTCTGAGTTGTTGTTTTATTTCTCAGCTGCAATAATCAGTTTTATTTCTGCACAGTTACCCATTTATTTATTTTCCATGGCAGAAACAGCTTTCCACAGTACGCTGCTTGTGTGGCAGTGGACTAATAAACCAGGTGAAGTTCTAGGAGCAGTGCTGTGTGGATCATACACACAGGTCTGGGCCAGTCGCCACACCCCCCCTGCCCCGCCCCACCAGAGCACGACCTCATTCCACCAGCTAGCCTGGCACCCTCTTATCGGGTCAGCGAAAGCCTGCCGACACGTTTTCACCTCATTCTGCTTCAGTAAATTGAATTTTAAAATACAATCTTCCCTCCGTTCGATATTGATGTGCTGTGATTTTTTTCCCTCCCCCTACTGGAGGAAAGCTTGAGTGTATTTCATATGGGATAGGAGGCTAGATGAGGGGATAGAGGCGGGGTTATGACACTGTGCATCTTACCTTTACACACATACACAACACATGGTATATGGCCTCGCAGCGGATTCTACTTAACCTTTACTGTTCCTGAGGTCAGGCTTTAAATTCACCTTTAAAAGAGCACAATGGCAGCTCCGACAGGGCTCATGGGATTTCTGTCTACAGGGCAGGCCTGCGTTTATTTCATCCAGTGCAGGATGTCACCTCCTGCAGGCGTTTTTTCCTGCAGAAATGCTGCTGGCCAGAGTTATTTGCGGCCGTGTGATTGACTCATGAATCTGTTAGATGGGAACAGGCCGAACAGGCTGCTCCACCTCGCACTCCATCAATCAGAGACAGTGCAGGATCCCTAAGCCGTGTGTGTTCCGTGAGCTTTCAGTCAAACTCACGCATTCACACAGAGGAAATTCCTATCCTCATCAAGGGCTGGAAACTAAAGAACAAATTCATTCCCATGACAAAATACTAAAGATTTACAAACGTGAATGGGTCACCGCAGTAAATGCCACAGAAATGTTTCCTGCACTGCAGTGGATGCAGTATCGTAACTGTGAATGTTTTCACTGTTAATGTGGTTAACCGATCATTTGTTTGCATACTATTCTGTGTTATAATATTGAAATAAAAAAAAAACATTTTATTAATAATAAGACACTAAACCTTAAATTCTTTTATTTAACGGTATCATATAATAAGTTTAGCTGTCGAATGCAGGCTGTTAACTTAAACTGTCATCAAAAAATCCATAAAAAGGTTTCTTTAAAATGTTTGGCAGCACAAATGTTTTCAACATCAATAATAAAAATGTTTATTGTGGTTGTTAAATACTAGATTCTTACACAAATCTAAACTGTGACTTTTTGACCAGTCAGTATGTACATATGTAGTCAAACCGAATATTATTCCCCAATATTTCATTTTTTATTTTTTTGTAGTGGGTGAAGGATGCTACAGTTTATTTATTTAAGTAAATGAGGACAGCAAAATAAAGTAAAATTTGACATTGTACCCAACAATTCTTCATACAGTGGACCAAAATCCAATAGGAACTGACGAAGCTGCTACAGAGAGTCTGGGAAAATATTTAAGTCATACTAACTGTTGAATGAATTACTTTTGGTTAATTGTAATCCATTTTCTGGTCACAAATCTGACATTATAAAGATGAATTTGTTTAACTGTGAAGAACTAACTTTGTCGTATTGTAGTACCGTTTTCTAAACTATAGTAAATAATGTGAGAATTAGTAAAATAGTGTCTGAATATTTTTTTTGTTTTGTTTTGAGTGTATATATAGTAATCATGGGTGTATTAGTGTAAGAACTTTCAGACCAAGATCTTTCAGTACTGGTTTTGGTATGTGTCCTTCTATGTATCTCCATATACCTCCCAGCGAATAATTATTTTCAATTTAATTATCCAACATAGCATAATTTTCAGAAATTTATAAATAATAAATAATAATGCCTTACGTTATATAGCACTTTTCAGAACACTCAAAGAGCTTTACACTTTTCGGGGGGAATCTCCTCATCCACCACCAGTGTCTAACACCCATCTGGATGGCAGCCATATTGCATCAGACCGCACATCAACTGATTGGTGGAGAAGAGACAGTGATGAAGCCAGTTATGATATGGGGATGGTTAGGAGGCCATGATGGACAGAGGCAAATTTGGCCAGGATGCCGGGGTTAGACCCCTATTCTTTTTCGAAAGATATCCCAGGATTTTTAACAACCATAGAGAGTCAAGTTTACTGTCTCATCTGAAGGACGGCGCTGGGACATTAGGACCCACACAGATCACAGGTTGAGTGCAGGTTGGCCTCACCAACACCACTTCCGGCGGCAACCGCTTTCCCATGTGGTCTCCCATTCAGGTACTGACCAGGCACAGCCCTGCTTATCTTCAGTGAGGGACCATTTGAGAGTTGCAGAGAGACAGGAAATTATCAGGAAATTCAAATAATAAATGTGTTTTGATGCTTTTTAATGTGACATGGCAGATTGCTGTACATGTGCAAACACCAGGGATTGCAATCACTTCTCACTGTTACTAGCTCTATTACTAGCTCTAGCACAGAATAAACATGAATGGGATTTTTTTTTTCCGCATATAATCGCTCAATCAGTCTTTCAACAGCAGAATACATTACGTTTATCTCTGGTGAGAGATGCAGTGTTAAAAAGAACACTTCACTATATTCACTTGATTTTATGTAACCCATTAGAGTTGTCTTAATTATTTAATGTGTTACATATTAATTAAAATGCGTAAATAAACCTGCAATGAAAACAAGCCACTGTGTAAATTAAATTTCAATAACAAAATGGAAGAGGAGCATAATATTATAATTAGTTTCATACATTAATATAAAACTGACAATAAACATTTATCTTTTTTATTGAAGTGTAGAACAGTATACTCCAAAATAGACAGCAGCTGAATTTAATGGTTTGGACTATTAATTGCAGCCTTTAGTATTACGATAAGTAATAGCTTCCTAATTAAGTTTATAGCATTAATTGTTAACAATTGTTTTAATGCTTTGTGTCGCAAAAATTGGTGATTTCCAAAAACTTAATTAATTATTTATTTTTTTCGGCTTAGTCCCTTTATTAATCTGGGGTGGCCACAGCAGAATGAACCGCCAACTTATCAAGCATTTGTTTTCTGCAGCGGATGTCTTTGGACAACCAGAGCACCCGGAGGAAACCCACACGAACATGGGGAGAACATGCAAACACCACACAGAAATGGCAACTTACCCAGCTGATGCTCGAACCAGCGACCTTCTTGCTGTGAGGCGACAGCACTACCTTCTGCGCCACTGCGTCGCCCCCTTCCAAAAACTTAATTTATTTTAATAAAGTATTTAAAAAAAAAACATATTTTATCCATAACCTGCAGAAGACAGAATAGTATTTAATAGTTACATTTAAAAATAAAAACATAAAGCAAAAAGCCATCAGCCTTTCGGTTTTTATGTGACCCCTGGGGTCACACAGCAATAGAGCCAGATGCAGCACATTTTATAGCACCAGGTTAAACTTTCTAACACCTTTATGGCACTCACGTACATTAAAAATAAATACAGGGCACAACTGAACATGGAGGATATTCTCCAAGTGGTGTTCTCCGAAATTAAATGATGAATAGACTTATGTGTGCACCGTGTGCAAGGTTTATAGATTTATAACCATCTTATTTTGGGGGTCACGGGCTGAAAAGTTCAGAAACCTCTGCAGTAAACCACTGTTTACTAAAAAAAAAATACATTTTAATACATGTTAGATTATTTTCCCCCATAACTTAACTGAAAGTGTATCAAACCATGACTTCCAAACTGTGGAATGTACCAAAATGCAATTTTTCTATACATAGCAACACTAAATCGAAGAAACAATATTGCACATATATATCATGCATCGCTTCTTTTAGTTGCATCTGAATTGAACGAGTGAGAAAAAAAAATGAAGACAAACCGTAAACAACATCTATCCATTTCTATGCAGCCAGAAACGCACATCCAGCACAACCTGCATTATATACATACATGTATATACAACACAGAAACAAAGTAAATACTAAGGAATCATGAACCAGAATCAAATCAGAACCAGCAGCTCCCATCCCATCATACGGCGGCAATAAAAATACTGAAAGGCTTCCTTTGGTTCTGCTCCCTGCCAGGTTTTAGCTCATAAATATCAGCTCTATTTTGACAGCTTCATTACCATATAATTAGTTCACGGATGGCCCATAGCGGTATTAAGTAACAGCACGCAGTGGAAAAGAAAGGCTCTGTTGTTCTGGTCCATGTCACTTTGCTGAGTCGCTACCTTTGCAGAAAGCCTGTCGTCTAGTCTTTGCGTAATGCCAGCTCTTTTTAAGTAGGGAATAAGTGCCCGGTTATAGCTCAGCTTTACAGCAACGCATGTCTGTTGGGGAATAAATCATTTATTGTGATTGGATGAAAACAGCACTATAGACGTCTGCTTTAAAAGGACTTAACGGTCAAGACTGCCTCACTCCGTAATCAGGCCACCACTTACCAACCTAGAGCAAGCACTTGTCCTCGATTTCAATAGCAAATAAACCAGCCAAGATCATTATAACACTGAAATTTTTTTTTAAATGCCAACGGAAACAAGGTGTTCTTCTGAAAAGCAACCAGAAAAATCATCAAATGCATCACACACCAAAGGCATGAAATCTTTCACATAGCTGCGGTCTCTCGCCGAGCTGTGTTTTTGTAGTTGAGCCACACCTGGACTTGAATGTCAATGTGTGCTGTGTGAGCAAGCCATGCGTCGAATGAGGGGCATACAGATGAGGCTGCTTCTTAACAACCACAGATAATGATGAAGAATGGTCTGCTTCACAGGGTCGTAAAAGCACAAGGAGCTTTAGAAGCGCCGATAGCAACCCCAGGCAAGCTTTCTTCCTCCTGCTGTCCATTTCTTCTCCACACTTAGCATGCAGGAGATAATGAGTCAACACTTCTTTTTCGGAAAACAAAGAAACAACTGTGAGCGTGATAACCGAGATCATCAGACTCTCAGAGGAGCGCGGCATCACGGCTAGACTCGCAGTTTGTACGAAATTATCCAAATGGCTTGTGTCAGAGAACAGATGATGACGGATGAGGGACGGGTAATGCAGACAGAAATGTAAAAAAATGAGCCCCATTTCACAGCTGACGTTAAATACGGTTTTGAAGAAAACTCGAAGCGGTTATTTCGTCTATTTATTGCGTGCATTCAAAGCTTTTTCACCTGAATAAAAAAAAATGCAAGGCCAGAACGTTTCTCACATGCATTTTATTTTCACACTCAACGCAACCCTGATTTATGCCCGTGAGGCATTGTCACCAAGCTCACCGCTGAGCTCCACATCTTTGAATAAGCAGGCTAAACTAGGAGAAGACATGCATATAGCAACAGCAAGGTCACCATGGATGAATCCTTCTTACATTATTAATATGAGCAGAGAGGAAAAAAAAGGTGTAGAATATGCATTGAAATGAAATCATGAATGTCCTTAAGCTTCAAGCAACACAACCTTTACCTAATGTTCTGGTGGACTGGAAAAAAAGGCTTTTTTTTGCTCACACAGGTCCAGTTTTTAAGTCTGATGCAACAGCATATTCATCACCCAACTGATCTACCTCACAGCCTTTTGATTGCATTAATTAAAAACTCACCGCCAAGAGTCCTGATTTTTATTTTTTTTCCATGCATCAGGGTCATTTTTGTTCTTTTTCACAATGTCATCTCATTACTGGAAATTCTTGTGATGATTTGCATATAAATTATTACATCTGTAATTACGTGCTTCCCTTGGTCAACTTCAGGCACGCACACAGACGTATACACAAAAGAACTTCATTTCTGCACTGATGAAGTGAATTCATTTAATTACATTTTAACCATGAATTGTGTTTAGTTACATGGTTAGTTATTCTGTCAGTCAGCCACTCTGTTGAGATGAAATATGTTAATCTGGCATTAGAAGAAAATATAAAAGAAAGAATCTTATTCACAAAAACTCAATCAAATGTTTATTCCACTGAGGTGTTGCAATGTGAAATAATGAAATAAAATAATGTGAAATAATGAAATAAAAAAAAATATTTCATTATTTTAGCATTAAATATTTCAAATCAATTTATTTCAGAAACAAAACTGCATATAGGCAAATTATCTTCAGAGAAGATTTTTTTCATAACCAATGAGATTTCTTTTGTAAATATTTATATTTTATTTGTGAACTAACACTGAAATGTTATTTTAAAAATTACTGTCTTGCTGCATACAGTTATTTTAAATGTTATTAAATGGTCTCAAGCTCAGTAGAGAGGGGCGGTGTGAGCACTTGCCTTGCTTCCAGGATCCATGTACTGTGAGGCATGTAAACATAAGCTGGAGGTATGAGAGTAAGGAGCTGTCTGCAGTCAAACTCCTGGCTGTCTGGCAATGATATCTACAGGATTGCGAGTGGAGAACCACCAAATCTCTGGCCAGCACCACCTAATAATTCATACCCATAGACTGAGAATTGACAATTGATCCACTGGTCACAAGGCCAGTGGCTATTTAGTCAAATGGTTTCCTTTTATAAAAAGGTACCTCGCCCTCTACAAAGAAAAAGGCAGCCCTGTCAATCTCTGTGTGGCTTCGCCTCAGGAACACCTCAAAGTCCATTTTTAGACTTCGCAGTTGCCCAAGGCAGGGGCGTCAACTTCATTTCGATGCAGCCAGTGAGCTGATGCTGAAGACTGTGGCAGCAGAGCAGGTATAGCGACCGCAGGTGGACGCCTTTAGTGGCAAGGAGAAGATGTGATGGCAACCAGCAGCTTAGGAGTCATTTTAAGCCATGGTTGATGAATTTCATGCACTACACCGTTCTTTCATTGCTGAGAATTCCTGGGTAAAGATTCTGACAATGATGCAGAATAGGCCAGCCGGAGATATGGGGAAGCAGAGAAAGTGAATTTATGTCACTCTACATAATCACTAGACTTAGCCAGAGATGGCAATCCTGGACCACTAGCGTGGACATCGGCCTCTTCAGCAAACAATGGCTTATGCTGATAATGGATAATCACCAACGGTAAGCAGGTCACAATTTACCCCTAGGGGGAAACCATAGTTGTGCAGCTCGGCCAGGACCTGGGCTTGGTAGGCCAGGTATGTGGTCCTAGATTGCAATGTGGTGGCATGAAGGACTGCAACAATGCAAGGACTGGCACACAAAGATGCAGAACACTTACATGCCTTTGAAGATCCCATCAGGTGGAGGTGCTCTGCAGGCAGAGGGCCTACTACATCTACAGTAGTGGGTGTTTACAAGCTCCTGGCCACCTACCTTCAAAGATAGTGGGGTGAAGGAGACAGTGAAAGGTGCCCTCCATACCTGTATGAGCTGCTCATGCACCTAAAAAAGAAAGGATGGGACAAAGAAGGGGCTTACCATGTCTTTTTTGGCCCACGTAGTCTATCCCGAACTGGCTCATGGGCGGGGAGAAAGGATAACTCTACCACAAATCCGGTGCAACCCAGGAAAGCACAGCAATCAGGCCCAAAATTAGACTAACATGCACAGGCACCCAGGAGGTTGAAAGTGCCCCCGAACTCTCACCAGTACATGATCCTCCACTCACCCTCCAATGTTGCATGCCCTGCAATGACCCTGCATCCCAGAAGATGAGTCGGCACACTTATCTGAAGATTGAATGTGGTGCACTCCAAAAGAGCAGGGTATGCCTCTGGTGGGTTATCTATGGCTAAAAACCTTAGATCTCCCCGGCCTGAGTGTTACCCATTTTTAGCAGGTAACCACAAAGGGGGCTCACACTTGTAACAGGGTAAGCTGTGATGTTAGCGCAGCCATTGGGGCAATGAAGACACGTTTATGAGCGCATACAGGTCAAACAGGGACTATTGTGGACTGTGTTGGGGACACTAGTGCTGAGGACACTATACTCGCAGAGAGCACCATACTTGATGAGATGAGACGTTAAACCAAGTGCCTGAGTAGTCATTAAAATAAATCCCAGAATGTCCTTTGCGGCAGCACGGTGGCGCAGTGGGTAGCACAATCACCTCACAGCAAGAAGGACGCTGGTTCGAGCCCCGGCTGGGTCAGTTAGCATTTCTGTGTGGAGTTTGCATGTTCTCCCCATTTTGCGTGGGTTTCCTCTGGTAGCTCTGGTTTCCACCACAAGTCCAAAAACATGTGGTATAGGTGAATTGGGTAAGCTAAATTGTCTGTAGTGTATGCGTGTGAATGAGTGTGTATGGATGTTTCCCAGTGATGGGTTGGAGTTGGAAGGGCATCCATTGTGTAGAACATATGCTGGACAAGTTGGCGGTTCATTCCGCTGTGGCGACCTCAGATTAATAAAGGGACCAAGCCAAAAAAAAAATTTATGTATATATGTCCAACCAGTCCACATGTGTTTTGTGGACTTGGTGAAGGTATTCGACCGTGTCTCTCGTGGCATTCTGTGGAAGGTGCTCTGGGAGTATGAGGTCAAAGGCGTTCTGTTCATATAGGGACGAGACAGCCCTTAACAGAGTAGGAATTTGGTTTGCATTGCCGGCAATAAATCAGACTTGTTTCCAGTGCTTGATGGACTCCGACAGGCTACCCTTTGTGACCAATTCTGTTCATAATTTTTATGGACAGAATTTCAAAGTGGAGAGGGTCCAGTTTGGCGACCACAGGATTTCATCTCTGTTATTCGTGACAATGTTGTTCTGTTGGCTTCATCAAACATGGGCCTTCAGCATGCACTGGGGCAGTTTGCTGCCAAGTGTGACGCGGCTGGGATGAGAATCAGCACCTCCAAGTCCGAGGCCATGGTGCTCCACCGGAAAAAATGGTGTTTATCATCTCCGGGTTAGAGGAAAGTCTTTACCCCAGGTGTAGGAGTTCAAGTATCTTGGGGTTTTATTCACGAGTGAGGGAAGGATGAAACGTGAGATTGACAAGCGGATTGGTGCAGCGGCAGCAGTAATGCGGTCGATGTATCGGCCCTTTGTGGTAAAGAAGGAGCTGAGCCGAAAGGCAAAGCTCTTGATTTACTGGTAAATTTATATTCCTACTCTCACCTATGTTCAGGAGCTTTGGGTTGAAAGGACAAGATCTCGGATACAGGCGGCCGAAATGAGTTTCTTTCGCAGGGTGGCAGGGCGCACCCTTATAGATAGGTTGAGAAGCTCTGTCACACGGGAGGAGCTCGGAGTAGAGCCGCTGCTCCTCCACATCGACAGAAATCAACTAAGGTGGCTCGGGCATCTGTTTCGCATGCCTCCTGGATGCCTACCTAGGGAGGTGTCCCAGGCATGTCCTACCGGGAGGAGGCCTCGGGGAAGACCCAGGACATGCTGGAGGGACTATGTCTCTTGGCTGGCCTGGGAATGCCTCGGGATCCCCCGGAGGAGCTGGAGGAAGTGTCTGAGGAGAGGGAAGTCTGGGGTTCTCTCCTAAGTCCCCTGTGACCCGGCCCCGGACGAACGGATGAAAATGTTTTGGGTTTTTTTGATGAAAAACAGTACAGTTTGAAGATATTTACACATTTTTAATCTCATTGGCAATTTCTTTCTTGTATGAATATTTTAAGCCTAAAATAACACGGTTTAAGCCTAAAATAACACGATAAACGAACAAGAATTGGCACACTAACATTGCCATTTTTGGATATGCACACTTTACTTCATTATTATGCATAAAATAAAAAATATAAGAAAATTTTCAAGAAAAATAGCCATAATTCAAGACCCTCTCTAAATACGTTATTGTTTGACACCATTTTGATTCAGTTACTTTTTAGGATGTTTAGTTAAAAGTAGTTACAGCTTGACAGAAAACTAGAAAAACTAGTTACTTTCATATCGCATACCTCAGTCGCAGCTGCAACCCAAGCTACAAAAATATCAAAGACACACGTGAAAAAAAAAAGCTCCTGATGTTCACAGTCTTTGATATCTAGAAAGGAGGTAAGACCACAGAAGAGAAGAGGTCATACACATGAGGGAGGACTCCTACTTTTGATGTGTACATCACTTCATTTGTATATCAGAGTGTAGAAGGGCCAAAAGGAGATGTTCAGCTGAAAAGAACCGAATGGACTTTAATGGGTCTTAATCCACATCCTCCAATATCTATATCCTGGGCTTTCGCACTCACAAATCTGTAGGTCAAAAAAAACCTCAAACTCTAATTGAAACTGTAACTCACACTTTAATGTGTTACATAGTCTGGTCTACTTAACAGCATATTCTGGCCAAGAACCCACCCACAGGTGCTGCCACAATAATAGATTGGCACATAAAAACCACCCACAAAATTAGCAGAAAATCTGTATTTCCACTCACCCACAAGAAAGCAAAATGAGTTTTACAGTTCTGGTTTGATGCATTTCTCTCATATTTGGGATAAAATTAGATGTGCAGACTGAAAAATGTATATGTGTGTGAATGAAGTAGGTCCCTATGGGGCACTTTTTCAAATTAAAGTCATAAAAAGGCATAAATATAATAAATAGCATCCCAAGACTAGAACCATTTTAACAAGATTTAGATTTGTGGACAGAAAACAAGAACTGAAATACAGCTTAAAGTGATTATTAAACATCAAAAGACTATGATTTAATGAAATAAATATGAGCACTGCATACTTCAAAGAAGGAAAAAAAACACAGGTTCAGAGCAACCACAATCAATGAATACTACACATTTATGCCTAGCGATAGCTCATGCTGTAGATGAATTATGACAGTAATTTACTTATTTCGTTTATATTGTAATATGCTTCACATAGTTTTAAAAGTGCTTTTTTTCTTCCTTGTCCATTTAAATAAGCAGCTGGAAGTAGTAAAGGCATAATTTCACTCCTGTTATATTTTTTAATATTATTAAAATCTTTCATTTTACTGAACATTTTTCTTCATTATGATTATTATTTGCATTTGGATTCCACAGACAGTGCTTGGCATTTAAGCTTTAAAATCTAAATTAATAATTTAATCATGATAAATCAATCCATAACTATAAAATGCATACAGATTGAGACCAACATTTAAAAATGTAACATTTGCTACATTTTAATAGCATGCCTAAAAGGTTCAGCTCTGTTCAAATCATCACCAGTAATTTAAGATCAAAACGCATTACATACACCCAGAATTCTATGCTTCTGTGGAAACCCCATCAATGCATAAACAAAATCCTAAAATGAAGTACAGTGGTCATATGGTAAAATTTGTAGATTTCTGAAAATGCAATATATGCAAATCACATTTAACATATACTGTAAGTGTCAAGATTCTGCCACTTCGGTCTTGTTAATTCTTGTTTTGGTGGTCCAGACACTAGCCCCGCCTTGTCTAGTATGTTGTGCTCGGCTCGAGTATTCTCGGTCGAGCACTCATTTTCTGTCATTGTATTCCATAGTCTTTGTGCAAGTGTCATCTTGGCCACACTTGGGCCGTGTTTAGGTTGGTGCTGGGATGGAACATGCATGTTGCATGTGTGAGTGCAAGGTAAGTGTTTTCATTTATCGTGTGCTCGTGTCTTGCGTCATGTTTGTGTTGGCATTGTTAAAGCACGTGGCTCGGTGTTTACATTGTGGCCGCGTGCTTTAGTGTTAATACGAACTGGCCAATAGAGGACTCAGCGACGAAATGAGTATCTTTCGTTTCCATTTCATCTTCCAGTTCTCGCCCCTCTGCATGCCAGCAGAAGAAACGTTTGGGCAAAATCCTCGTCAAGGGGACTCTTCAGTCAAGGAGTTTCAAAATGCTGGACTTATCAGCCCCCTTCAGGCCTGGGAGATGAGGATGCTGAGGATACTATCATTCTGGCAGTTTGTGAGCTACCTGTACCACAGCCAGGGGAAGGGTGGCCTGCCTCCGCCTGCGCCGTCTCGGCTCCTTGCCTTGCCGGCCCCAGCTCAGCTCCATGCCCTGCCGGCACCACCTAAGACGCCTTCCCTTGCCAGCTTCAGTCTGGCTCCTTGACCTGCCTGCACCACCCAGATGCCTTGCCCTGCTGCACCTCCCCGACACCTTGTCCTGCCACCTCCTGCCCAGTTGGCTCCCCTCAGGTCACCTGGATTTGCCCTCCCACCTTTACCTTAGGTGCACTCGACATCAAGCATGGCTACAGCCAGCAATCAACGAGATTAGCCGAGCGCAGGTGGGGGCGAAGTTGAAAACGGGGCTGTCAAGCCGGACACTTCGTGGCTCAAAGTTCCTGCTGTTGCGGGATCATTTATTTATTTGTTTATTTATTGCAATAACAACAAAAGATTTACATTACACATAAACAGAATACAGTCTATAGTTCATTTTTTAAACAATAAGGGAATTATGAATTAAATTTAAGTAGCCTACATAACAAACGCTTGAGAAATAAGGGGAAAACGAGAGAACACATAAAAGGAAATAAATATCCACGAATAGGCCTATTAAACAAAACAATAAGCCCAAATTCTTGGAGTTTAAACATCAGTCTTTGGGCTACTAGATGTTGAATGGTATGTCAATACTGTTCCAGTGCTTTATTGAATATGCTAAAAGGGGTTTACATTTAATTACATTTATAGATATAAAACTTTCCAATATATTATAAGATATAAGATATATAAGATTATTTTGGATAATAAAATAATTTTTTAAAAAGCACTTTAATCCAAAAAGATTGAACAAAGGGACCAAAATAAATGAGCTACACTTAGTAGAAATTTCAAAAATTTTCTTAGTAGAAAGAGCAGGTACATCAATGACACTTTTAACATTTCTGCATAAGCGGCTTGACAGGAAATAAAATATTTTATAATCAAATATTTTTATATTTAATAAAATATTTTTTACTTAATTTGTTAAGAAATCTTCATAGCGGTGTCAGGATCAATGATTATAATTATTTTATTATAAGTCTGTAAGAGTTATTTGAGTTAATATTTAGGTTATTTACTAAAATATATCATTTAAATCGTTTATGGAGCTGAATACAGTAGTCTGTAAAAAAGGCAGAATAAACCTGTGCAAATAATCTAATCATTCTGAACAAATTATTTAACAAAAGATGATTACTGCAGTAAAATATTTGTAGTCTTTTATAAGCATGATGTGTACAAGATAGAGAGGGTATGAAAAGTTAATTATTTGTTATGAAATTTGTGAGATGGAATTTGTCCAATAATAAACGTGAAACACACGATGTTGTTGTCATGCGGTGAACTTGGCCAATCGTGTTATATTGGTGTCGTCATCTTAGCTCCAGCAGGCGCTCTTCAGATGCTGCGCGGGCTAAATCAGTCGTCTGATCTCGGAGCACTGCCGCGGTACTTTGATGCCACATTAGACAGTCACATGGCAATTCGCCCAAAATTTCTAACCGGCATGCACCGCTTTAAGACAGATTTCGATCGATCTGCGCAGCGCTACATGAAGTCGAATGCACCTCTTGTTTATCTTGCTGGATCTGGCTTGGCTCCCCTCCCTCTCTTCCTGGTGTCTTGTCTGTTCACTTCCTTTGCCATTGTCAAAGCACATGACTTAATGTTTACATTGTGGCCACGTGCTTTAGTGTTGTGTTTCATGTAAACACGTGGTTAATAATTTCTCTCATTGGCTGCGTATTCTAGTCCCGTTTTACGTGAGCACATGACTTGTGTTGTTTCTTTGTGTCATGTGCTTTTCCATCTAGTTTATGCACAATCTATCTATCAAACCCTCCTTGTTAACCCTTTATTAGTTTATTATGTTCACCTGTTTGTTTGCCAATTATTTCTCCTTTATAATCTCCTCATGTCTGCTGTCTTGTGCCCGTTCGTTGTCCGTCTTTCCAGGATATTGTCGTGTTCAGTCCTGTCCAGCCCTGCTCTTCCCTGCCAGTCCAGTTTGTTTATGTAGTTGCTTTTGTTAATGTTTTCCCACTCTGGGTTGTTGTTGTTCATGCTTTGGTTTTTTTGGTTTTTGTGCTTTCATGCTTTTCACTGATATAAAAAATAGGGTTATATTTTATATATGATACATTGTTATTTATACATTACGTTGTTGTATGTACAAATATGAAACATACATTTCAAAACTGCAAAATTGAGCATAGGTTTGGGACTAGGACGTCACTGTCACAGAACGCAGCTCTTAATTCATTTTCTTTCTTTTTTTTTCAAATTAGGAAAATGTGTGTTTCAAGGATAATAAATAAATAAACATTGAGTGCCAAAAAGTACTCATAATATCAACCTGGCAAGTGTTCATGATTACCCATTGGCTCCAAACCAAACCACCTGTTGGCAACAAATCCTAGAAGGTAATGTCATGTAATTTAACTAAAAAAAGAGAAGCTTTTTCCAAGGAAGCTTTTTCAATAAAACAAAAATATATATATAGAACTGAAAAATGTAATATGAGCTATCAATATCAGAGTCTAGTTTAACACCCTCTGGAGTTATTTGATAGTAAGATTTTTTTTGGTTTGTTTTGATGTAATTACTGTATGTGGTTTTAAACTTTTTAGTAATTTCTGATGTTTATTCATGCTTTTTTGAGTAACTATTAGTGAAGCGGGGGAGATAATCAAATCAGTTGCACTACAAAATTTGCAGTTTCAGCTCAGACATTGTTAGTAATCAATCCAGAACTGCCATCCATCAGAATAACACTAAACACCACTTATTCATTCAATGATTTTATCCCTTCTAACTATTTCTGCCAAAAATTCAAATCAGTGTTTGAAACAAAAATGTGTCGCTGAAAATTCCTATTACAGCATGTGACCAAGTAGCACACAGTACTCATAAAATAATTATATATTAATATATTCGCTTATATTTTTGAATGCATGTACAATGGATATTTTACCATCCCAATGTCATTTCCATATTGCAAATATTTGAGCAATATAAATAATGCTCATTGATTGATAATGATAATAACATGCTGCATTTAAATCCAGATGCATACTGTACTAAGACCATGCAGCCCTTTATTTTATTTATTTTATAGCCTGTGTATTGAGCTATATAATATAGTATTAAGGTGATTTTTAAGAACAGCACCTACAGCTGCAATCAGAATTATTCAAGCCCCTGATTTATTAGCCCCCCTGTTTATTTTTTTCCCCAATTTCTGTTTAACAGAGAGAAAAAAATTTCAACACATTTCTAAACATAATAGTTTTAATAACTCATCTCTAATAATATTTAAACAATATTTTATCTTAGTCATGATGACAGTAAATAGTATTTTACTAGATATTTTTCAAGACACTTCTATACAGCTTAAAGTGACATTTAAAGGCTTAACTAGGTTAATTAGGTTAACTAGGCAGGTTAGGGTAATTAGGCAAGTTATTGTATAATGATGGTTTGTTCTGTAGACTATTGAAAAAAAAATAGCTTAAAGGGGCTAATAATTTTGACCTTAAAATGGGTTTTAAAAAATTAAAAACTGCTTTTATTCTAGCCGAAATAAAACAAATAAGACTTTCTCCAGAAGAAAAAATATTTTCAGACATACTGTAAAATTTCCTTGTTCTGTTAAACATCATTTGGGAGATATTTAAAAAAAGAAAAAGAATTCAAAGGGGGTTCAATAATTCTGATTGCAACTGTAGTTATTACCCAGTTAATGTAATGGTGATGATACATATAAAATAAATCAATCCTGTACAATAAATAGCTACTGAACCTTTTTAACAGCCATGATGCAATAACTTATTCAAATCAAGCACCTGCTCAAGATAGTATGCAATTTTGGATGCAGATACGTTCACTGTGAAAATACCTGTTAATTAACTGTTATCCCTATTTTGTGATTCACAGTATTTTTAAAAAATAGCATTATGGGACTTTAATCTCTCTCTCAATGATTTTGATTTAAAAAAATATTCTAAGCATTTAAAAGGAGACATTTATTAAAATTAATAGTTGGAAATAGTATATACGGTGAATCACTATCACATTTTCTAGGACTGCTCGGTTATTAAAAAATATTGAAAATAAATACACAATGCCTTTCAAAATATCTTTGCATCTGTGATACCCTTTGATTATAAAATTCTATTTTTTGGACATATACTTGAGGAATGGTTAAAAAGGGATAAATATCTAATAAATATTTTGTTGGTGGCTGTCAAAAAGAGCATTACCAAAAAATGGTTGACACCTGAAAGTCCTACCCTAAATGTGTGGCTGGAAATTACAATGGAAATTTATAAAATGGAGCAAATTACCGCATTTGTAAATCAGAAAATGGAAAAATTTATTTGAAAAATGAAAACTTTAAATTAAAAATGAATGGCAACACCCCGTAGACCTGAACTTTTCCGTTAACCTAAAATCGGAAGAATCTCTCCCTATGTATATAGTTTTGTTGCTGATGTGTATGTATATATTATTTTACTAGTTTATTCATTTATTTTTACTTAATTTTCCCGCCCCTTTTTTTCTTATTTTATTCATTCATTCATTCATTCATTCATTCATTCATTCATTCATTCATTCATTCATTCATATGTATAACATTAGTGTACATGCGCACAAAAAGGAAAGCATATATTGCTGGAAAAAAAGTGGATGTACCAGCCTGATCTCACGAGGAAACGTAAGTATTTTACGTTTTGTCAGTTTAGTGGCTAATTCGTACGAATTCGTACGAGTTCAGTCGTACGAAAATGTACGATTTTAAAAAGGAGGCGTGGCACCTAACCCCACCCCTAACCCCAACCGTCATCTTGTATATTCACAGGACGGTCCATAGGGAAAGACAGAAGAGACAGAAGACAGGGATTTGGTTCACTGGCAAAGTGGAATTCCAGAGCTTAATGGGCCTGTGTTTAAAAAAAAGGAAAAAAAATCAGACTGCCATTCAACAGACAAGTGGAGCGTTAGAGAACGAGAGGAGGGAGGGATTTAGCCAAGAGATGAGAGAAGAGGTGGGAGGGGTGGAGTAAAAAAAAACCTAGTATATACTGCGAACCACGAGCGGAATACAAATTGGAGAAAGTGGGAGGAGAAGCATTAAATGGTCATTAATGTAGGAAACAACTCTAGCCGAACTTTTTATAGCACGGTTTATGTAGTCTACAGTCATAACCATTTATAAAGCTCGACATCAATTGCTAATGATTGTTCTCTGCAGATTAGGGACGATGCATGAAAACCAGCGAGTGAAACTAACGGTGTCCCTGAACGCGCAGCTAGACACCTGAAGCCACACGTCTTCTCTTGAAGGAAGCTGTTTTGTCAGGGTTTGCTGCAGAAAGAGAGCGAGGCCGGGAAAAGGTAATGTTCTTTACCAGCTCCCTCAAGGATTGACACAAACCAACCCGAGAGACGTCGAGCATCCAGAGCTGACATTCTCCCTCTCTCACTCTCTCTCTCTCTTTCTGTCTGTGTTGGTAGAAACGCACTTCCCCGCTGCACAGAATGCAAAAGGAGTAGGATTTCCAAGCACTCAGTATTCATCACACAGTATGTGAACAATACCCGGATGATGAACTGCATCTGCTGGGATTTTGGAAGTGTGCAACCAGCAGAAACATTGCGGTCCTATTATACCATGAGAGCTGTTAGCTGGATGGCTGTTTTCAAGTGCTATAGGCAGCTAGAAAGTCGTTATTTATTGTTAAAATAGTAGTTGTTTAGAGACAAGTATATCTCTTTTGTTGATACTATGTCATAGCTGGGCTCAACAGTGCCACCGGCAAAATTTCAGATCTTCACAGATTTGTAAAGAAAACAGCTTAGACATCTTAGTCTAAACAAATGAGAAGCTTAACAATTGAAAATAACTATTCAACTACTGAAAGAAGAGATATTAATGGGATAGTTCACCCAATAATGGAGAATTGTTCATTTACTCACCCTCGGGTCATCCAAGATATAAGCATCTCTTTGTGAACATAAAATAATTATTATAATGATTCTTAAAATGGCAATCAATGGTTACAGTTTTTTTAGATTCCAAATGCAGAGTCCAAATGCAGTTTATTTACAACTTAGTCAGGCAGGCAATGGTCAAAACAGGACCAAATAGTATCATAGGGCAATCCGAAAAGCGTAATCATGGTCACAGGCAAAAGGTCAGTGCAGGCGACAAACAGCATAAACGATAAACAAGGCAAGGATCAAAAGACACGACTAGACAGGAATAACGCTTGGTAATGTAATGCTAGGTTGACACGTCATCCACATCTTGTGTGAAGATTTTAAACGTTTTGCACGTTTGAATCGCTTTAGTTGGAAAATCTGAACATTTGGGCTATGTTCACCAATCATAAACTTGCTCAAGTAGGGGCGGGATTATGACGAAAGCTGCATCAAAAATGGCACATTATACACTGTGCACTTATGCACTATGTACTTATGCACTTACACACTCAACAGCATATTATATGTATGTAGTGTTGTCCCAAATGGAACACTAATGTTTTTTTTACTAAATTGTTTCCCATATAAAGTTTGATGCTTGCCAAATTAGTGAAATAAATGACCAAAGTATCAAATTATACCTGCCATGAGTTTAAACGCATTCACCACAACCCAAAATAAATAAAGTAATACGACATCAGTGCCCGAAAGTTCCACCCCTTCCGCTACATGAGCAAAGCAGCGGCCGTTGAGTGCGTGAAGTGTCCAACATTACACACTGCATTTTAACGGTATAATAAAGTGCATCATCCGGGTATTTAAAGTGCACTTATTATAGTTTTCAATGTGAACGCACTACTTATTACACTATTTATACTACAAAATGCCGTAGAATAGTGCATAAGTATGCGATTTGGGACACACCTACAGTGCCTGCTGTTGGTGTACCGAGGGGAAATCCTCTTGCCGACACCGGACAACAGTTCATCAAACTGGGCTCGGCTTAGTCTGAAGCACAGCTGAAAGCTTTTTATCATCCAGGTATACAGTAGTTTCTGGAGGAGCTGATGAACTCACAGAGCTGGGTGCACCTCTGAAAGGATCAAGTGCACCTGTTTTTCAGCCTTCTTAAAGCACATAAACACAGCTATTCTCTCAATAAAATCCATGTTAGCCACTTAGCAATGAAGCTAGAGTCACCCGGCAGACAGAAGCCCTGCCCATGATGCAAATCCGCAAATCCAATGAATTTGATGCATCAATAAAGCTATGTGTGTGCAATCAGGGAGAGAACTGAAACTGATGTGTGTGAGGTGCATTATGGGATTTGCAGTTTATATCAGTTGCAGATTTGTAGTTCTCCAGCGATCTGCAACTGCTAGATTGCTGGTGAGCGTGACAAACTCATGGCTCTTGGAGACATATTGATATCTGGTAAAGCAAAAGCGATTGGTATGTGTTAAAAAATTCAACACTATTTACAATATAATTAGCGTTAATTCACAGCCTGGTTAAACACTTCTCAATGCATGTGTGTGTATTTTTGGGTGAACTATCCCTTTAAGATAAAGAGTGTAAATAGTCTGTAAATACTACTTTTGTAATTTTACAGTAGAACATTCATAATCATTGTTATTGTTGTAGTTGTTTGTAACACTGTTTTTATAGTATATTAAATATAATTTCTTCTTATTATTATTATTATTATTATTATTATTAAACAAAGTTTAATTATAAATATTAATATTTTTATCATAATATCAATATTTATAATGAAAATGAGATCAATAAAAACAATACAGAACGTGAACATGAATACAGATTATTATGATATCATAAAAAAAAAGACTACATTCTGTGAAAGCAACCATATTTCTATGCGTTTATGTTTAGGGTGTGAAAATATTTAAAATGAGCTGTTTTTTATTGTTAATCTGACATGCTGCAATAACAAAATATTAAATGTAGTTATTAAATAATCTCTTCTGTCATGGAATAATTGATAAGCTGTTAGAGATAATAACTTCAGCGACGCTCATACTTTATTTTCTACTCTTATATTTTTAAAAACAGGAGCAAAGGTGATTTTAAAAATTGTAAGCCTAGTGTTCCGAATAGGCCAAAGGAGTTATGAATGAAAGGACATATGATGTCACTATACATTACTGAATGTCATAATTTAACCCATTAAATGAAACAGTTACTCAAGCATCTCTTGTTTTTCAACACTATTTGGCTAGCAGTGATAAAACAAGAATAAATATGGGTTCTGTAGATACATTGTAATAGTTATTCAACACCACTAGAAGATGCTTTGGCATTGCCAACCTTCAGGTCAACAGTCTTTACAGAACAGACATAACTTTATTAGTTCTGGAGTGGACGATACTAGATTTTCAGATAGAGAAGATGGCAGCAAATACAATCATGGATTGAAGAAGGGGAGACAGAGAAGAAAACCCTGAGGGGAATTGATCATATCTCTGCCGTGTGCTTTCTACCTGCTGCCAGTGATTTATTAGTGATGACCAGATTATAATATGATTAAAAAAGAATAATAACTGTAGAAGTAATTAAATCAGAATTAATTACCACCCATGCATATGTCTATCTATACATACATTAATTCATCTTCTTACTTTTCTGCCTACTTCAATATTTTCCTTTTGGCTTTTTAAAATGTAGTTTTATTGCTCTTACCAATTAACTAAAGTAAATGATAATTAATTAATTAATTTAAATATATATCGTTTTAGAATCCCATCAGAACGGAGTAGTCTTTTAAAGATGGTTGCCAGAGGTTTGTGTGTATCATACAGCAGGAAGTCTTCTGAGCAAAGAAACCTTTTAAAAACATTCTTTCTTTCCTCAAAGACTCACATTTTGATCCATTTTCTATAATCACAAGTAGTTTTAATACATCTAAAAGGTTTGCGCCATTCTCTGATATTTCAGGGATGTATTTGCACCTTTATCATAAGCCAGCCGCCTGTGTCATAATTGCTGTAATATGCACACTCATTGTTTTTTTTTTCTTTTTACCAAAAAACGTCATTGAAGTCAATACAACATAGATCTTTATTTAAATTCATAGAAGAGAAATAATGAATATCTTTAAAATACCTTTTCCATTGATATTCACATCATGCACGTTCCACAGATGAATAAGACTGCCTTGAACTCACACGAAGTTCAAGAGACCTAAAAAAAGAAAAATAGAAAAATGTTGTGTTAACACAGCAACAGAATATGGTTAATATTATTGTATTTGAGTCATTATTACAGTGACAACTGCGTTCTGTAATTAAACTAACACATGTAAATTGTAAATTTCAGGACTCAGAACTGTAATTTCACTCGCTTCAAATGTTATCACTATTGAATGGGGATTGTCAGTGGTTATCATATGGGCCAGTATGGGGCCTTCTGCACCTACTAGTAGGCTCAAAAGACTGTTATCATCCATCCACATGGTTAATCAGTTATACAAATAAAGAAGACACCAGATCCAGATCTGTTTTTACAATACTGTGAAGGTTGGGTTTAGGGTTGGGGTAGGGGTAGACGTTAATAAAATACAATTAATGGGAAATTTAATAATATAAATAATTCTTGTTAACCTTCTGCAGCCGTATGTGATCTATAGCTGATTAACCATGTTAACAGCCTAATGAGCCTACTAGTAGGCGCAGAAGGCCCCTACAGTCCCAAATCTTTCAGTTGATAACCACTCATAACGCCCATTCAATCAAGTGATAACATATGAATCGGCTGGTATTTTTGATAAACCCCTACTGCATAAATTGAACCTTTCATTGAAAACTATGCGACTAACAAATGATAATAATAATAATAATAATAATAATAATAATAATAATAATAATAATAATAATAATATTATTAATAATAATAATAATAATAGTTGAAGAAAACAAAAAAGTTGTGAGGATGACATCAATTGTTTGAACACATTTGTTTTTTAATTAAAGATATATGACAATTCTATCATCATTTAATCAGCCTTCACTCGATCAAAAACTATTAAAGTTTTTTCTTCTGTTTGTTTGCTGGTATGATGGAAGCTGGCACACATTGACTTCCATAGTAGTGAAAAACATACTATGGGCGCCAGCTACCAGCATTCTTCAAAATATCTTCTTTTATGTTCAATGATGAGGTAATAACAAATTTTGGGTGGACAGTCCCTTTAACTAAAAGTTTTTACATTAAAATAATACCATATAATAACATACGTGCTAGGGTTGGGCCAACAGACGATGGCCAACAAACTTCCATCGCCTCGCCCCACATTTATATTGACATATAACCTTTTATTTGCATGTCATCTTAATAGCAATAACGGTCTTTTCATGAGCTGTGTTAAATTTTACATATAGCTGCCGCTTGCAAGGCTGACAGCATCGTGAGGATTAAATGAAGGATTATACAGTACCCCTCGCGCTTAAAATGTGTAGATTCAGTGGAAAACGCAGTTACTTGCAAACCCCGTCCCACAGATTATCCAGTGAATGGCTTTATTTATTGTCATAGCGGACTTGAAGCCACTCTAAGTCTTTTATCCACTCTTGGAAAAGTGTAAACAGTGGATTAACATTCAGCACATGATCACGAATAAGATGTGCCATTATTAGTAACTTTAGGTGGTTTCTAACAAAATCTGTCAGTGTTATTTTCATTCTCTCATCTTTAGCGCTTCATATTTTCGCGGTTGTAGCTTCTGTCGTTTGAAGGCAGAAGTACGGTGGCCGAGAGAGCTTAACGCGCTGCAATTTAAGAAAGCACATGCAATAACAAAAAACACCAGCAAATTAAGAAACGATCTTCATCAATTTGACAGACACCTCTTGCAAATTGATCACAACACAAACAACTGAAGAAACGCGCTGCAAATTGATCACAACACAAACAACTGAAGAAACGCGCTGCAAATTGATCACAACACAAAGGAAGAAACGCGCTGCAAATTGATCACAACACAAACAACTGAAGAAACGCGCAGCAACACCAAGAACACCAATCACTTCACTGAACAACAGTCACGGTACAATAACACCTCCGTATCTCTCAGCTGGGTCCGTCATGTTTTTGGGTCCTCTTGAAACATTTCCGTTGTGTTATGTGGATGTTTACAAGTGTTTTGACCAATTTGCTGCGCGTTTCTTCAGTTGTTTGTGTTGTGATCAATTTGCAGCGCGTTTCTTCCTTTGTGTTGTGATCAATTTGCAGCGCGTTTCTTCAGTTGTTTGTGTTGTGATCAATTTGCAACAGGTGTCTGTCAAATTGATGAAGATCGTTTCTTAATTTGCTGGTGTTTTTTGTTATTGCATGTGCTTTCTTAAATTGCAGCGCGTTAAGCTCTCTCGGCCACCGTACAGAAGGCATTGACTGAGTGATTGACAGCTGATATTAACCAATCCATTCACAATCAGTTCTAGAGCAGTGGGCCAATAAGAAGAGCACAAAGGCGGGGCAAGCATTGCGGGTTTTTTTACTTCAGCAAGTTCACATAACAACTGTTTTAAACTATTCCTGAGCACTGCGTTTGGCGTTTTTATGGTGCAGATGCATTCTGCATAAATGTCTCGTAAATCCGCGCACGCAGTGAGGATTTTGCAGTGAAAACAGTGAAAATGTATGCACAAAGGCTTCCAAATTTATTTTTAGGTCACATAGATAAAATTTCGGGCACATATGCGACCAAAACGGTCGAGCCCTAGCATCTGTACTTGTTATTATTTCCTCATAATAATAATAAAATAAGGAAGTTATCAATCACAATACAAATTACAGTGAACTCCAAACAAACTCTCGTCTCCTCCAGTCCCGTGGAAAAAAAATGATTGACCGGTGGTAATTTGTGTGTAACTTTATTTATTTATGGTTTGGTTATGGGTAAAGCAAAGACCATGTGGGTCTACGGGTCTAGGCTACAATTAATTAATTCATTATGAATGGATTAATATTTAACAACAACCACCCCCGCCTACAACGACGATGCTATCGTCCATCGCGATGTTTCACATTAGATATCGTACGATGCCAAATTGGTCAACATCGCCCAATCCTAATACATGCTTCATAAATGTTGTTCTCTTTTTTGCAGGTTCCCTTATACTGCATCATTGCAGAGTCCTGCGATGGTACTAGAAGGTATGCACATGCACACTTCCCAAAAACTGAAAAATAATTAAATAAACAAATTGTACATGTACTGAATGAACAAAAAAGATTATAGTATTATTATTCTGATTCAAGTGCAACTTGATCTTCTAACTACAGCTTCAAACTTGTAGTTAAACATATAAGTTTAAGGTGCTGTTTGCAAATGTTTGTTGGAACTACGGATTTGGTAAACACTGATTTTATATTTTTTGTTAATCTAGAGAATACCAGACAATATACATTTACATTTATTTATTCATTTAGCAGATGCCTTTATTCAGCGCCTTGCAAATGAGGATAAAACAAGCACTTCAAATCACCAAAGAGCAGCAATATATAAATGCCATGACTAAGTCAAAGTCTATTTTTGTTTAGCTTTTATTTTATTTATGACCACGGCAAAACATATGTGAAATGAAATTACAGACCAACCATCCTCATCCTCTTGTCAGTTTTGTGTTCTAAGCAGACATGATGTATAAAGAATCTATTAGTTAATTAACATTTGAAATACATATGAACATGAAATTGCATATGACCTGAACTTTTCTTCAAGTGTGGTAAAACATCACAATCTTTGACATTTACTTATTCACTGTTGTCATAGTTACAGGCACAAGTCACAAACCAAACGTGGGCTTGACTTGGGTTGCTGCTGCATAAAGAGGACACCACAAGACACACACATTTACGTAAAAGCAGTTGGCAACCTTAAACATTGACATGGTGACTAGCCAGAAAGCTAGCAAAAAAACAAAATATGCAATCTGATATAGGGATGCATGACCTATTGGCTGTCATACTGCATGGTCAATAAATGCTTGTTTTTAAAGTTGTAATCGATGTGATGATTTTTGGTCCAATATATTAAAGCCAATATATTGTGTGTTTTTCCATGAGTTAATTGACTTAAGATGCATGCATTTTTATATTTGTGCCTTCCTAGTCTTAATGCAGGCAGCAGTAGGGCACTTTAAAAGCATTTTTTTCTAGAAGATAGACAAGTGTAGAGGGGGAAAAAAAAAAAGAGTTTCAGTATTGCATTTGTTCCCCTTTTCATTATAGGTTTTAAAGGGCACCTATTTTACCCCTTTCGGGGGTCGAAGTCTTGCATGTCTCCAGAACGTGTCTGTAAAGTTTCAGCTTAAAACACCCAACAGATTATTTATTATTGCTTTCAGAATATTGGAATTTTCTGCTCTGAACACAAAGGAGCTGTTTTTGTTGCCGGTGCTTTTAATGCTAGTTCTCCTCCGCCCACCATTGCCACATGCCTATCAGAGTGTGCCTTAATCTCCGCCTCGGCTGTGTCAGATACACAGCACTGTGACAGACATGAAGGAAGCAGATCTCACGTAAGGTTTGTGAGAAATACGACAGTAAGAACTTATTACCAATTATTATTTGATGTGTTTACTGTGGAGTTAATTCAAGGTTTTCTGTAACGATAAGCCACACACAATGTCATTACAAAGTTCACACACAAGCACACACACACACACACACAGCATGCGTGCTTAACTTAGCATTGTTTTTGCATGGCAAATGTGACAGGATGCACATTAATATCCACTGCTGTATGGATATCCGAGATGTCAATGTACAAAATAAACCTGATTTAACGTCCACAAACCAGGATTGAAGCGTCTTCTTTCACAATTGTTCTGACATGCGGCTGTGGTGATAAAGACAGTAAAATCGCTTTAATTCATTACAAACATGCACTGTTTTAAAAACGTTTTAAACTTGTAAAACTCACTCTTTATCACATTTGATGATGATTGATGATCACAGAAAGCTGAACAGATCTTTTAATCCCGGTTGCTTTGTGCATGTCCCGTCTTGTACATATGATTATATGCGTTACAGAGACATGGTAATACACGGTTGTCAATCAATTTGGTGGGCAGGGAAACCGCACTCTTACGTCACGTTGCGGTGGGCCTCAAAATTTGAGGGATTTGGATCCTATTTTAACGTCAGGAAATTTAAAATAAGAGACTTGTTGTGTTTCTATCACTCCAATATGACTGTGGACACACTATACCTACACACAGTTCTGTCCAAACAGCTTCCAAAAAATGATTTTCCTCATAGGTGCCCTTTAAAACAAATTCATTTTCATTATCTACTGCATTAGTTTGAAAAAATAAAATCAAGATTGTCATTAATGTTTTATTTATTTATTTTAGATTTCAAGTGCGGTCTAAACTTTCCTTCTAAAATGAGCATTTCTGTCAGACTCCTACAGTACAGTATGTTCATGTTGTTATTTCACTATAAAGGCAATGAAAAGAACAGCCATTAAAGTGAAACTACTGAACCTACACAAAGGAGCCTTAGAAAAAAAGCCTCTTTTTAAAAGAACATTTCAGATAGCACTTTGCATGAACTCTTGAATTATGCCTACAGATTGGTTATTGTAATTCTGAAGTGCTGTAAAAAAAAATGTACTGTAAGGTTTAGTCAGCGCAGAGTGGGCTTTCGGTCCAATTTCTCTTAAATTGAGAGACCCTGTATTGAAAGATACAGATCCTAATCATGTCCAGCACTGAACTGGTGAGAAAATCCAGCTGCAGTGTTGAACAGATTTTCCATTGAGATTCTCCACATTATTTTGTCCTCTTGTGCATTTGTCTTTGTAGACGACCAGTCTTTTTCGGGGCACCTGAATGAGTTAGTGACATGATGCAATATTTTAGAAATCACCTTCGAAAAGGCCAGTTTCTCTTGCTTTAACTGAAAGTGCCATCTCTTTTGCCTTCATCTGGACAACTTGCTGTCAGAGGGTTTCAGTCACTTAGAACGGCTCACCATCTTAAAGTCGGTGACAACTGCAAAGTTACGCTGCCAGTTATACGGGGATTGTCAGATAATTACTAATTTGACCAGATTAACAACAATAACAGAGAGAAATCTGTTCTCTTATACATTTCTTATACTTCAGAATGTATGTATACTCAGAGTATATAATATACAGTTGTATGCAAAAATTTGGGCACCCCTCTGTGGCTGCATAATTATGTGCTCTTTCTTTATAAGAGAAGATCCCGGTGATATGTCATTTGGTTTCTAAAGAAAGCTAGATATTGTTATGTTTTTCAGACAGAAATGCGTAGTGGAGCAGTATTTAGATGTGTGAAATTAAACTGAAAAATAGGCAATGCAAAAGTTTGGGTCTTTTGTGTGGATTCCGAAACCTGTAGTCAGTTAATACTGATTGATTACAACACAAAATTGATTTGGGAGACTCAGAGGACACAGGTGCATCATGAAAAGGGATATTTAAGATAGGTGATTGCTACACTGTAAAAAAAATCTGTAATTTTACACTTTATTATGTTTTTTCCCGGCACCCCAGCTGCCAGGAAAAAATTAAAATAACAGCTGTTAAATTATAGAAATTTATCGTAAAATAATGGACATTAAATTACAGAAATTTCTTTAAATTTAAATTTCTGGTAAATCTCTGTAATTCAATCTCTGTTATTTTACAGTAAATTTCTGTAATTTAATAGCCGTTATTTTACATTTTTTTCCGGCACCCCAGCTGCCAGAAATAAACCATAAAATTACAGATTTTTTTACAGTGTAGTTTTGCTTCTTATTTTGAACCAGAAAGTAGCAACATGGGAACCTCAAAAGAACTTCCTAATGACCTAAAAACTAGGATAATTCATCAACATGAATTAGGAGAAGGATACAAAAAGCTATCACAAAGGTTTAAACTCTCTATCTCTACAGTCAAAAGAAGAAAAGATGTGCTAGACCAAGAAAGACATCTGAAAGGCAAAGGCGAAGAATGGTTAGAATGGTCACAGACAAACCACAGACCAACTCCAAAGAGATCCAGCAACATCTTCCTGCTAATAATGTCATTGTACATGATTCCACAGTCCAGCGCACTCTTCACAAAGAAAAGCTCAATGGAAGGTGATGCAGAAAAGCCATCAAGAGGAGTCGTTTGAGATATGCAAAGGCTCATCTGGACAAGCCTGAATCATTTTGGGAAAATATACTACAGACAGATGCCACAACCATAGGCGCTTTGCATGGCAGACAAAGATGCTGAGGGGTTGTGCGGCAAGCACAGGTACTGGAAATCTTGTCAGAGTTGAAGGTCACATGGATTCAACCCAGTATCAGCAGATTCTGAAGAACCATGTTCAGGAATCAGTCAAGCAGGACAATGACCCAAAGCACAATTCCATATCTACCAAGAAATTCATGCTCAGACACGACAGTTCTAGAATGGCCATCCTAGTCCCCAGACTTGAACATCATCAAAAATCTATGGATTGATTTGAAAAGGGCTGTTCATGCTCGGCACCCATCAAAACAGGAGAAATGGTCCAAAATTTCATTAGCAAGAATTCAGGGAATTATCCTTGACTATAAGAAGCCTGCCGGCTGTTACTTCAGCAAAAGATGGCTCTACAAAAGATTGTTGACATTATTCTGTTGGAGTGCTCAAATTTATGCACAATTTGTCAAAATTTACCAAACAAACCAAAAAGCTTCTTGTGATATGAAAGTACAAAAAATAGAATAATGAAAAATAGGACTTTACAGAGACTTTGTGCCGTTTCAAAAAAAAAATCTGACATTGCAATATTGCGATATGAATATAATTTCACCAGCTGTTTTTGAATAGCTCCATTTGGAAAGGATTCATTGATTTAGATTGATTGGAGTGATTCTGTAGGGGAGTGAATCATGCATAAAATATAACAAGAAAATTATGAGCAATGAAAAAAATACAATAGAGTAAAGATAAAAAATGAAATAAACAGTGCTTTGTGGTTTTCCGGAGCGTCAAACAGTATTCAGATAAAGAGACAGAATAACTAAATTTAAAATATCAATGTATTGTCTTCACTGAATAAATAAATCAATAGAATTAAACAAACTAAAAAAAAAATGTAAAAAAAAATCACAAATTATACAATTTCTAGAACCTGAATGCTTTAAACTCTCTTGAATTGCTCATACAGTCAAAGGCCTAAAGGAGCGCATGGAGATGATAAACTTTTACTCTATTATGGTTAAACTCTTCAGTGACTCCTCAAATCTCATTTGTTCTGAACTGTAGCCAACTAATCTCAATTCAACATTGCATATCCTACATAATAATGATAATGATAATCGTAGATGTACATTTTGTGGTATCAATGCTAAACAACACATTGTGCAGCTCTAAAAATGATGTAGCACGCACTGCAAGATGAGTTTATTGCCATATCAGCTTCTCTGGCTATGTGATGGAAAAAAACAGATCAAGTTTACCACATTTTAAAAAATACCACTTTTCTATAATTATCAAAAATATTCTAACAATTAAAAGTCATCAACAGCAATAAATAATACACAAGATAAACTACATAAATAATAATTATGGACCCTTTTCACAAGACTGTTATGACGTGATTAACATACATCAGCATCTTAAATCCTTGAAGGTTTTTAATATTTAGATTTTTTTTTTTAAATACGAACATTTTTATGCATTTATGAATGTATTATATCATCTTTGCGTCAAATGACAAAAAAACGAATTACAGATTATGCGAGGTGTTTCTACTGCAGCATCTATGGGGCTATTTAATGTTATTCTCTCCTCTGGCTGCCGTCATCAGTCTCACACAATTTTTTGTCGTTTTTCTGAAAGTCTTTATTACATCATCGTGGATTTTTTATTTTATTATTTCAGCAAATAAAAATTAATTTTTGTTGTACTCTCCCATTCACTGCACTCTAAGTTTTCCCAACTATGACACATTTCGCTACTGAGAAACCCGGAAATGTGAAAAGGGTCTATAATAATATACTGTTTACGATAAAACGTTTTTTAAGGTTTACTTTTGATAATAATTTTACAATTTTAGAAGGATTCACATTTAAAAATATTTCATTTAAATCTCTCCAGATAAAAAACATCTGACAACATAAAAAATAAGGCATTCCACAACATTCCACATTTAACAGTTTGGTTTCTGTCTCAAAATTGACAATTTTCTTCTTCTTTGAATAAATGCACTTTGAATAAAGTGTGTGTGTGTGTGTGTGCGTGTTTTTGTGACATATCAGGACACAAATCTGTATAATGACATGACACAGGTTTTACAAAAAGTAGGTGAAATACGAGGAAATTGATGATGTCCTCACTTCTCAAAAAGCTTATAAATCCCACAGGATGAGTTTTTTCAGAGAGTAATGCTGTACACTGTCTCCTGTGATGGTTGGGTTTAGGGGTAGGGTGGGGTGAGGGCAA
Source organism: Danio kyathit (assembly GCA_903798195.1). NCBI lineage: Eukaryota > Metazoa > Chordata > Actinopteri > Cypriniformes > Danionidae > Danio > Danio kyathit. The sequence continues at coordinate 27,101,508 of LR812530.1, read as the reverse complement.
TATAATATACGGTTTGAACAGTATAAAATGAATGTAATGTACCCACTTTTCACAAAAACAAACGTGTGTGTGTGTGTATTTATTGTTTTATATAGTATTTTGCACTGTATTTTCGCCCTCTCTGGAGCCAGCACCTAAGCTTTTTACTCATCATAGCACATGTGTGACAAAAGTAATTGATTTGACATGGTTTCAGACTCAATCGGAATCAGACGTTACCTCGTGATCAGAACTCGAAAATATATATATGTATGTTACATGCCTGGGGGTGTTGCTTTGTTTTTTTCTCCTCTTCTTTTCGATTTTATTTGCTGTCTGCTGTTCTTCTAAAATCTAGGTGTTCTGATTGGCTAGTGGAGTTTTCACGAGTAGACCAATCAGAAGTGGACAGGGGTCATTTAAGCGCTCCAGTGAGGACTCGAACAAGACTGGGGGGGCGGGGGGATCCTTTGTCTCTTGTCACTGCTTTGTCTTTCTGTGTGACATTTGTGTGACTGTTCTGTTCTCTGGTTTACTTCAGGTTTTTTTTTTTTTTTTTTTTTTTGAGGTGTACAGTTGAAGTCAGAATTATTAAACCCCCTTTGATTTTTTTTTTTCTTTATTTAAATATTTCCCAAATTATGTTTAACAGAGCAAGGAAATTTTCACAGTATGTCTGATAATACAGTATTTTTCTTCTGGAGAAAGTCTTATTTGTTTTATTTCGGCTAGAATAAAAGCAGTTTTTAATTTTTTTAAGAACATTTTAAGGTCAAAATTATTAGCCCCTTTAAGCTGCATTTTGTTTCGATTGTCTACAGAATAAAACATCGTTATACAATGACTTGCCTAATTACCCTAGCCTGCCTAGTTAACCTAATTAACCTAGTTAAGCCTTTAAATGTCACTTTAAGCTGTATAGAAGTGTCTTGAAAAATATCTAGTAAAATATTATTTACTGTCATCATGACAAAGATAAAATAAATCAGTTATTAGAAATTAGTTATTAAAACTATTATGTTTAAAAATGTGTTGATAAAATATCTCTGTTAAACAGAAATTGGGGGGGAGGGGAGATAAACAGTGGGGCTAATAATTCAGGGGGGCTAATAATTCTGACTTTAACTGTACCTTTATTCAGAACGTCCAAGCTAAATCTGCTTAAATCTACTAAAAGGGAAGTGAAAGTGAAGAACATCACGTGACTTACATTTTACACACACATAGTTGATTGTCTGTTAATCCATTAGGTCAGAAGCGGGTGTTTTTTCCAGTGAGTGCAGTTTAGTGAGGGGCATGTGACGCAAAAGATGTTTTTGTTTTCTGTTTTCAGATTTCTCTTCAGTTATTTAGAGGTGGGGAGTGTTTAGTTTGTTCTTTTCTTTGATTTGGCACCACTTATTTTTCTTCCCTTTATCAGGTTTGTTTCAATTGATTTGTTTGCTTATTTTGCATTTATTGTACACATTTGTAAATATACTTTGGGTGATTAAATATTCCTTTTTTTTTTCTTTCTTATCTTTATTGTAAATAAAGCGAACCACTTTTTGCCAAGTCAGTTGTCTGTGTCGATCCATAGCAGCTAACAACTCAGGGATTTTTTTTTAAATATTGGGTTGTCATAATTATGTTTAGCCCTTTTCATCCTCTGAGCCACACGAGACGTAACAATGTGTATATATTGAGTATTTGTGTATATATGTGTATATATATATTATATAATATTCTAATTTTTTCATAACACATCAATAGTTATGCGGTGGCACAGAGTTAGACCTCTTTCTTCACTTCACACAGAAACAGCAACGTGTGCGGCATGACACCACTTTGTTGCAGAGATGCTATTGGTTAAACGGCAGCAACGTAAAACACGAAAGCAACGAGAAAGCGCGAGTATGTCTGTGATCTCGAGGTATTATAAAAAGTTGATGACGACAACATTGTCATGGCTAACCATGAGATATGTAAACTTGGGATTGCCTGCCGGGTATTTTAAGTTGAGGAGCTATTTGTCTTTATATTGGACTTTTTTAATATTTACTGTTGCACTAATGTCCAAAAGTGAAGATTCAATGTTATTTATTACTTGATTGTTCAAGCTACCTCACAGAAGTGCTCTGTTTGTTAACAGAGTTTTTGAATGTTAAAATAAGGTGAATTAAATAAAAAATAAGAAACATTCTGGATCTGTTTCCTTATTTATTTATTTTTATGTATTATAGAAGTATTGGATCGGGTTTCGGTATCAGTAGATACTCAAAATCAAATGACTCGGACTCGAGGGCAGAAAAACCTGATCGGGACATCCCTAGTTGTATCTAGCAACAGCACACTGACATAGCACAGAGATAAAGTGACAGACAAATCTGTAAAAGACTTGAGACATAATAAATTCCCCAACACATCGTTCATTACCCATCAGGTCATATTAGCAAACTTACAGTTTATTCTGAAACCTTTCTAAATGGTAAAACCAAAAAAAAAAAAAAAAAGGAAACCGAAATAAATTGCATGAACTGTGTAAATTTACAGCTGTGACATGTTTATCCAGCGGCTAGCAAAGGAGCAAAACAACAGATCAACATTGAGGCAAAGGGACAAGTCCCAAAACTCATACATTTAATGAGAGAAACAGGATTTATCAGCTTCCCCAGCTGTGAGAGAAACAGTGTTAATCAGACTCTGCCAGTGAGAAAATCCCAACTTTAATTTTAGACAGCTGTTTTTAACATATTTAAGAAGCACAGCGTTGCCAAGAGCAAACCAAACAGACCTTTAGTACAAAAAATAATAATAATAATAAAAAAATCTAAAAGGGCTTTCTATTTTAGTCCTTTAGTGTTTTTAACGATGATGGTGGTGCTTCTAAACCTCATTACCGTTATTAAAAGAGTTCTCAGTCTTAATCCATTCCTCTCATTTTTTTAAATTACGTTTAGCATTAATATGCATGCACATAGCATACGATTAATTGTTTAAAAGCTAAAGGAACATTAGAGTGACTTAATTATAAACATATGATCATATTATAAACAGAAATCCAGCTTATATTTATCATTGAGTTTTGAAGAACTACATAAATTATAATGCTAATCCTTCTGTTCTTGTTCTTGTTGACAGCAGCAGATGGAAAGAGAAATTCTCAACAGGCATGTAATGGCAAAATACCCTGATAGTTCGCTTTACAACCACATACAACAATTTATGTATAAGTCTTCAGAGGGACATTTAGCGCACACGTCAAAAAAAGACAGAACAGAAGGCAGATATTGCAAACCTAAAGCTAGTAATTTTCACCCAAACACTCAACAGAGTCATATTTAAAATATGTGCTTCAAGTAAGTGCCACTTGGGTATAAATGAACTTAGACTGCTCTCTGCTTCTCATATGAGATGGTTGTCCAGGGAGCTTTTCTCTTTGAAAGCTACAGAGAGAGGATGACAGAAAAATAGAGGAAGAAAAAAAATAGACCTTGGTTTACGATTAAAGTAAAGACATGTCAGAGCTAATCTACTCTACATGACCATCACGGATTAAGTGTTTGAGATAGATATGGCAAGTGTAATTTATCCATATACTGTATGAATATGCATACATTTAAACCAATTAAATGTTTGGGAACAGTATGCGGTATGTTCAACAGGGCTGTGCTATTTTGATCAGAACTATATCACAATATATTTTCATCATAGAATTACAAATGTATATGTTTATCAGTGATGTACACAATAATGTTTATGTGTATATGATGAGTATACAGTATTTACAAAAACAGAACACTGTTTTAGTCATTTTCAGATATTTTCATGTTGTTTACTGAATAACACAACTTCAATAAACAAGATTTATGGAAATTAGTAAAACAAAAATAGTTTTTTGTAATTTCTAGAAATAGTGATTTTAAATTGAGTATTTAAAAAGAGTACAACTGCAAAAAAATTACTAAAAACAATGGAAATCTGCAAATGAACTCTTAATACAGTATATATATATATATATATATATATATATATATATATATATATATATATATATATATATATATATATATATATATATATATATAGCACCTGTTAGCTTTAACTGTGGGGAAAACCGGATAATTTTGAGCATTTGTCAGCTAATTTCATCCGGGTTTAAAATAATTTTTGGGGCAAGATCAAAATCTGTGACAGAGCGAATCTGCTAGTGGAGTGATGATGCGTCAGTTTCTCATTATTATCTATAGCAGAGATTTCTTGTCCTAAAAGAAGGATTTGCCATGAGAGGACATGCTTTCCGAAGGCAAGGCAGACCTGCCAAGCTGTGAGACCCACTATGTACCGGGTCCACGCACGGGTCGTATGTGTTTGTATGTGCTGTCAAGGCCGATACAGCAATGCTGTTAATTTGCAGCAAGCATTTTTATTGGGAAAGCTGAACGAGAATTGGAGAATGACGGACTTTGTCATTTATCAGTTGAGTTTGTTACCATTCAGACACATCGCCTATATCCGTGCTGCTGTGTTCGCCTATTTTAAAAATCCTCCAGATTACCGGCAGGGTTAATGGTTGGAATAGACAGGGCAAGAGACCTGCTGCACTGCTGTCCACTGTGTCTGCATTCAGACCCGGGAATTGAGGAGGAGAGAAGTCCTCCTTATTTAGTGTTTATATAAACAATTATCTTTATAATGATATAACAAATTATGGTTATGTATATGAAATTACGAATGCAGAAATGCAGTAGGAAACTAAATCACTTCTTTATTTCTTTGCATTTAATCTTTGTAAACCATAAAATCATGGGTCTCCTCACAGTTTGTGTCTCATTTTGTGAGCCAACTGACAACAGTTGTTCGCTCCCCTCTTTTCCCCTGCTTTGCTGGCCACGCCCACTCCTCCATCTGGTCACAGTGCTCCACGCCCATCTCAGAGAATTTTTTGAAAAAATTCTGAGGAAGACTTAAACCGAAAGAGGGGAGCCCTTCATAGCCCTTTAAAGACGCCTCTCACATGTGGAATGAAGTCACATGCATTGCTCAGGTGAGATTTTTTTCACAAACTTCAACAGAGTGTAAAAATCTTGATGATTCTGTGGGTTTTGTCTATTCAAACCAATCTTTATTTTGATGTTAGACTAAAGCAGATAATATTAATTTAGATTGCTAAAAGGCAGACGGTTGTTGAAGAACTACTGAGAGATTTCAGCTGCTATCAGGGTTTTCACAGCCTTTTTACACCTCCCTTTCTTCATGGGTTCAATACTTTTTCCCCGTGTCATATCAGTCTATTACACATAACTTTTTTATAAACTAATTAGATTTATTTTCTTTTAATATATTTATTTATTTGGTTCTTATCAACATCTGGTAAAAATTTCAAGTCAACAGCACTTTTAGAAATATGTTTTCTGAGAAAAATACTGACATGTTGAATACTTATTTCCCCCACTGTCTATACATCAAATATGTATATAAAGGGTTTCGCAGGTTTCAAGTCAAATTTAAGACTTTCAAAAGTTTTTAAGACTATTGCAAATTACTTTAAGTTATATATCATTGTATTGATCTTATTTGTAGTTGAAATACAGCAAATAACTAGTGGACTAGCAAAAGAAATAACTACAAAACCACTATGAAATTATAAAAACAAGTCACGCAAATCATTGCCTTAACTCATATGCTAAAAACACTTTTATTGTTATTAGGAATATTTTATCGTTTTCTTATTGTTTGTTTGTTTTTGTTTTTTTTATTCATGTTCATAAAGAAGTAAGATTAGTTGAAAAAAGTAACTTTTGGGCCAAAACATATCAGAAATAAAGTGACAAGCTATGCAAGCAAATCTGGGCAGTGGGCACATCAGAAAAGAAAAGTGAATGGTTATTATTTTTAACATCTGCTTCTGCTGTCATTTGGGGAATATAAGATGTATTTTAAATGTACAGACTAATGCTAAAAACAATTGATGCATGATATATCAGCAGCTGTATTAGACAAGTGTTTTAGAAGACTTTGTACAAAAGAGAAGTCAGCAGTTTTTGCTTTTTTTTTTTTTTTTTTACTGTGAAAGAGGATCCAAGAAATGCAGTTAGTAAATGTTTTTCTGAATTTTGTCTGGGGAACATGTAAGTATCTTCTGTAGTTTCTGAAGGGCAGTACTATATATATATCTTCATTCTGAAGCTTAAAAAAAAATAAAAAATTCACCCCCCAGGCTCTTAATGCGCTATTTTTCCTTATGGAGGAATCCTTCTGTTGTCCTCAGTGTGTAAAGATGGATCTCAAAATCATACTATCATATTTGGAAAGGGTTAAAATACAAAAAATAAATTAATAAATGAATTAATAAAAAACAAAGCATTTGTGGAATCTGAAAGATTGTTTTCTTTAGAACAAAAAAAGAGACTCATTTAACAAGCATTTAACTAATATTTTATTTTATGAACTGTATGTAAACTTCTGATATGATATCCTATTCAGTTCAATACTACATTAAAATAATTTCAATTTAAAAATTAATCAAGAATACATGTGAATACATTTGTGTACACATAAAACAAAAGTTAAGACTTTATTTAACCATTCATTCTTCTCAATGTCAGTATAGGGTGCGCATAAATAAGAGTGGTGTTCTCTTTATGCATGTCACACACGGTCGCACTACGGATGTGCACCTCAGTTGCACCTGTGCTATATTTCAAACAGAGGGAGTCATAGACAGGCATCTGTAGTACACATCAGTGCACAGAGCTCATAAACATGCGTCCTACAGTATACTGACATAGAGGAGAAGAAACTGTTAATTATAGTCATTATTTTGGCTTTATGCGAATAAGTATTCTTGTAGCTGGATAATATTCCAAATAAAAGTATTGGGCAGTTCAAGCTTAACTACATTTCTCAGTAGCATAGCATCAATATTTTTGAAATCTAATAGTATCGAAGCTATCTCTAGGCAAGTAGTGCAGTAGCCTACACACAAGCTACATGAGTAAAGTTCAGTTTTTATGCCATCATTATGATGGCGATTTCTGCTTTTTCCTTTTTACAGTGGTTGACAATAAGCTTTTTGGTACATTACTGCCAACTTGCATATATATATATATATATATATATATATATATATATATATATATATATATATATATATATATATATATATATATATATATATATATATATATATATATATATATATATATATATATATATATATACACACACACACACACACACACACATATATACACACACACACACACACACAGACACATATATATACACATATATATATATATATATACACATATATATATATATACATATACATATATACATATATATATATATATACATATATATATATATATATATATATATACATACACACATATATATATATACATATATATATATATATATATATATATATATATATATATATACAATATATAAATAAATGAAGGTTAAAAGTACACTATGGTAATTATTCTTATTTCACGATAGCTACTATAATACTACATTATATAATATAATTAATTAACAAATAGTTGTAAATACTACATATATCCACACAATATAATACACTTTTCTATTTCCCTTTACTATAAATTGCTATAGTATTTTAAATGTCCAATATGTAGTTTTATTGAAATTTTGTTTTTGTTGTCATTAATTTCCATGAACAAATTAACCAAACACTTATGCCTCATACTGTATGTTTCATTGACAGTTTTGATCTTTAAAATAGAACTGACTTAGATTTAAGTTGGTTTAAAAACAAATTGATAAATAATAGCTTAGATGTAGCTAAGCAGCTTTTGACATGAAGCTTTTAGCTTAGCTTAGCTACATTTTAAGTAGTAACTAATAGCTTACAACATACTGTATCTTAGTTGCAAACACTGAGGTAATAAACATCATCCAATAGCTGAAAATCCTGGACACATTTCTCTTGAGAAAATATTGCAAATCAGCCGCAATATGCCAGTGAAGCGTGCGCACATTAGTGCCCTTTATCTGGGATTTTAGTAAATCATGGCCATAGAGAAATCAGATTATCCAGATTGAACGAAACAGGGGAAGAGGATGATGAAGAGTAGCAAGAATGATGTGTGGAGCTGCATTAACGTGAAGGTTTGTGTTCTGTGTGATCAGCGGCGCATTAGACAGAGGCAGGCTGGAGTGTTGAACAGATGTGTGACTTGGCCAGGCGTAACTGATTTTTGCTGTAATTAATGAGCCCTAACGCAGCACTGTTCAAGAGACTCTCTGCTCTCTTCAGATCTGAACCAGGAGAGCTCAGTGTCGGGTTTAGACGTTACCATGGTAATAAAGGTAGTCTCTGTTCAATGGCCATTCACAGGATCATTGCTGGCCACTATTGAGACTACAGGCTGAATCACAGATTCAATAAGGTGAACAAAAGACTGGTTTATAATTGTCATACTGTACCATTCTCTGCTTGAATGTAGTCTTTTTAATGAACATTTAAAAATATAAGGTGAGATATCGCGGGCAAATTAGTTTTTAATGCATCAGACAATATTGAGCTTTTTAGCCATTCGTAAAGTGTTTTTAATTGCACTTATCATTTTTTGTCTTTAGATTTTCATTACAATACATACTCTTCTGAAATTACTTTTATTTTTTCTCCTGCACTGAGTCATAAATCTCCACTTCAGCAAAACTTTCATAGAACAAACATTTCACTTTTATTCATATCTACTTTCTGAAGTTTTTTTACAGAACAATATGCTAATAAAATATAATGATTATACATTTACATTAACATTTTATTATGCATTGAATAATTGTAGAATTATGGATCAATAAAAACAGATACATAAAATAAAAAAAAATTAAAGGTGTGGCCCAGAGTGTATTTTTAAGGCTTGATTGTGTTTACGGGTTGCAAAGCAATGTGTGCTCATGCTTCATTTGTTAAAAATCATGCTATTTTTTCATATATCTTCCTTTGATTATGTACAGTTACTCAGCTAACATGAAAACACATATTTCCTAGTTCCTCCAAAGGCCTGCCCTTAAGAGGCTCTGATTAGTCAGCTAACATAACGTGCAGTAATTAGCAAATCTGATCCATGTCACTAGAATAAGCCACACCTCTTCTATTAATATTGATATTGTCAGTTGATGTAGCCGTATTTGTTTGAGCCTGAATCAGACAGAAAATGAAGAGGACGCAGCACGTCACCTGTCATCGTTCTCACTACTACTAATGATAAAATAAATATCTTTGTTATAAATGCAATTCATGTATGATTTCAATCATTTAAAAAAAAAAAAGCTGCTGTATTTTGCATATCTCCTGTTCAACTACAGAGTAGAAAGCGAGGTGAGACAGCACCGAGCTCTGCCTCACATTAGATTGCGCAATCCCTTGCAAACTGGCTTGAACCCACCCATTTTGCTCACACAGTGCATGTTACCAACGTAATGCTTTGTTAAAATGTTTTTATACATTGTAGACATTTATATTAGAAGTCCTCACTTCCCATATAATAGGCAATGTATTTCACCTATGTCTATCACTTATTTAGTGTTAGAATCTGACATAAAGCCGCACTGAAAAGACATGAGGTGAGGCAGGCAGTAGCTCTACCGCACTGAAGAGGGCACGTGTGAGCTAACATTATTCTTATTCAGTGGTTGCTCTTCTTCTACGCAGTGAAGGGACTCGCTGATCAAAACCAGTTCGAATCAGGCTTGGAATCTTGGGGCAGCCACATTGTCTTTCATTCATCGAACTCGCTCCAGAGCTTATACCATCACATAACAGTGCGCCAATTCATTTGACTCTCCTCCCCCAATACTCTGGCCGCAAATGTGCAAGGAATGCTTTAGCAATTTCGTAAATGATTAACCATCTAGACAATGAGGTTTTATAAAGTTTCGGCAGGGACCTCTCCTCACGAGACTTTTGAATGTGGTCATGTGTTCGCTCTCGGGACATTCTACATCCTGCCAGATAGACAAATCCCACGAGACAAAGAGATCTCTGGCAATTAATGCACACAAATGAAAGACAATCTCTTAAAATGTTAGAACCAAGGCAAATATGATATTTTCGAATAATAGCCATAGGTTTTCTTATGTGCTGTGTTTATTCCAACCAACCAGGTTAATAATGTGTTGTTTTACCCTTATAACAGGTTAAAATGATCTGTATGTGTCTGAAATGTTTGATGTTTGGTATCAAACAAAACCTTTTTTTATTTGCAATACATTGGTGTAAATGAAAAACTAGTAGTACAAACAGTATTCGTCTTGTAACATTTGATGTCAGATAGGTACAATCTTACAAGAGATTTTTACCACATGCAATCTCTTGGAGTCCGTTAATAATTGACCCTCACTATGCTGGTACGGGGCGTGGCCCCGCCCTTCATGGCAAATGCTCATTGGACGACAGTGTTAGAGAGATGCATCAATATGTGCCCCTTAAAACTCCTTGCAGCCCTAAAACGTTGCTTTTTGCATTAGCTGGCTTGCGCCTAGCTGTGCTCTCTGCCCCCTGTCGCCGGCCCGGACACCGCGCCGCCACGCGATTGGGTCACCACGAACTCTTTATGCAAACCTCAAATCGCAAAACCATGTCCCCCGAAACCACACGTACTTCCGTGAACTGACCCTCAGCAGTTACTCCGGCAACCCAGAACTCCTGAGCGAGTGAATCCCAAAGACGTCACCGAAGCCACCTTATCAGGAGCGCCACGTGTTTCCTCAGGCCAGCTCGGCGAGGCAAACTCCAGTCAAGAAGACTTCAACAAACTCGCAAGTAACACAAACAAATTGTCTCTTGCTGATCTGGTGCATATGATCTTAAGCAGTTAAAGATGAGTCAAATCTCTGCTTTTGTGGTTTCTCAGGTGATTCTAAGATCTAGTAAGAAATACTAGAATTAATTTGGGGACGGTTGTTAACCCATTTTGCATCCTCTGAACTGCCTGTGTGTGTATGTGTGTGTGTGAATGTGAGTGTGCGTTTGTTTGTTGTTTGCTTACTACGTAGTTAGTTTCATGTATCGTAGTGTAGCTTAATAAATCTTTGTTCTCCTTTTGTAAGAACTGTGTTCTTGTTTTATGTGCTTCTAAGTCATTGCCTCAAGCTGTAGATCTGTTACCTTGCTAAAAGTTGACCCGATTCTGTGTTATGTTATTATCGTTGGCCACGAAAGTAATATAAACGAGATTGGTAAAATACGATGTCTGCTATTTATTTACGAATGGTAGATAGTGTGAATCTTTTAACCTGATTCAATCCGACTCAGATCAGAGAGCATTGATATATACTTATAACGTAGGTTGATTTCTTACAACAGTAAAGTTAAATAGGAGTCCGTTATTTTGTGTTTTGCTCTGACTGACTGCAAAAATAGCGGATATCAGCTCAAAAATTTCTCAAAATTTGACTTTCAATCAAAATGTGAATAAATAATGGACGACCAATACTGGAGCTAAATTACTTGCTTCAAAGGACAGGACAGAAGAGAACACGATTTGATTTGATTTATTTCGAACAGATATATCATACATAAAAATTCTTAATAATCCCAGGAAAAACGGGAGGGTTGACAGGTATGTCATTAAACCGAATGTATTATTTTGTAGTCCCCAAACTTCATTTGCTGTAGGCTTTGCTAAACTAACTCTGTAAAAGCCAATGTCTCCTTTTGCATTAAACTTTGAGCGCCTTACATTCAGAGATGGTGTTAATGTTCACACATCTACATTACACATCAACTAAAGTTTAAAAAATGATGTCATAGTGGACCACCCCATTAATATATCAAAAAAGCAAACAATTATTTTAATTTGAACCTGACTGTTAAGTTTTTTGTTAAAAATGCATGCAAATTTGCAGACATTTCTTTAAATAACGCCTCATTTGCATATTTAAACAACATTTTTGAAAATTTGTAATACGAAACAAATTATATTTCTTAATGTAATCAATGAGCTGTGCAAGTATGGTAATAACTGTTAATTTTCTTTACCCTATTCACCTGCAGCGTCTTGCCTTAATAAAAGAGTTTTGTATTCATATTTTTTCATCTCTCTCCAATGCACAAAATCTTTCAGCAAAATTTCATGCTCCCACGCCCTTGCTTTATGTAATCTCCTTTATTTAATTTCAGCTCTAATTTGTCGTCCCTGCTTCATTACTGCCTGCTCTGCTGGTCGGCCAGAATTGTTTTCCTTGCTTTGGTCGATGGAAAATGAGAATGACTTTTGGAGGCAGACTGACATTAGCATCATTCAATATTCACCAAAGGTCTCTCACCACAGGAGGGGAGAGAACTGGCTGAGAACATTACTAACTCATTTCATGTCTTTTTTTTTTACTCACCCTAAGATTCTTACCACAGTTTTGTTCTGCATGTTAACGCGTGCAGAAACATTTCAAGTATAATACAAGGCAAGCTGAAACAAATGCAATTTTTTGCAATAAAATTATTTTAAAACGTTACTTTACAAGACTTTTTTTCTATATGAAAGTCCAGCTATTTCAGCATACTAGGGCTGTGCGATTTGGAAAAAATATCTAATCGTGTTTTTTTGACAGATATTACAATTTGATTTATGATTTAATTTAAGTTTCAAGCTGATTTTAATTTAATTCAAGCTTCTGCTCAATAATCTGTAAGCCGTGGCAACAATTCTGCGACAGCTCTTAAAAATGACCTGTTTTTGTTTGGTGTCTGTGACTTTGAAACCAAAATATTCCCATATTCCAAATCGTCACCTTAGAATTATAAGGTTCTATCTGATATTTCTGTCAAAATTGAGTTACTGACATATTCTAATTAAATGACAACTTATTTACATTATGGGAGGGGTTTTTTATAAGTTGTTTACATTAAGACTATTTAAAAAAACAAATGTTACACACATACTGTTTGCTATATGGAATGCAAAAACTTTGAAGCTCAATATCTCAAAATCATTCAGAAGGCATATAGAACCTTATTCCAAGGTGATGAAATGCTGTTTTTCTTTGACATTAATTTGTCTATTAATGCTTCTGAAGCAGCAGACGTCATAATTCCACTTGTCAGCGCTTTCCTGTTTATTTTCTTTTTTTTTTTTATTGTGGGCGTAGTTTGGTTGCGCAATTCTGATTGGCAGAACAAACGTGTGCTCACTCAATTGGCTAGTAAGACTGTCACACACACAGCGAGTAGTCACGCATTTACTCTGGGCGGGGTAAATGAAATAATATACAGTATACTGTATACATTTCATACTGCAGCCTTTTGCGATTAATTAATCGCAACTTTTAAATTTGATTTCGATTAATCGCACAGCCCAACACCATACATTCCAGATAAAAATAAAAATAAAAATGTGTCTATAAAACACATTGCATATTTGCATTGCATATATTTTTCCCCTCACGATTCTGGAGTCATATCTCTCACAATTCTCAATTTTACAAAAAATTCTGAATTTCAGGATGCATGTTCCGAGTTGACATCTTGCAATTCAGACATTTTTTTCCTCATATTTGTGACCATTTGTGACCATTTTTTTTGAAACTGCAAGATACAAACTTGTATTTCTGAAAAATACTTTAAATGCGAATCAAGAGATGTAAACTCAGAACTGAAAAAAAAAAACCTCTGAATTCAGACTTCTTGCAATTCCAAATGTATATCTTGACATGACTTTTGACTCACACCGATGATTGTTCTCAAACTTTAAAATCACAATTTCAGGGTTTTATAGGCAGCTGCAAATAATTTGGGTGATGCAAACTTAAAAACATTTTAAACTTTTTTTATAATCAATAAGCAGTTACGTTTGTTTTAAGGTGACATAGTTACAGTGTAATTATTTATTTAAAAACTATTTAAAATTAATTAATTGCATGTAATTACTAAATATTTAGGTTAGAATGTGGTTTAGGCTTAGAGTTAGTTACATATATTTTGCATACAAATTCTGCTTAGCATATTTAAGTACATCACATCTTTTAAAATCAAAAGGAAGCTATAAAATATTATATTGGTGCATATACATTAGATTTGTCAGTCCTAAAGCCAAATCTGGAGCTTATCTAATAAAATAACGTACAATAACGGTCCAAAATCTAATACACTGAAATTTATGTTATAGAAAAATATTAAATACAAATTTAAAGCGAGGAAAAATCAAGAGAAGCAAAAAAAAAATTTTTTACATTTTGTTTAAATTTTGCACTTTGTAATTTGTTTTTCAATATTTAGCTTGAATTTAATTGTATTATCTTTCAATTTCTAAATATGTTCAGTGACTAAAATATTATTTTAATAAATATATCTGTGTAATAAATCTGTTTTGTTTAAATGCACGAAAAATCATTGCCTATATTCACTGAGAAATTGATAAAAATATTCATTTTCAAAATGGGCTGTTGTCACGATCACTAGCGATCCAGCCTGTGCAGATCGCTGGTAAACACACAGTTCACTAATGAACTACAAATCCGCCATTTATGGACTACATATTCAGTCATGCACCACACACACACACAACCGGTTCCAAATCCTGTCTGATTGCAAACTCACAGCTGAAGCCGCTCATGAACTAATTACATGGACTATAAAGTCAGCACACAAACACACAGAAGTTGCTGAGTCTTGTCTACTGTTTGTGACACTACAATGCATTTTCCTTTGTCTTGCTTTGCGGTGGTTTTTGATCCTTACCTCATTTATTTATTTATTCCTGTCTGCTGCCTGCCTCTGACCATCTGCCTGCCTATTGATTACGATTCTGGATTGCCTGTATACATCTGTTTGCCCCTGTGTTGACCATTGCTTGCCTGGCCATTCTAATATACCTGCATTTGGATCCACACCCCTGTTGTCAGCGTCACATTCCTGGTTACAGATGTACTCAACTATGATGAGAACTGTACATATTATATATAATTCATTGTAATTACTATAGTACGTGCATGGAACATGTGTAACTACATCACCTTGAAGTCAGAATTACTAGCACCCTTTTGAATTTTTTTTTTTCTTTTTTTTTAATATTTCCCAAATGATGTTTAACAGAGCAAGGAAATTTTCACAGTATGTCTGATAATGTTTTTTCTTCTGAAGAAAGTCTTATTTGTTTTATTTCGACTAGAATAGAAGCCGTTTTTAATTTTTTAAAAGCCATTTTAGGGTCAAAATTATTAGCCCCTTTAAGCTAATTTTTTTTTCGATGGTCTACGGAACAAACCATCATTATACAATAACTTGCCTAATTACCCTAACCTGACTAACCCTGATTTTGTGTTTCTTTCTGGTCTTTCCCGCTGTCAACGAAGCACTCTGGCAAAATGACAAAGAAAGCTGATCCTGATTGGTCCTCATGCATGCATTCAAAATACTGATTGGCTCACAGAAAGAACCTTATAGAGCCAAAAGAACCTTATAGTGCCTATCTTTGTAGATAAAACCTTTTTTGTTTTTTATTATGATAACATGATATTGTTGTTTTCTGTGATTTTCTGAAGATAAATACCGAAAAATAATGCAACTGGAATAACTACAGCAGTCATGACCGTCGTTCTCATATGAAGCAAGAGATCGCGATGACATATGATGACGTGTGCAGGTGTTGTAGGGCTCTCTAGGCATGCGACGATAACCATTTTCAAAGTATACCGCGGTTTGGAAAAGTTAAGGTTTTAAAACCACCAAAAATTTCTGTATTACCGTTTCTAAGGTATGTGTAAAAAATTTATTTACATTTTTTTTTTTTTTTATATTGTTTTTAAAGGGGAAAAAAGTTTTAGTTTTTTACACAGACGTTTAAAAAGAATCGATTTTAGAGCAGTAATCACAATACTGTGATACCGTGAAACCGTGATATTTTTATCCAAGGTTATCATAGCGTCAGAATCTTATATCAGCCCATGCCAAGTGTTGTCCCATTTCTTAGGAGTAAATTTTGAAGGGGAAGGGGTACAAAAATAGAATTGGGATTGGGCCTTAAAATTGATGTATTTGGTAATTTGTTTCAAAATACATTTCAATGTATATTTGCCCATCCCTGGTGCCACACACAAGAGCTTTCCTTTAAAACAGAGTGATATTTGCTTGTCAACCTTAGGGTGTTGTACGTTTTTCTTTTCAGCTCTTTCTCGAACCCATATCCAATTCTATCTCCTTACCAGCATTTCATTTATAAACCTTCAGCCTCTAATTAATGTTAAACTGTATAAAGTGCACTTTTTAAACTATCTATCTTGGTCTAGTTGACACTGTGTGTTTATCATCTGTCCTTGAGAGCGTCTATACATTAAGTCAAAGGTTTAACAGAACGCATGTCTTCATGTCAAAAAGGCCTTCGTCCTCTGCTACATCACATGTCATTATCACAGCGGAATGAAGGTTTAATGGCCTCGTAAATGATGTCAGTGACTAGCATTGTCATTTTTCCCCGGCTGTCGAGCTGGACAGAGTCCACACTGGCACACATGCTCTCAGCACACATCTGCTGAGTGCAACTGGCCCATTAGCACAGCCCTCAGCTAGAGGTCAAGCATCCCGTTCTGCCCAAAAAAAAAAGAAAACAGCACAGACACATGGCCTATCATTCTGTGTTAAGGCTAATTAACACACACACTCTTTCTTTCAGCACAACACCAGTGAGCCCAAATAACTCAGTACACCAATTAATTCACTGTATCCTGTCAGCTTTGTTTGTCAGACAACATATACAGTGCATACATTTACTGCCACAATACATTCATCAGTGATGACAATAATGTGTTGGCTAAGACCATTCACTTTCTGTCCATTTACTATTCAAAACAAATACAATATAATGCTCAAAATGTGTTGGAAAGACTTATCAAGGCTGTTTTTCATGAGTAGCAATATTAGTACAATATTATTTACAAGTATTTTCTATTTACACTTGCAATAAAAATGATTCATCCCCTTTGAGCCTGAAAAAAAAGTCTACAAATGTAAGCTTTTCAGAAGATCTAAAAAAGTACATCTGTAACAATTAAGTGGCATATTAACACTGGAACTACATGACTTCTATAACTGCTATTTTGACTTGTAATATAAGACGTCATATAGTCCTGTCATATTTGCATTCAAAGCTTCTATTGTAATGTAATGTGTATTTATATAGCGCATTTATTGTGTCTGGCCATACACCCAAAGCGCTTCACAATCATGAGGTGAGTCTCTCCACACCACCACCAGTGTGTAGCATCCACTTGGATGATGCGACGGCAGCCACAGGACAACGGCGCCAGTGCGCTCACCACACACCAGCTATTGGTGGAGTGAAGAGACAGTGATAGAGCCAATTCGGTGGATGGGGATGATTAGGAGGCCATGATGGGTAAGGGCCGATTGAGTGACTTTGGCCAGGACTACTCTTTACGAGAAGTGCCATTCTATTGAGGTATTAAAATTAAGTTTTGAATGTCTGTCGTTATATTTAATGAAGTCATTACACAAAAATACAATCTTTTAGGTAATGCAGCCTAAAAATATGAGGTTAGGCTAGGTTCGAGCCTCACTTTCGTTTTCACCTTCACAAGCAGGGGAGAAAACTTTTGCTTTGTGGCATTGAATATTCTGTTTTGAAAGACATATCTGAAGTAAAGCTATGTTTTTGCTATCGGAAAGCTTGTTTATGTAAGTAGTAGACATTGAAATGCATGCAGTTATTTTGACTGATATGGTAATTAAAGGTAGAAACATTCATAGCTCTTTTGTGTTTTGTAATTTTAATAAAATAACAATGTGAGAAAGAAATATACATATATCTAGAAAACGTCAGGGTTTTATTCATTCATTTTCTTTTGGCTTAGCCCCTTTAGTAATCAGGGGTCGCCACAGCGCAATGAACCACCAACTTATCCAGCATTTGTTTTACGCAGCGGATGCCCTTCCAGCTGCAACCCATCACTGGGAAACACCCATACATTCCCATTCACACACATACACTACGGAAAATTTAGCCTACCCAATTCACCTATAGCACATGTCTTTGGACAACCAGAGCACCCTGAGGGAACCCACGCGAACTTCGCAAACATGGGGAGAACATGCAAACACCACACAGAAATGCCAACTGATACAGCCGAGGCTCAGACCAGCGACCTTCTTGCTGTGAGGCGACATCGCTACTCACCGCTCCACCTACATGGGTTTTATTTCAACAAATTTAATAAATTGTTTAGTAGTTCATTGCCGTTTTAACGTCATTCATTTATAAAAGCAAAAAACTACATTTAGTTCAAACTAATTTAAGGCTTCATAAACTCTATACCAACACTAATTAGCTTGAGCTGTTTACAAATAAATAAATGTTCCCACATGTTAAAGTGAGTCGCAGATAAAGCCAAATCAAAACAGGTCTCACAAAAGCTATGAAGGAAATTGTTTTATTACATTAAAACATGTGGGGCTACAAGAGGACACTCAAAGTTCCCAGAGACACAGCTGGCAGCTTTATTCATAAATATGAAATGTGCTTTACCAGAAAACCTTGGAGGATGTTGAAGAAAAAGCACAATATTACCAAAGGGAATAAAATGTTTGCCAAATGTTTGCCCTCAATTTACTGCCAAAGGCTTACAAGATGACCTGATGAAAGGAGGAAAGATATTTCACTGCAGAGTAAAAGCAGAACACTGGACAAGCATGGCCTTCATGCCGGGACACCTCAGGACTAAAAAGAACATTAATAGCTGGAATTAATAACTGGAATATGCAAAAATTTATTGGGAAATATGAAGTTTGGCTCAAATGGTCATGATCCACACTTGTTTTTGTAACGGAGTTATATTTTTTATTTATATTTCCTCGGAAATATAAACACAAACATTTCGAAACTTTTGTGTTTATATTTTCGAATAATGTGAAATCAAAAATATAACTCATGAGCTTTTGAGTTATTTTGTTGATAAGATTAACACACCAAAATTGAATAACACAGGAGCGCAGTGCATACTTCACTATTAATTATGAAGTTTGGGAAATATGGGAAGTTTGCTTCAAAAGACTTTTACAATGTTTCTGAGTGGCCTGTTCAGTCTCCAGGTTTAACTCTCATTAAAAATATTTGATGGATCTAGATGGAACCCACAATGTACTGCAACAGTTTACAACCAACAATCCAGGAGGCACACAACATTATAAGAAGTTAATATTAGGTTAGATTTAGATCATGATGTCAGGTGACCAAAATTCAATGTCTAGCCAGCGTCTAAGGACAGCGTCTAAGTCCAATAATGACGTCAAAAATTACGTTGATATTTGATTGATTTTAGGTTATGTTGGAAAGTGACCAAACTCCAACGTCTGATAGATGTCATAGTGGTAACGTCCACACAACGTCAAGGTGTAACATGATTAGGCGTTGATATTTGGTTGATTTTTAGGTTGATTTTACGTTGGACATTGACATCGGCCTAACGTTGGGTTCTGACGTCAACCCGATTTTCATTTCTAAAAAAAGTCCAACGTCCCCATGACGTTGGGGTACAACGTCAATGTGACATCATGTCGACATCCTGTGCCTTCAGGGAATGCACTGTGAGAGTTCGCACGCCGAATGAATTTCCAAGTTTGACCATCCACAGTGGAATCCCGTTGGTGCAAGTTCCTAAATAAATGACTTATTTGTTAAATTAACGCTTGCACATGTGAAAAATTATAGTTTGTTTCATTAATAATAGACAAATCTCTAAGTATTATATACTTTAGGAGTGCACTCACACTATGCTATCCGAACTGTGCCAATGCACGCTTCCTAGTTTGTTTGACAATCGTGAGTGCTTCAAATCGGCCCCAGGTGCAGTTCAGTTGGTTGGCCCTGGCCTGGTTGGAAGAGGTGTGCCAGAGCGCGGTTCGGTAGGGCTTTGGTGTGGTACGCTTATAGTGAGTGCAAAGTGCGCCTGAGCCCGAAACTAAAGACGCAACATCACTTTTAAGGGAGTGTTTCATATGGATTAATTAATCATTCTTACTCTTCAATGATCACAAACTGTTGTAGTTTATTAAAGGCGCAAACCCCTTGCTGCACATCAGCTGCACCTACAGCAAATCTCCTAATACGTGCAGCACGATGACTTTATAATAATTTATGAACGTCAAAAGTTGTGGAGCTGTTTGGCAAAATATTTGACTGCGTGTTACTGCATCCCAAACTACTAAAATTATATAACTAAAGCAATCTCCACTGTGCTGAGCGAGGGCGCTTCACTTCAAGTTAAAGTGAACAGTCGCTGAACATCGATGACGTAAGCGTGCTAAGGTTTAGAAGGCAAAATGCAGTGTGAGTGCAGGCCGTCTGGGGAGAGAAGACGGGGGACAATCGCGCTTCGGCATGGTTCAAGGCAACTGTACCTAGTCTGAGAACGCACTAACTATCACAGGGTCTGATAAAATTGAACATCTAATCCATCTGAGGGAATTATCAACCAGCAAAGCACAAACTAAGCAGCATCCCTTCTGGTGCACACGGTGATTGAATACATTTACCCGTTTTCATTCACTCCTTTAAGTGGACTATATTAATGGAGTAATGCAGGAAATAGTGAATGAGAGTATAGGGGCGATTTTCATAGAGACCCTGTCTTTTGTCAGGATTCTTTAATGAATAGAATGTTTCAAAACAGTTCCATTATTAAATACAATTTTTTAATACAGCCTTGCTGAATTAATAATTTCTTTTTAAAACATACTTTTTGAACACTGCTCTGTTTATTTTACAATATAAAATAATGCATTTTAGATACAACAAATGCACCTAAATTTGAAAGATTTCAAAAATTTTCCCCATCTTGAAAGAGAGACCATCTATTGAAACTAAGTCAAACAAAAATTTAGCTTTCTGAAATCCTTAGATTGCTTATTTCAAAAGCCTAAACTATTAATATATGACTGGCCGCATTTACATTTCATCAGTACCTATTTGGTGTTCAGAAATGTGGTCTGCCCAGTCAAAGTAAAGGTAATAAGGAAGAAGTATTATCTGCAGAACTAATGACAATACTGAAATACTTCAAATATGTTTCTCACCATGTCTAGTAGCTGTCGCTTGAAATATCTCCTTAAAGATCATAGTGTTAGGAAAGAGTGGCTGCAGCTTATTTCTTAGATAGTCCTCGCAGCTAAAAAAAAAAAAAAGGAAGTCAGGAAGATTGAAAATAGTAATGATAATAATTTGGAGGGTGTTCAAAACATTATAATTAGTATAGGAGTAGACATGAAGGAAACAACAGGGCATTCTGAATTAAATTTCTCTAAATAATTTTTTTTTTCTTTTACCTTTTAATTTTTTTAAGGTTAGTGTTATACGGTGGCTGAGAGAGCTTAACCTGCTGCAATTTAAGAAAACATGTGCAATTACAAAAAACACCAGCAAATTGAAAAAAAGATCTGCATCCATTTGACAGCACACATGCTGCAAATCCTCACAACGCATACACATTAAAAAAAAAAACACACTGTTTGTCTATACAACGCAAACAAATTAAAAAAACACGCTGCATTTTTTCACAACACTTTCAAAGAGCATGGAACACAACAGAAATATTTTGAGAGGACCCTAAAACATGACGGACCCGGCTATTTAGGTTTTGGTTATTTAGGCTAATGACATACAAAAGACAAGGGAATCAGGATATTAAAACAAACAAACAAAAAACTCACTTTTCAAAGATCACCCACATGTTCACTGAGCTATAGTCACAGCACAGCGGTGTCCATCACATTTTTGGGTCCACTTAAAACATTTTCGTTGTGTTCCGTTGTTTAGTGTTGTGAGAAAATGCAGCGCGTTTTCATAAATTGTTTACATTCTGAAAGAATGTAGCACGTATTATTAATTTGTTTGTGTAGCTGACGCTGATCGGTCAGCTTGTATTTTTGGTTGTTTATAGTTTTGTATTTCATTATTTGAATATGTATTGGTGTGTTTATGTTACAAATGTCCTTGTTTCCGTTTGGCTTGAGTCGGAGGTCACGTGATTCTCTTTGATTGATTTAACCTGCGAGAGTTAGTATGGACAGCATAGTGAGATCCCAATGCAGACACATGTTAAATGCTCTTGATTATTCTACTGCTGGTTATCAGGCCAACGCGGTAAACGAAACATTATTTGTATATTATTTGTTTATTTTGATGTCCTTTTGATTGTGTTTGTGTGAAACATTTGGTTTGTTTGTTTATCTTTTTAGCTTTCACGGTGCTCAATAAATGAAATGCATGGACATCAGTATTTGGGAAGCGTGAACGGTTTAATAACTGGCGGGTAGCTACAGTTTTGGTTGTGTGAAAATGCAGTGTGTTGTGAGGATCTGCGGCATGTGCTGTCAAAAGGATGAAGATTTTTTCTTAATTTTGGGGCATTTTTTGTAATTGCATGTGTTTTCTTCAATTGCAACACGTTAAGCTCTCTCGGCCACCTTATATTTGGTAATTCAAATGTTTGTCAAAACCTTACAATATAATTAAATGTATTCAAATATATTTTTAAAGAAAGAAAAGCTGTGTCATTACTTCTTATAAGTTTTCATTATTTATTCATTTATTATTTTATTATTCTGTATTATTTCAAGCTATATAGTAGTGTTGTCATGAACATCGATACTAAAATATATAATAATGATACCATCGGGCAACGCAGTGGCACAGTAGGTAGTGCTGTTGCCTCACAGCAAGAACGTCGCTGGGTCGCAGGTTCGAACCTCGGCTGGGCTGGGTCAGTTGGCGTTTCTGTGTGGAGTTTGCATGTTCTCCCTGCGTTCGCGTGGGTTTCCTCCGGGTGCTCCGGTTTCCCCCACAGTCCAAAGACATGCAGTACAGGTGAATTGGGTAAGCTAAATTGTCCGTAGTGTATGAGTGTGAATGTGTGTGTGTGGAAATTCCCAGAGATGGGTTGCGGCTGGAAGGGCATCCGCTGCGTAAAATCGTGCTGGATAAGTTGGTGGTTCATTCCACTGTGGCGACCCCGCAAGGGACAAAGCTGACAAGAAAATGAATGAATGAATGAATGATACCATCTTGCTTTTGGTTAGTATCAATACTGGCTTTGCTCTCTCGCACTCTTTCTTCTCACCAGCAGGGAGATGAATAATTAATAATAATATTAATATTTGAACACTTGTTTTAATCCGAAAATAAGATGAGATTGTACTTGAATATATTTTATTGCCTTTTGGACTTGAGGACTGCTGACAAACCTGGTTTTCCCTAAATGCATACTGTTAACGTTGAAGAATTTGTTCCCCACAGTATCGAAAATGGTATCGAACATCAATATTTTTCAAGGTATTATATTGAAGTTGAAATTTCCACTATCGTCACAACACTATTCCACTGTTTCTAAATGGACTACACTTTTTTTGTTCATATTTTCTGCATTCCATAGATCATACAGCCTTAGGGAAAAAATAGAAGTGTATAACAAGTCCAATATTTAACAAAGCATAAATAGATATGAAGATTGACAGTCCTCATGTACACATGAGTTCACAAAACTAGAAGAGTTCACAACAGCAGACTGATAATAAGTGCAAAGTAAGAATCTTTAAACACCTCTAATAAATGGGGATCTTTTATGATGCTACAAATACAGTGGCCTATTGATTATTGGACAGCAGCTCTAAGAAATGCATTGTTTTCCTGGTAAAGTATGTGACCAGAATTATGATCATTGAAGAACTATCGATATGTTGACAGGAGGAACCCATTCAGATGTAATTAACAGAAGAGAGATGAAAGACAAGCATTGCACTGTATGCCATTAGAGAGTAGCTACATGTTTTGCAGAGATATCATATATGTACTAAAGAGCTACAATTACTTTTAAACCTTATGAACAAATTAATGATCGCCTTCTACACATTTGTAACACATAGTAACCATAGTTGTAGTAGTAAATTGTATTTGTTTATTTTCAGTGAGATGCGTTACTTTTATACCATATAGTTTATGGTTTTTTAAACGCATATATTGCCAACATTTAAACTCTGTCAGGATACATTGTTCATTCATATTCCTTCGGCTTAGTCTTTACTTCAAAGGTCGCCACAGTGGAATCAACCACCAACTATTCCAGTATATGTTTTTCATATATGTATTTCATAACCCCTTTAAAAGAGAACAAATATATGCAGAATAGTAATAAGCAATTCTTTGACTAATCAAATGACTTTTGAATGAAACATTGTATTGAATAAAAACAAGTTATGTTTAATATGAAATAATAGTAAGTAGCGAATGATGGGAGTTCATTTGGTGCTCATTTGGGAGTCTGAACATTTGGCTCAGCTCAGCAATAAGCAGCGGATCTGTTGGCCCCAAAACGACTCTTTATTATGAACCACTTCTTGCTTTTATAATTAGGCCAAATTTATGAATGTTTTGACCTATGTTAGATGACTTTATTATACTATAAATGTCTTTGCAAAGCTATATAAAATATCAAATTATATACTGTTTTATAAAATGCCAATTGTTGGTATATATATATATATACACATACATACATACATATACACACACAGGCACACACACATATATATATATATATATATACATAGACCCATAGACTTCAATTCATACGCACACGAATGTGTCAGACCGGAAACACAAGGTCGTGCGACAAGTTTCGCAGTTCGCCGTGTTGGAAAGTTCAAGCTTGGTGAACTCTGACCTGCAAAATTGCATCACAAGATTGCGTGACACTAATCGAAGATCAGAACATGAACTCTCTGGACAGAAATTTAAAGCATGGACCAATCGCTCGCTTTTTTATGGTCTAATCATCTTGTTTAATCCCGCCCCTTTTCGCAGCACTGTACAAAAGAATTTCGCATGCACAAACTCTAGTGTGACCACAGGATTATTCTGACCTGAGGTGGCGATTTCATAACTAGGCGACCATCAATCGTTTTCTCCGAGGATGACAAACGAACAAACCATTGCTGCGGTTAAAAAGCACTGCAGTGTTTGGGTGCTCTGCGTTTGTCTGAGGTAATTAGTCTGCCATTATTACTGAAATGTGTATATTCCATACAAAGTGTGAAGCAGATTGGTTAGTTCTAGTCACATGAATTTTGCTGCACTCACAGCAATTCTAGAAAGTTGAGATGTTTTTCAATAGGTTATGATTTTAATCGCCCAGCCCTATACTATACCAAAAATAAATGTACAAAAATTAATAAACAGAGCTTTCTGAAAAAAAAAATGCTCTCGAAATAAAACTTAAATCATTCAATTAAAAGAGTAGAAGAGATGACTCCATGATTGACATGTCACTAAGTTTTAATTTCAAATTTTACAACAGCATTTTCACTTTTTTTTGATGACACTATTGCACATACACAGTATAAATCATCTACAACATCCAGCTCTCTAACTGAATATTCTTTCTATTTTTACAGGGAACTGATTCCCCCCCCCCCCCAGGTTTAACATGAATTTTCCTTTCAGCTGTGCTCCTTCCTGAAGAATAATGTTCATGAAGAGCTTCGGCGAAGAGCTGGAGGATTTAGGTCTTGTCATAGCATGGAGACAGCACTTGTCAGAGTAACTTAATTACATTTGACGTTGGATGTATCCCTGTGCTTCTATTACTAGACCTTACTGCTGCATTTGACACTACAGATCACAATATCCTTTTTCAAAGGTTTGAGAACTACTGTATATCGGCATTTGCTTGCCTGGTGTATATCTCGCCTGTCAAACTGAACCAAATGAATTCTTTTCTGACATTAGCTGGCTGTATTAAGGATATTATATGCTGTGCGGCCAGTAATTTCTCTTTCGTTGATAAAGTGGAATACTATGGGTCAGTAAATCTACAGTAAATATAACAACACAAACACAAGGGTGTAACAATTATTAAAAGTGTATTTAACAAATTAGCTCAAGGGGAAATTTTAATAATCAACCATAATTAGTTAGTAATTATTATATTAGTAATTATATAAAAGTATTATAAAAGTAATTAGAATATTTATTTCAGTTGTACGTTTTTACTTGATGTCTCTGGGTCAAGTGTTCCAGTGATTCCAGTTTAAGCATTCAAGTGTGGGCATTCAAGGCATATTAACTATTGAACACTTTAACTAATCTAACATGCGCACACATTCATTTGGTATAGGAAGAGGCATTAAAGAATAAAAGTTATAACTGTATTTGATATGCAGCAGATCTACAGCCTGAAGGAAGCATCAGCTTCATAATGCAAACATCTTTGTAAAAAGATGATACTTAAATGTATCTGTTAAAAAGACTAACTTTGATATCTCGCACGTTTGAAAGAGTTCTGATGCAGTTTGTTGAGGCATCAGTTGATCTTTACTGAAGTTATTTAATACGAGATAACCCGTTTGAGTCAGAAAATCTTTGATGAATGGAAAAACAAATCCAAAGCCTTATTCATTCATTCATTCATTCATTCATTTATTTTCTTTTTGGCTTATTCCCTTTATTAATCTGGGGTCGCCACAGCGGAATGAACTGTCAATTTATCCAGCATATGTTTTTTGCAGCGGATGCTCTTCCAGCTGCAACCCATCACTGGGAAACACCCATACACTCATTCACACACATACACTACGGACAATTTTAGCTTACCCAATCCACCTATAGCGCATGTCTTTGGACTTGTGGGGGAAAACGGAGCACTCGGAGGAAACCCACGCGAACACGGGGGGAACATGCAAACTCCACACAGAAATGCCAACTGACCCACCCGAGGCTCGAACCAGCGACCTTCTTGCTGGTTCTTGCTACCCACTGCGCCACTATGCTGCCGCAATATTTATTTATTTTAAAATATTTCTCAAGAGATATTTAATGGATTAAAGGGGTGGTCCAGAGTGTATTTTTAAGGCTTGGTTGTGTTTATAAGATGCAAAGCAATGTGTGCTCATGCTTCATTTGTAGAAAGTCACGTTATTTTTTCAAATATCTTACTTTTATTATATACAGCTACTCAAATAACATGAAAACATGTTCACAATCATATTTTCTAGTTCCGCCGAAAGCCCTGCCCTCAAGAGGCTCTGATTGGTCAGCTAACATAATGTACTGTGATTCGCGGATGGGCTCCACGTCGAGTGTCGTGGGGATTCGTCAAATAGACGTCGTGACACAAGATTCAATCGTTTCTTCTCGTGTAATGTGGCATAGTTCATGACAACTGATGCCATGTCTGCAACGCTTCACGACACCATTATTTAAGATGTAGAATGCAGGGAAAGCAGCCACATAGAGAGACACTAAAAGCAGCTGCATAGAGAGACACTGCAGTGCTGGTGAAGATTGTGGGTGTTTACAGCGGTTTGACGAATAAATATGAATTTGTAGTTAAATTGTTAACGTTGCCAAACAGCATTTCCCATTGTTTACATCCTTGTTTACGTCCTCACTACAACATACCCTTAACGCAAGGAACTATACGTGTAATAGATCAATTTTAACAAATAAAAATACTTACAGGTTGTGGCACAGCTTCTTCTATTATGGTTTGTAACTGTTCCTTCCTTGAGGAGTTTTTAGCCGAATCCAGCACTGAACTGGGGGAGATTCTGGAAGTTCTCCTTTGTCAAATACTAGCGCTTTTTTTTTATAACTCTCTGCAACATAATTCAAATTAAATTGTAAGCAATTGTCCTCAGGAAGCCCAAATACAGAAACAGAAGAAGCTCTGTGGAAATAGCAGCATTTAGACGGCATTTTAGCTTTCTCTGCTATAACATTACAGCGCCTCTGGCCACGCCCCTTCGCTGCACAGGGTGTTTGCCTGTAACCTGAAGCGTTTGATCTCACTAGCCAGGATGTATTTTTTTGTAGTGCCCAAACTTTGCTAAGCTAACTCTGTCAAAGCCAAGGTCTCCCTTTGCATTGAACTTTGAGCATATTATATTCAGAGATGTTGTTTATGTTCACACAGCTACATTACACATCAACTAAAGTTTAAAATATGATATTGTAGTGGACCATCCTTTTAAGGAAATTATCGCAGTATTGCCTACAATATTTTTTTTTCTTCTGGAGAAAGTTTTATTTGTTTTATTTTATTTGTTTTTTTTTAACATTTTAAAAGGTCAACATTATTAGCCCCCTTAAGCAATTTTTTTTCGATTGTCTACAGAACAAACCATTATCATACAATGATTTGCCTAATTACCCTAACTTGCCTAATTAACCTAATCAACCTAGCTAAGCCTTTAAATTCCACTCTAATACTAGTATCTTGAAAAACATCTAGTAAATAAAATATTATGTCATCATGGCAAAGATAAAATAAATCAGAAAATAGAAATTAGTTATTAAAACTATTATGTATAGAAATGTGTTGAAAAAAATTATCTCTGTTAAACAGAAAGTATGGGAAAAAATAGAAATAAAAGATAAAAAGAAATAAAAGAATTAAAATTTAACAGGAGGGCTAATCATTTTGACTTTCCAATTGATGTGAATTCTGATAGTCACAAGATTGTATGTACTAGGTCCATACATACACATGAAAATTTTTCAGATGTGGAGATATATGGTTTTATGACCCTGCAAGTTCTGAAGCAACCATGCTAAAAACATGAACAGAGGAAACGCTCTGGTTACTAAAGTAACCCTCGTTCCCCGAGGGGGGGAACGGAAATGCTATGTGGAAACTTCCACTATGGGGATTTCATTCAGAAAGCCAATCATCTGAAAGAGTATGTAAACGGGCCAATGAAATGCCAATGAGTTGGCAGCTTCAGCTTGCACACCTGATGCTCGTTGCAATTAATTTGCTATAAGAGCACATGTGCGAGCAAAGCCAAAGCATCATTTTTTTTAGCGGAAGAGACTTTCACCTCAACAGCTAAGGGGCAATCATTATGGCGAAGGAACATAGCATTTCCGTTCCCCCCCTCGGGGAACGAGGGTTACTTTAGTAACCAGAGCGTTCCCCTTCGGAAGGGGAACTTCAATGGTATGTGGAAACTTCCACTATGGGGAAATGTTTGGAAAACGCCATAATGATTGAACCTTACCTTCGCCCCCGATGAGAGGTTTGCCAGGCAAAAGAGCGTGAGCGCACCTGCGTCACCAGAGGCGCGGTCTTCCAACGTGTTCCCTGGCTCTTACTTATCCCACTTCAACAGAAGATTTACGAATTTAGATATATTTTTCGGGAGCCGCAAATGCGTCTAGAATAATTTCTAGGAATTTAATACGACAGTACGTTGGGAATGCGTGCAGTCCCGATAGGGAGGACGCTGCGGAGGCCACCTGCTACCCAAGTGGGGAGACTGGTGGCGAGAGAGCATATGGACTAGCCCTGAGAAGGGGGAGTACGCATATGAATATAAGATGGTTAGCGGTGAGGGAAGACACGGGTCCGCCTGTGAGGGGGGACTGCACCGTGGCAGTATAAGCATATGGGATCGCCTAGTGGGGATCGCACATAGCAGGCACCTATACCCAGAACGCGGGCTGACCATCGGGCAGACCAGCAACGTAACGGGCCAGTGCCTGACTCCTCTGCTGAGTCAGGTGCTGGGGGCCTCGGAGGAATATCTGCAGGGTTCGCCAGTGGGGAACTTTACTAACAGAGCGAAAAAGCGCACGTATCTCTGTGCTAGAGAGAATGGCGCAGCAAGCGTTTTACAACACCTAACCAAATTTCTCATTCACCGCGTGAGGAAATCGGTTCCCCTCAAGATTAATAATCTCGCAATAGGTGTCGCCCAGCCCGCAGCTCTACAGTGTCTGTTAGAGAGGCGCCACGTGCTAACGCCCAAAAGGATGCGCGCTTCGAGGAGCGCGCTCTCACTCTTGGGGGACGTGGCTCGCCCTGGCTCAGATGAGCGAGGGAGATGGCCTTCAGAGTTCAGTTGGTATGTTCCAACCTCTGTTTGGATACGGCACTTCGCGTCTGCCGATCACCATAACAGATAAAGAGCTGAGTACGGTCCGTGTAATAGCAAAGTGCGAAGGACCAAATAAAGGGGCTGGGTCTGCCTCCTCCGTGGGCAGCGCTTGCAGGTTCACTACGTGGCTGAAAGAACGCTGTAGGAACCTAGGGCACCTAGGTGGGCCGGGGCCTCTGGTAAACGTGAGAGTGGGCCGGCCCAAAACGCTGGCACATTTCGCTGACCGAAAATGCCTCCAGATACCCACCCATTTGGCCGATGCAAACGCGACCAGCAGAGCTGTCTACCTGGACAGAAATCTTAAAGATACTGAGTCGAGTGATCGAGCAGACCTCTCCTAAGTGAGATCTCCAAGTGTGTATGAGAGGGAAACAGGAAAATTAATGTTCATGTCTCGCGCCTCTGAGAACTGGATGATGAGACGATACTTCCCAGTGCGCCGCCATCGCCGCATCCTTAGAGCGGGGATGATCGTAACGCCAACCACTCAGAGCGGAGGGGACAGCCTTAGCTCCAGTCAACTGAAGGAGGATAGCATCACTCAGATCTGGCATGTTCGGGGTTTCCTTCTCGGGGGAAAAAGGTAACCACACAGCGAATAGACTCCACTTCAGGCGTGGGCATGCCTCGTAGAGGGTGCTCAGCCTGAGTGACAGTGTTAACCACCTAATCGGTAAGTCACCTAAGTCCTCCGCGCTCCATCTATGAACCATACGTGAAGCATAGATCTGGGCGCGGGTGCCAACGGTGCCTGTCCCCTTTTTCCAGGGGATGTGCCAGGGAGGGGCCATCACGAGGAGAGAGTTGAAAGCAGGTCCGATTGGGCCAGAGAGGCGCAATATGAGAGCTGTTCCTCGACCTCCCTGACTTTACACAGTATCTGTGCGAGTAGGCTCACTGGAGAAATGCGTATTACGCACGCCCCGAGGCCAGCTGTGTAGCCAGTGGACTTTGCAGGGTTCGCCAAGTGGGGAACTCAAGCGAGAGCGCACGAATCTCTGAGTTAGAGAGAGAAAGGCGCAGCACCGAACAGCTGGACAGTCGGGGGTGGAGTCTCCATTTTCCCAGGTGAAACTGCCGTGAGAGCGAATGGGCTGCACGGAGAGCTCGGTGGGGAAAAAATGGAATGCAGCGATTGCGCCGCGTATGACTCCGGGGGAGCAGACGGCGAGCGAGCTGAGACATGCTGCGAGAGCGGATACCCCCCACACGGTTGATATACGCCCCCGCTGCCGTACTGTTCGTCCTGACCAGTACGTGTTGTCGCTCCAGCACCGGTAAAAAACGGCGGAGAGCGAGGAACACTGCCAACAGCTCTAGGCGATTGATATGCCAATGCAACTGGGTTTTTTCAGCTGCATGCCCGCAACACACGGCCCCCCAGCCAGTGCTGGAAGCATATGTCAAAACGACAATATGTCTGGACGCCTGTCCTAGAGGCACTCAGGCCTGTAGGAACGAGGGGTCGTTCCAGGGGCTGAGGGCGTGGCGACACAGCGCAGTGACAGTTACTCGGTGTGTGTCCGCGTGCCTGACAACTCTATCATGCATGACACATCATACTGTGCTCAATGACTACGTTTACATGGACATCTGTAATCGAATTATTTGCCTTAATCTGAATAAAATAATAATATAATTAAGGTGTTTACATGAGTTGGTTTTTGAATGTTCCTTTCATGATCTCGTTTTACATGTTATAGCACATAATTCGATTAATGTCATCGCGTCAACCTTCGCATGTTTCATTTTTAATCTGTCAACTTTAACTGCAGTTTGGCTCTTTCACTTTCATTCAGGAACATTTCATGCATGCCCCCGTGACAAACAAGATATTGATGCGAAAAGTGTTATGTATATACTGTATAGCAGGGGTGCTCAACCCTGTTCCTGGCGATCGACCTTCCAGGTAATTTCAGCTCCAACCCTGATCAAACACACCTAAACCAATTATTTAGAACGTGAGGAGCACTTGATAATTACAGGCAGGTGTGTTTGATAAGGGCTGCAACTGAAAACTGCAGGTAGGTCGATCGCCAGGAATAGGGTTGAGCACCCCTGCTGTATAGTATATGTGCAGTATATGTTTTAATGGAATTTTAATACTGCACGTCATATGGGAAAAAAAACTCAGCATTTCGTGATGCAGGTGTCTGTGGTTCTTCACTCACTCGGTAGGTGCAGAGAATGGTGCCAAACAGCCGTGTGTGTATAGACCAGGGGTCACCAACCTTTTTGAAACTGAGAGCTACTTCTTGGGTACCGATTAATGTGAAGGCCTACCAGTTTGATACACACTTCTCGAAGTGAAGTACTAATTTACTTTTAATTATTTGTTATTATTAATAATTATGGGCGATGCGGTGGCGCAGTGGGTAGCACAATCGCCTCACAGCAAGAAGGTCACTGGTTCGAGCCTCGGCTGGGTCAGTTGGCATTACTGTATGGAGTTTGCATGTTCTCCTGTGTTTGTGTGGGTTTCCTCCGGGTGCTCCGGTTTCCCCCACAAGACCAAAGACATGTGGTATAGGTGAATTGGGTATGCTAAATTGTCCGTAGTGTATGTGTGTGAATGAGAATGTATGGATGTTTCCCAGTGATGGTTTGCACCAGGAAGGGCATCCGCTGCGTAAAACATATGTTGGCGTTTCATTCCGCTGTGGCGACCCCAGATTAATAAAGGGACTATGCCGAAAAGAAAATCAATGAATGAATGAAACATAAATATCAATATGCAACACTTTATTTTTATAAATCCCAGCAAGTATTTACATTTTCAAAATGGTCGCTTCTATAATATTTTTACTAGCCACTAACAATTTTTAACAAATCATGCACTACAAATGTACCATGTTTGTACAGATTATCAATTGTGTAACATAATCAACTTTTAGATTTTACTGAAATCATCACCAAATTTACAGCATTTTTAACATAGCCGACACTCTTCTAACCATTGTAGTTGCCCTGAGTTGGACATTGGAGAGAGTGGAGATTACATCCGTTCTCATCTTTAAGCACAATTTTGCCTTCCCGTCTAAAATGCTTTGTTTTTCTTAATAAGAAATATGTACAGTAGCTCTAAATGAGGCTTGGGTTGCTTTTTTACCCGTCTCATGAAAAAAAAAATGCTGTTTTCACAAACCTTCCTTTAATTCGAGGGCTTTTTCCACTTGTAGTGCACTCCCCAATGTTTAGTTAGCATGGTAGCTTGTGTGCATGTTTTTAAAATGTCTCTCAACATTGTGCCGCTTTTCCATCGCCAAACGAAGTAAAAAAGAACTCTTCCTCCTATTCACTGTGCACAGGAAAAATTCCAGTGTTAAATATACAGTGTGATTTTTTTGGTAATGTTCAGTGTTAAAACCAGAGTACATTTTAACCCATGAGTGTGAAAGAGCGTATATTTAAGAGTTTTTTTCAGTGTTAAAATTCTTAACGCAATATTCAGTGTATTTCCTACTAGTTTTTTTTACTCTAACCCTTTCTTTCAGACAAACAGTGATCAAACCAGTATGTTTTATTTAAACTTGAAACATGTCTTGTTGCATTTTAAAATGCAAAGTTTTTTTCAAAATTAATTTGAAAAGATTAATGAACATTTAATAAATTAAAACTATTTTCAACATATTTGATCACTGTTATCTGTCTCACACACACCAATTGATAATATAGGAAAAAAGGTAATATTAGCACTTTGAAGGGTAACACACACTCCAGTTTGATGTAAGAATAAACTCTTACTGTGTTAAAATGAACAGAGTAATGTACAAATTTCACACTTTAGAAAGTGTTATTGTAACTCCAAAATGGAGGGAGTCATATGTACACCCAAGGAGTGTTAAGTTAAACTCAAATTGAGTTAAATGTGCATTGATTTTTTTTTTCCTGTGTGAAAAATGTTACTTTCTTTTTTCTGCCATGTTTTCAAATCATCTCCTTCTCTTTACTGCACTCGTTAGCAGTTTCCTTGGCACCTACAACCATTGCTGCAGAGACCAGCTAGCACTGATCTAATATTAATTTTTTTAATTTGTTTTTAAAGTTTTTTTTATATATAACTTTATAAGTCTTTTTCAATTTACACCAATGCAAGTGTGATTTAAAAAGAATAGCTACAAAAAGTATTAGATGCAGCTTACTGGTAAGTGGAGCTATTGTGAGCTATTTTTAGAACAGGCCCGCTGGCAACTCATGTGATTCTCGCGGGCTACCTGATGCCCACAAGCACCATGTTGGTGACCTCTAGTATAGACTATCCTGGCAAAAATCCAAACAATATTAGTTTGATTAAGGTGTTTAAATGTCTGTACTGCACTTCAATAATGCTACTAAAATAGGTATACTCATGTCTTAATTCCATTTCTGTTTAGTTCGATTATGACTTTAATCAGATTAAATTAATCAAAAATCGCTGTTTACATGGTGGACTCTTAATCAGAGTATTGTCTTAATCATATTAAAATCGGATTATTGGTGTCCATGTAAACATACATACTGTGTAGGGAGCTTGTCCTCCTGATCCTCCTGAAAAATGATTGTGAGCTTGTAAGCCGACAGCAAAAAAATAAAAATAAACTTCAGTTCAACATCTTCTAGTGTAATATCTGGTTGGCACTGGAAGGCAGTGGTGTCCTAAAAAAAAAAGGTGGTGCACAATTACACCCAACCCAAATTTTAAATGAAAGTAGGCAAAGAAACAGCGAAAGCCAATGTTTCTTTGATTCATTAGCTATATATATATATATATATATATATATATATATATATATATATATATATATATATATATATATATATATATATATATATATATATATATATATATATATATATATATATATATATATGTATGTATGTATGTATGTATGTTTTTTTTTTTTACATCAGTTACCTGTAACCATTAACTTCCACAAAAGGAAAAACAAATACTATGTCAATGTAAGTCAATGGTTACAGGTTTCCAGCTTTCTTCAAAATATCTTCTTTTGTGTTCAACAGAAGGAAAAAAAGACAAACCGGTTTGGAACAAGTAAAGGTTGAGTAAATGATGACAATTTTCATTTTATGCGTAATTATCCATTTAAAAAGAAAAAAATTCAAACAAATTTGTTCGTTTTAAAGGGAGAAGCTAATAGTCTAATCCTATTTAATGATTTATGTTTAGCTAATAGTGCTCCCCCCCAGCAGACTCTGAGATTGGCTGTATTTATACAGTATGTAGCTTATTTAATCATTTTAATATTGAAAAAAAGAGTCAATTAAGATAGTTACAACAATTTAGATGACATGGAAAGACAGCTTTTTAACTTACTTTCTTTACTGGCTTATTACTTTACATTCAATAGTTTCCTTTAAACGTCAATCAGCCATTATTTTTTATTCTCAGATTCGTGCATTCTTGTTTTAAACCAAACTATTAGGAGTCTGTCTTCTGTTGTCGCTATTATATACTAGTAGTTACCCTTTTAATTCGCATATTGTTGCGCGAATTTTGAGTAGTCTTTGCCTCATCATTTTTAATGTTTTAGCCTATATATAGTGTCGTTCGCTGTAGCAGTAGGCACAATTAAGACATGTGAAATACTGTTTTACAGGGACGATTTTAGGATTTCTCTCGCCCTGAACAGATGTGGTTTACTGGTTAAATATAAAACGAGCTGAAAACGGAGCGGCGGAAATCTGCCACCGTTTTCATATCAAAATTAAAGGGGACTGAGGCAATCATTTAGTAGTGTACAGTTCATGAGCTAATCGCAAAACCTTTAAGGGTGCTGAATAGAAATATAGGAGGGCTAAAGCGACACCCATGCTGTTTCATAAATTTACCTAAACATTTCAGCGAGACATCATTCAGTTTACTTGTTGTGGTCTTCGAAAAACGAAAACGAATTTTTTTCCCAGCTGCTGCGGTCATTAGGGGTGGGGAATAGCGCAAGTTAAACAAAAATGCACCAGTTGCAACAAATTAAGATGAGAGTTAAAAAAAACACTTGGTATACAGTTAAAGGGGACATGAATACACATGAATTAGGGAAGTTTAATCAGCAAAACAAGTGAGTATACCGAGACTGTAGGCAATTATTTATCCTCAGAAGTAGTAATACCCAAACAGCTCATTGAAAAACGTAAGCATACTGAGTATACCTGCGTATAGCAAGGACTACACCACTGCTGGAAGGTCCCTTGTAGCTTATTACTACAACTACTACTACTATTAGTGCTGCTGCTGTTTGAAGTAGTGTAAATGTTATAATGCAACAGTATTATATCGGTGTCACGATTTCTTCAAGTTAGACAAAAATGTCACTCTAATGCTTTGAAATGAAGACCTTTGCGTTTCGTATTTGATGGTACTTTATCTCAAATGAAACAGTGAAAAGCTAGTGAAGTGCCTCTCAGAGTAGCTGGAGATGAAGTATATATGAAGACCGTCCTCAAATGATACATGGCAGATGATAAAAACGCATTGAACGTCAAGTGTATTTGTATAGAAGATCGACTCACTCACAAAGAAACATGCAGACTTGCAAGGACTTGCACTGGTTTATATTGTTTATCACCCAGCCCTGATTTGAAGTAATAAGCTAATGAATTTACAACCTCTTTATGCTTAAGATTATATAATACATTTCTGGCTGGGTGCCCCAGTGTATTCATAATCAAGCGTCAGCTGGTATAAAACAAAACAGCTCAGAGTTCTTGGATCTATAAAGTTTTAGCACAACAGACCTATTTTATCCACTCCGCATTGGCTACCTGTTCAGCTTCTTATTGACTTAAAAATACTGCTATTGACACGTTCAGCTCTAAACAATCTAGCCTCCAGTACCTGAGAGATCTCCAAAGTCTTATAGCCTTTTGCACCCCCTACAGTAACAAAACGCAGGTGTTTTATCACTAACAATAATCCTGAAGTAAAGAGCAGATAAAGAGTGTGGCTAGTAAAGCTTTTGGAACAGCTCGAAAAGCCACACATCTGGCCATCCCTCAGTTCTCATGAGTAAACAGTGATGGATCTAAACAGTGAATGATGCTTCTACAGTAACTCAATTCATCCCTGCAGTGGCGTCTGGACTTTTGGATGGATAATCTTTTCTTCTAGTCCCTCAACTACAGGGAGTCAAGCTTGTTCATTATCTTTTGGCTGGCATTGGAAATGGCTGTTTAAATCTTTTGGGGAATACAAAAAGAGACTTTTTGAAGAATATAAAGGTCACTATTTTCCATACTTGACAAAAATATATAAACAATACATAAATATATAAACACCTTGTATAGGTCAACATTTGAAGTGGATCAAAAAAAAAGTTTAGCAAAATTGTCCTACAACAAGAATGGTCGCTGTTCAATAGTTTTAGGATAACTTTAAGGTTTTAATCCAAAAAGTGTTTTTTTTTACCATGAAAGTCTTGTCACGACTAACCAATATACAATATTACAGATTTTACCACCTGTAGAAACACTTTTCTCTCTATATGCATCCAAAACTTTACTTAAACTCCATCTTACACATCATGTTGCACTACTTGGTTTCTTCCACAACATTGTTCTGTTGAATGTAAAATTACTTTTATAGTCTGTCTTATGGCTGGTCGATTTGGCTTAAAATCAAAATCTCAATTAATTGAACATTTTAACTCGATTGCGATTAATGAACAATTATTTTATTTATTTTATTCTTTTGCCCTCAGAGTTCACTGACAGGATTTGTACAGTAAGCATGCTCACATATTAGAGAGATTTTTGATTGACGGGTGCATTACTTGATTTTAAAATAATTAAAAGAAACACACACTATCTACTATGATTATTTATTGAACATCAACTTGGACAGCTGAAATTAAAACACACATTGCCTAAAACCAACAGTCACTTTTATTCCTATAAAAATAAAATAAAATAGTTTCAGTATTTTTCATAATAAAAGCAGTATCTCTTCTAAATAAAATAACTTACTGTACTCTTGTATATCCTGTAATTAATATTTTAAACAGTGCATTTCTTGCATCTTCTGTAAACAAATAGTTGTTTGTAATGTAAATAATTTGAATGTAATGTTTCCCAGAGATGGGTTGCAGCTGGAAGGGCATCTGCTGCGTAAAACATGTGCTGGATAAGTTGGCGGTTCATTACGCTGTGGCGACCCCGGATTAATAAAGGGACTAAACCTAAAAGAAAATGAATGAATGAATGAATGAATGAATTTGAATGTAATGGATAATATGCTGTCTCAAGGAATCACTGGCACAGCTTCCAATCATCATCAATGTAGTGCAAACTAAGGCTCAAGAATGGGTCCATCATCCTACTTGACCAGAGATCAGATGTGGCTGCAAAGTGGCCACAGAAGTATAAATCAGCCTCAGCCTTGCTGATTTATACTTCTGTGTCGAGTGATCACCTTGACCTTCGTTGCGCGATGCTCTCTGCGCCACCCACGCTCGTCACCACTATCGAGCTGACCAATCACAGAGCTTGCGCTATGCATCGTGTAAATACATTATTGGAGAGGTGCGCATCAGCCACGGCGAGGGGTGTGCAACCTCACAAAAGCAGCGCCGGACTATACGCGTGCGCTCTACGTACGAATAAACCAGGCTTAAAGTAGCGGGGTCACATGATTTCACATGCAGTAAGTAAAGTAATTGAACAAAAAAAAATTAGACATGGAAAAATTTGTTTGATTATAGGTTCTGAATGTTGATTTTGATAAGTTTTCGATTAACCACCCAGCCCTACTGGTTATGTGTATAGTTTAAAAATATATGTATAGTTAGAGGTTGCACGGTGGCTCAGTGGTTAGC
Organism: Danio kyathit; assembly: GCA_903798195.1. Taxonomy (NCBI): domain Eukaryota; kingdom Metazoa; phylum Chordata; class Actinopteri; order Cypriniformes; family Danionidae; genus Danio; species Danio kyathit. The sequence goes on along the minus strand of LR812530.1, from coordinate 27,062,823 downwards.
ACTGTCACCTCACAGCAATAAGGTCTCTGGTACAAGTCCCAACTGGGCCAGTTAGCATTTCTGTGTGATCCGCTGTGTAAAACATATGCTGGAATAGTTGGCGGTTCATTCTGCTGTGGAGACCTCTAAAATAGAGACTAAGTCGAAGGAAAATGATAGAATGTATGGTTACTTTAATAAGATTATTGCTCTGATATGTATAGATTTAAAACAGCTCTTACATTCAGCGTTGTGTTCATATTTATGATTGTTTAACTATGTAGCACCATAGTCCTGTGAGACACGACATTTTGTTCCACTATGTCCACACATGTTGCGGAATGACAATAAAACTCAACTTGACTATGAAATGCAAATGTGTTCAATTAAAGTGTTGATATTAGTATTAAATTAAAACATTAAAGCGGAGAGAGGGTTAATTTACATACTTTTGACATACATTTTATAATGCTCAAATGGGTTTAACTCACAAAAACTTTTGGGAGTCTCTAAATCAAGGTGTCAAAAATGTGGTCCATTCAAGTTTTTTGAAGACGTACAATAGCTTTTTATAACAAACATGGAAAGTCATTATTTAAGAATTAATCTTCACTTACAGTACAGTAGATGTTACCTGCTGTGCCTGGACCATGACAACTAACTGGTCAGATTCATAGATGGCAACTTAGTCTCATGAGAAATATACGCAAAAACAAATATGTTGTTGCCCCTTGCCTATTTTGTGGTGGTTTCAGTTTGGAAATCAAGCACCATAAGAGCTACGTAGATAACATACCAGCTAGATTACATAATATGCATGTTGAGTTTTACCTATTAATGTACAAGCTTTGGAAGAGAAAATGTGACATTAAATGGAGCGTATTGATGAAAGATCTTTTAAAGTCCTAAAGTGACTGACCCAAAAAAGGCCATTTTAGTCTCCTTTTAAAAACGGACACTGCAAAAAAAATTTAAACAGTCAAAAACATCAACTTGGCAACTGACAGCAGAAACAAAATCTACACCACTTCCCCGAATAAAGGATCCTTGTGGTGGAAGCTTGAGATGGTGTCGGAATTTTCCGAAACAAGATGACAAAATCTCAAGAGACCCTCGTCTGAAGAGGACGAACATGCTCTCGAAGATGCCAGAATTGAGCGAACATAACAGCCCCCCTGAGCTTAGGACTCCATTTCAAAACCCGTGATCTGTCTACGTAGGCAACATTTTAAGGCATCAAAGGGCACAAAGTCTCCGCCAAAAACATGGAGTTTAATTACGCTACCTTCTCAGGGAGTATCATGTTTATATCCTTTACAGTGAAGGTAATCCCACAACCCACTGCATGGAGAGAATAAGGCAGCTTGCTAGGTTTTGGAACAGAGCCGATGTCTGATCTTTCAGGCAGGTTTTTAGAGGGTCTGCCAACAGCTCTGCCAGACCTGCCATTCAAGATTCTGGTCCAGTCATGTGTGGACCACCACTAGGTCTTCTGTCATGCATTCCCAACCCTGTGATAAGTCTCTCAAAATGATAAAAGTGAACAAAAACATGAACAGGCTTAGGGTACAGCCAGTCATCTGTGCACTTAATGCATTCAAGCACAGCAGTCCCACATGGGCAGCTATGGAGTACAGCAGTGGGCAGGTGTTCATCTGGATCTGTCTTACTTGTATCTCCAGCCTAGTGCAGATGCTCTTTTAGAGGATCATCATTTGCAGCAGCTTATGGCCATTTCAGTTTATTAAGCTAGTTAGAGAAAATAATAGGCAATTAAATGCATTAGTTTAACTCTGTACATGAACTGTGTTGTGATTTTAGCTTTGCTAATATGATAATTTTAAACTTAATGAGTATTTAATTGAAGCATGTCTAATGTCTCATTTTTATACACTGCCATTAAAAAGTTGGTTAGATTTTCCAATATGTCTTAAACATTGCTGCCACCGCAAGAAACAATGAAGGGGCAAATCTGCCCCAGTAGTTAGAAATGACCAACCATGCTCTATCCATCACAGAGAGCTCCATTCTTAGTTGCTAAAAAAGGTTAAAAGCTAAATGTTTAGGTTTGTCTGCCCCAGGCTTTTATAATTGCATTCATTCATTCATTCATTTTCCTTTGGCTTAGTCCTTTTATTCATCATGGGTTGCCACAGCGGAATTAATTGCAAACTCATTCACACACATACACTACGGACAATTTAGTTTATTCAATTCCCCTATAGCGCACGTCTTTGGACTGTGGGGGAAACAGGAGCACCCAGAGGAAACCCACACCAACATGGGGAGAACATACAAACTCCACACAGAAATGCCAACTGACCCAGCCGGGACTTGAACCAGTGATCTTCTCGCTGTGAGGCGACAGTGCTAACCACAGAGCCACCATGTCGCCCCAGATTCATTCATCAATGTTTTAAAAGCAGCATTTACTTGAAATAGAAACATTTTACAACACCATAAATTCCTTTATTAACCTTCATTTATTCATTTTCTTTTCAGCTTAGTCTCTTTATTAATCCAGGGTCGCCACAGCGGAATGAACTGCCAACCTTATCCAGCATATGTTTTATGCAGTGGATGCCCTTCCAGCAGCAACCCAACACTGGGTAACACCCATACACTCTTGCATTCACACGCATACACTAAGGCTAATTTAGCTTATTTATTTCACCTATGTCTTTGGACTGTGGGGGAAACCGGAGCACTCGGAGGAAACTAGGGCTGGACAATAATTCGATATCAATATATATCGCGATAGAATTTTTTTCAATAACGATGATATGATTTTTAAACCCATTTCCGACATTTCGATATAAATTTGCATATATATAAATATATATATTATTATTTATATAAGATCTTATACATGTATCACTTGTCACTGAATGACGTTCAGTGCTCAGCCGTCAGAAAGAGCGTGATCTGATGTCACTTACGTGATGACGAACAACACAGACACGCTGCCAGCGCTCAGCACAGCAGTTGGTTAATCTGCGCCGCAGAAAGTTTTAGCTACAAAATGAGTGCTCTGAATACAGATGCGAATGAACAAGCTTCCACAAGTAAGAATGCAGACGAAATAGTTGATAAGAAAGGAAAGACTAATGCAGTGGTGTGGAAGTGGTTCGGCTTTTTAAGTTCCGATAAACTTAGTTTCGGTGTTCTGCCAGTCTGCAAGTGTGCCAGAGAGTGTAGTTGACTAGCGGCGGCAACACATCAAATCTGTTTCACCATTTGAAGCAGTTCCACCCGATAAAACATACTGAGAGTCAGAGTTCAGTAAAGTTAGCAACAGATTCGCAGATTCGTATTTTCCGGATCAATAACTCATGACCGAAACATTGTTCCTACACAAATAACACATTTTTTCAACTGTCGCAATATATACAACCACCTACAACCTTATTTTCCTAAAAATGAGCTTTCCTACGTGCTGGACGCATTATATTGATCTCTATGCGCAGGCGGCAAAGAGAACGATCCTTAGGGATCGTCTACAAAGAGCAAAACGCAAAAACCAATACTACAAAAGCTGTCAATAACTTCCCTCTAACTCATTATACTGCCATCAAACTCAGATCACACGTCACTGCTGTCCTGCTGGTTAGACTACAACACTTATTTTAAAAAAAAACTATTTTGCATATTTTTTATGAATTTTTGTTATGAAAAATATTCAATAACTGTACTGTAAATTACTGTACTCTCACCAAATTCAGTTCACACATCACTGCTGTCCTGCTGGTTATACTACAAAACCTTTTTTTCTAAAAAAACTATTTTGCATATTTTTTATGATTTTTTATTATCAAACATATTCAATAACTGTACTCTAAACTGTATTCTCACCAAATTCGGTTCACACGTCACTGCTGTCCTGCTGTTTATACTACAAAACTTATTTTTCCGAAAAACTATTTTGCATATTTTTTATGAGTTTTTATTATAAAAATATTTAATAACTTTACTGTAAATTACTGTACTCTCACCAAATTCAGTTCACACATCACTGCTGTCCTGCTGGTTAGACTACAACACTTTTTTTCCAAAAAACTGTTTTGGACATTTCTTATGAATTTTTATTATCAAACATATTCAATAACTGTACTGTGTAGGAACAATGTTTCGGTCATGAGTTATTGATCCGGAAAATACGAATCTGCGAATCTGTTGCTAACTTTACTGAACTGAGAGAGTCAGAAGATGAGGCAACATAAAAGTTTAAGCCAACCTGTGGCCTCACTTCGCTTATCAACACGTGCATATACACCTATAAATCACTCGCATATACACCTATACTATTGAATTTCAAAACATGCATGAAATTTGCGCATATACATATAAACTTGATGCATGCATACACCCACATATGCATATAAACTCGCCGATCCTTGCATATACACCCACATTAACACGCGCACAAACAAACTCGATCCTTGCATAAACACCAAAATTAACACTCACATACACAAACTCGCTGCATGCTGGCATATAGCACTCGCGCACTTACAAAATAAAACTCACAAACATATTTATCAGGTATCAGGTTATTGCAAAGCTGATGAAGTCAAAAGAATGTGATCAATAGAGCTATTAAATCTGTTAAATAATGAAAACGTGTTATATAAAATATTAGTCTAAATAAATAGACTATATAAAATATATATGAGATATTTATGTTAAACCTTTTAATTTAATTAGGTAATTACATACACAAATATAAATAGACAGATAAAACCCTTAAAGGACGTTCAAGATGAAAAGCAATTAGAATTATGAATATACTCAAACAACTCTTCTATTGCAAATATTACTGTAGCCTTTACTCTTTATGATTTATTATTATTATAATTATTATTCTTTTTCTATGTTTTTTTATGATGTGGATGTCATAATTGTAAGATTTTGGTATTATTTTGATTGTTAAATATTCAGCATATATAAAAAAAAAAACACTGATAAAAGTTTCTGTTCATCACGTTGGTCAAGCTAACCCCCACAAACTGTCTATATATTATAAGCTGAGTCTGAGAGTTTTATTTATTTCATAGTTTATTTCACATTTCTTGTTTGTATAGGCTAAATACAAATAAAAAGTGAACAAATTTTTTGTACTGTTTTTATTAAAAAAAAGTTATAAGAGTCTGGAATTATTATCGACTTTGCAAATTCAATTTGCAGACATTTGTAGGTATAGACATCCATTGTGTGCGTTCTTGGCAGTTTTTCCTTTCTTTTTAATATTGTCCATATCGATATCGGAATTATATCGTATCGACCGAAATAAAAAAATATATCGTGATATAAATTTTTGCCATATCGTCCAGCTAGGGCTGGGCGATATGGCAAAAAAAAAAAATCTAGATTTTTTCATAAAGTTTGACCGATTCACGATTTCGATTTTTTTTATTAATTTTTTTTTACTGTGTAACTACCTTACCAGCCTTCCTTGTTCATTTAAATTTAAATAAATGCCGAAACTAGTTTTTTTCATGCTCACTTGTAAAAGAAAAGCAACCGTGTGACTAAGCGCGGTTATGGCACTCTCTCATATAGGGAGGCTAAACACAGCTACAACAGAAGTCACAGCACCCGTATTTATGTTGAGGTCATATGTTGTGCAGCTTTGGGCAAATTTTATTTGGAGAGAAAATGACCAAAATGTAACGTGAAGATTGAAAAGGATTGGAGGGGAAATAAATATTTCAAATTTCTGTACATAACAGAAAAATAAACAATGATAATGCAACACTAGTTTATCTGTATTAGTGGCATGGCAGAAATATATATTTAGACAGGCCTTGTCAAAGTGAGCGGGCACTTTAACTAATAAAAAATATAGCACTTAAATTATTTCATAACAATCAATAAAATAACAGCGGTTTTTTATCAAAAGTTGGTAATGATATAAAATATACTACATTTTGATGGTAAAATATAACCATTTAAACGATTTTAGTATTCAAACATTAAATAACGAATGCATCAAGTTAAATAAAAAAAACGAATGAAACAACACATAGCATATCAGGATATAAAGGACTATATTTAGCAGAATGCTGCTCTTTTTATCTTTGTAATTTTATAGTTTTATTTTTGTTATTTTAATTATTTTTTGTCTTCATAAATAACTAACGAGCTATAGACAAATATCTGCTTGACGTTTTAGGAAATATTTGTGCGTAGCTACACCACCCAGTATATATTAAAGATTACCGTATCTATCTATATTTAAATGTCTACGTCTATATTTCATATATCTATCTATATTACATATCTATCTATATTTAAATGTCTATCTTATATTTAACTGAACCGTATAATGGCCTATAGCTGAAATGTTGAAAATTGCTCAATTTATTTTTATAAAACATTTGTCGATACGTATTGATATTTTTTGGAGTACAAACTACAGACATTTAAGAATCCATATTTATTTTATTCATTCATTCATTTTACTTGTTTATTGGTGCATATATGGGTTATGATTTAATTCATACAGTACCTTGGACAGCTACTGTGCCACTCTGTAATTCAAGCAAAAGTCCAAATTAAAGAAAGATTTGACTTTCTGCGGTGACCGACATTTACAACACGCCGTAACCGTCCTTCAGGTGGTGCGCAGGTATAATATAAAAAACCAGCCGTCTGGGCTTTGAATTAGGTGCAATTATTTCCTCGTGTGTGTGTGTGTGGAGCGATGAGTGAGCGGGCCAAAGTGACTAAAAGCGATCTAGAAAGTTAAGTTGGTTGCCCACATCTCCGCCTGTCTAGCCTCCTCTCCTCACGCGCGCGCACGCCTGTCTCGCAGCGCGCGCACGCCCGTCTCGCAGCTCGCGCAGGAGAGACAGACTGCTGCGGGGACGCAAACAACAGCACGACGCGCGTGGAAACATTATCGAAGCTGGCTGGCTGACTGCGGTTGCCCTGGCAGCGGGGCTGTTGTTGCTCTAGTGGGAAAATGTCCCGGTGTTCCCAATGGTCAGTCCGCCCTGGCGCGCTTCCGCTAAACCAGCTGTTGTAGCTCATCAACAGAGCCGCGACGTCAACACACAGAATCAGCACAATTCAGCACGGTTGTCTAACAGTTTAGAACGGCTTGGCACGATAGTGGAAAAGCGGCTTTAATATTTTTATTTAAAAAAATCGCGATTCCTCGATTTTGTAAAAAATAAAATCGTCTTAAAACGTAAATTCGAATTAATCGAAAAAAATCGCCCAGCCCTACGTCCAGCCCTAGAGGAAACCCACGCAAACATGGGCAGAACATGCAAACTCCACATAGAAATGCCAACTGACCCAGCCAGGGCTCGAACCAGTGACCTTCTTGCTGTGAGGCTATCATGCTATCCACTGTGCCACCGTGATGCCCTCACTATGGCCAATTTAGTTTTTTCAATTCACCTATACCCGCATGTCTTTGGACTGTGGGGGAAACCAGAGCACCCAGAGGAAACCCACACAAACACAGGGAGAACATGCAAACTTCACACAGAAATGTCAACTGACCCAGCCGGGACTCGAACCAGCAACCTTCTTGATTCATTTATCAATGTTTTAAAAGCAGCATTTACTTTAAATAAAAACATTTTATAACACCATAAATTCCTTTATTGGCCTTTTTGATCAAAAAAATGTGTCCTTGTAAAAGTATTCATTAAACCCAAACTTTTGAAATGTAGAATAATTGCAAGATATATGAAAATTACAGAAATGTTGCAAATATGTATAATTCAAAAATGTCTTCAAATCCATCAAAAATAAAATCACTTAGCAAAAGGTGCACACCTTGAACAGTGCTAAAAGGTACATTTTAGTACCTAAAGTGCAATACTAAGTGCTAAAATGTACTTTTAAGACACTAAAATGCCTCAATGATACATATTAGTACCTTTTGAAAGAGTTCAGCACCAGGGCAGACTTTTGTTCTCTTTTTCTGAGAGTGATGACAAATCTAATGGCAACAATAATAATGTTTATATTTTCACCAGGGTTCACACTATATATCTAATGCCCTGACTTTTACTGACAAAAAAAAAAAAATTTCAATGACATCTATTGAACAGAAAAACAGGCAGCTGTTGGACGTATGTTATATATATATATATATATATATATATTAAGGGTGTAACGATACGCGTATTCGTATTGAACCGTTCAGTACAAGACTTTCGGTTCGGTACGCATTACAAACCGAACTAATTTCTAAAAAGATAAAAGAGAATAGGTGTACAGAATATAATGTTTTCAGTGCAACAACGCTCAACAAGGCATCCCAAATGACGTGACCCTGGACGTGACAGGCAACATGCTGCCTTCCCCGCCCACCTCCAAACACTACTCCAGTCAGGCACACGCTGCACTAGCTCGCAAAATGGCTAGTAACATTAATGTAATCCTCCTATAACCAACAGCGGGTCTGGCTTTTGGGAGCACTTTGGTTTCCCTGTAAGTTATGAGGGTGATGGCAAGAGAGCAAACCTTTCTCCCGTATTTTCAGTCTTTCTCTGAAGGGTGGCAAATAAACATTAAAGAGCAGAGGCTCCCTATATGCAATCCATACCGCCGAACCACAAGGGGCCGGCCCCTGCTTTTATAATGTGAGTCTGTTCTGTGCTTTCGCTTTGTTTAGGCATGAAAACACTTTGAAATAAATATAAAACGGCGGGATTTCCTTGAATTTTCATTACAGATGCAGTAGGGCTGGACGATATGGCAAAAATGTATATCACGATATATTTTTTAATTCCGATATCGATATGGACAATATTAAAAAGAAAGGAAAAACTGCCAAGAACGCACACAATGGATGTCTATACCTACAAATGTCTGCAAAGTGAATTTGCAAAGTCGATAATAATTCCAGACTCTTATAACTTTTTTTTTAATAAAAACAGTACAAAAAATTTGTTCACTTTTTATTTGTATTTAGCCTATACAAACAAGAAATGTGAAATAAACTATGAAATAAATAAAACTCTGACTCAGCTTATAATATATAGACAGTTTGTGGGGGTTAGCTTGACCAACGTGATGAACAGAAACTTTTATCAGTGTTTTTTTTTTTTTATATATGCTGAATATTTAACAATCAAAATAATACCAAAATCTTACAATTATGACATCCACATCATAAAAAAACATAGAAAAAGAATAATAATTATAATAATAATAAATCATAAAGAGTAAAGGCTACATTAATATTTGCAATAGAAGAGTTGTTTGAGTATATTCATAATTCTAATTGCTTTTCATCTTGAACGTCCTTTAAGGGTTTTATCTGTCTATTTATATTTGTGTATGTAATTACCTAATTAAATTGAAAGGTTTAACATAAATATCTCTTATATATTTTATATAGTCTATTTACATATACTAATATTTTATATAACACGTTTTCATTATGTAACAGATTTAATAGCTCTATTGATCACATTCTTTCTACTTCATCAGCTTTGCAATAACCTGATACCTGATAAATATGTTTGTGAGTTTTATTTTGTAAGTTCGCGAGTGCTATATGCCAGCATGCAGCGAGTTTGTGTATGTGAGTGTTAATTTTGGTGTTTATGCAAGGATCGAGTTTGTTTGTGCGCGTGTTAATGTGGGTGTATATGCAAGGATCGGCGAGTTTATATGCATATGTGGGTGTATGCATGCATCAAGTTTATATGTATATGCGCAAATTTCATGCATGTTTTGAACATTCAATAGTATAGGTGTATATGCGAGTGATTTATAGGTGTATATGCACGTGTTGATAAGCGAAGTGAGGCCACAGGGTGGCTTAAACTTTTTTAAACTTTTATGTTGCCTCATCTTCTGACTCTCTCAGTTCAGTAAAGTTAGCAACAGATTTGCAGATTCGTATTTTCCGAATCAATAACTCATGACCGAAACATTGTTCCTACACAGTACAGTTATTGAATATGTTTGATAATAAAAAGTCATAAGAAATGTCCAAAACAGTTTTTTGGAAAAATAAGTGTTGTAGTCTAACCAGCAGGACAGCAGTGACGTGTGATCCGAATTTGGTGAGAGTACAGTAATTTACAGTAAAGTTATTAAATATGTTTGATAATAAAAATTCATAAAAAAATATGCAAAATAGTTTAGAAAAATAATTGTTGTAGTCTAACCAGCAGGACAGCAGTGATGTGTGAACTGAATTTGGTGAGAATACAGTAATTTACAGTAAAGTTATTAAATATTTTTATAATAAAAAATCATAAAAAATATGCAAAATAGTTTTTCGGAAAAATAAGTGTTGTAGTATAAACAGCAGGACAGCAGTGACGTGTGAACCGAATTTGGTGAGAATACAGTAATTTACAGTACAGTTATTGAATATGTTTGATAATAAAAAATCATAAAAAATTTGAGTTTGATGGCAGTATAATGAGTTAGAGGGAAGTTATTGACAGCTTTTGTAGTATTGGTTTTTGCGTTTTGCTCTTTGTAGATGGTCCCTAAGGATCGGTCTCTTTGCCGCCTGCGCATAGAGATCAATATAATGAGTCCAGCGCGTAGGAAAGCTCATTTTTAGGAAAATAAGGTTGTAGGTGGTTGTATACATTGCGACAGTTGAAAAAATGTGCTATTTGTGTAGGAACAATGTTTCGGTCATGAGTTATTGATCCGGAAAATACGAATCTGCGAATCTGTTGCTAACTTTACTGAACTCTGACTCTCAGTATGTTTTATCGGGTGGAACTGCTTCAAATGGTGAAACAGATTTGATGTGTTGCCGCCGCTAGTCAGCTACACTCTCCGGCACACTTGCAGACTGGCAGAACACCGAAACTAAGTTTATCGGAACTTAAAAAGCCGAACCACTTCCACACCACTGCATTAGTCTTTCCTT